>QRDG01001406.1:0-323079 GCA_012064385.1 Puccinellia tenuiflora
CCGCGTCGTGCGGACGCAACTTGGCGCCGCGTACCCCTTCCCAGGGAGGCCCAAGTGGCTCCGCGGACCGCGGCCGGAGAGCAGGTATTTTTTTTCCGGTTTTACTTTCTGTTTTCTCTTTTTCTTTTCTGTTTCTATACTAATACGAAAATGTATTTATATTATGAAATAAAAAAACAAACAAACGATAATAAAAAACAAAATATTTATATGTAAATAATATTATATTTATTTGAATGATTTCATAATGTGAACTTTATATGGTATTTGAACAATATTTTAAAAATATGATTTTTTATTGTTTTAAACGATTTTTAATAAGAACATTTGTATCATTTGAACGATCTTCAAAACATTTACCTCATTTCAATGATTTTCAAATACGAACATTTATGTTATTTGAACGATTTTTCGAAAAGAAACATTTAATTTACCGCATTTGAATGATTTTTAAATATGAACATTTATATTATTTGAACGATTGTTCGATAAGAACATTTACCTCATTTGAACAATTTTCAAAATATGAACATTTATGTTATTTGAACGATTTTATGATAAGAAACATTTAATTTACCTCATTTGAACGATTTTATGAATAATATTTACCTCATTCGAATGATTTTCAAATATGAACATTTATGTTACCTGAACGATTTTTTAAAATTTATTATTTAAATTATTTTTAAATATGAAACATTTCTCAATAAAAACGTTTTTATTATTTGAACAAAAAACCCAAATCTAAACTCAAAAAGACAGAAGACAAAAAAGGAAAAAAATAAAATAAACATAAAAATAAATAATAAAAACGAAAAAAGAAGAAATGCAAAGAAGAAAAAAAACAAAGAAACGAAAAAAGGAAAAAAAAAGAACCAAAAATATTAAACATAGTACAAAATAAGTAAAATAGAAATAAAAGAGAAAAATAAGACATAAAAACGAAACATTTATCTTATTTGAACGAAAAAATAAGACATATAATAAACATAGTTTGAACAATTTTCCAAACATGAACAATTATGTTATTTGAATGGATTTTCAATAAAACATTTATCTTATTTGAACGAATTTCAGAACATGAACAATTATGTTATTTGAACGAATTTCAATAAAACATTTATCTAATTTGAACGATTTTCCAAACATGAACAATTATGTTATTTGAACCGATTTTCAATAAAACATTTATCTTATTTGAACGAATTTTAAAACATAAAAATTATGTTATTTGAACGAATTTTCAATAAAACATTTATCTTATTTGAACGATTTTCCAAACATGAACAATTGTGTTATTTGAACGATTTTCAAAACATGAACAATTATGTTATTTGAACGAATTTTCAATAAAACATTTATTTTATTTGAATGAATTTTTAAATATAAACATTTTTATGTTATTGAATTTTTTAGAACATTTATGTTATTTAAAACAAAGAAACCTACTCAATTTTTTCACAACATAAACATTTATTTAAATAAAACTAAAAAAGACAGAAGACAAAAAAGAAATAGCAAATAAACATTTTAAAAAGAAAAAAGAAAAATGCAAAGAAGAAAAACGAAAGAAATATAAACATAAAAACGGAAAAATAAAATAAAAAAGAAAAATGAAAAAATAAAAAGAAACAGAAAACCGAAAAAAAAGAAAGAACAAAGAAACAGAAAAAAAGAAAAAGAAATACAGAAAAAGAAAAAAACGCCACAACGCTATTGGGCCGGCCCAATATGGTCGAGGGGGGTGCGCGGAGGTTCGTATGAGCATAGGAACCGCGCGGGTACACAGACGTAGCCATGGCGCATCAAAATTTGGTGCGCCACGAGTAAGGTAGTACTAGTGGGGCACCCGAATTAGCTGCGCCACGAGTCTATATCCAACTTTTTGTTTTTTCCTTGATCCAGCCACCCACCTTAACTTAATCCAGAGGCAGACACTCAGGTCGCTCCTCTAATGCTGGCCATTGGGCCGGCCCGGCACGGCCCGGGCACGGCCTGCTCAGGCTCGGGCCTCCTCGTGCCGTGCCTGTTCGGGCCGCGGGCCTCTTCTAGAATAAAAGCCCGGCCCACCAGGCAAATAAAACTAACTTTACCTATAAAATAAAGAAAAAAATGCGAAAAACAATAGTTTCGGGCCTTACCGTGCTTTCGGGCCTAATTTCAGGAAAAAGCCCGGCCCGCTTTCGTGCTCGTGCCGTGCTGGGCCTCAGGCCTCATTTTCGTGCCTTCGGGCGGCCCAGGAAAGCACGGCCCGATGGCCAGCACTACGCTCCTCCACGCCCCCCCTCCCGGCGAGGACGCCCACGACCCTCTCCGCCCGCCGCTCGAAGACCTCGCCGGCGACGCGTTACTGGATCGCCGCCCTGCCTGTGCAGTCCGCCGACGGGGACTCCCTCTCCGCCGTCAAGACCGTGGCCACCTCGACGACGAGCTGCTCCACGACTTCGCCCCGCTACTCCGAGTCTACAAGAGAAGGCCTGCTCATGGCCCCGCCCGTCGCGCCCGGCCTCGACCCCTCCACCGGCGTTGAATCCAAGGACATCAACCTCGGCATCTACTCCACCGCCTCTACCTGTGCGGGAGTGCGGCGGCGGCGGCAGGCGGGGGTCGAGGCGGTGGTCTGACATGAAGAAGGCGAGGGCCAGTAGGGGCCACCGGCGCGGCGGCGGCGGTTACTGCGGGGCCGCGGAGGAGGCCGCGCCGGCGGGGAGGAAGCGGGTGTTGGTGGTGGTCCGCCCTCCAGCTCCACCAAGGCACTTGCCGCCCCTCACCTCTCGATTCCGCTTCCCACTAGTTCCTTCTCGATTACTGACGCTATTCGCAGGTGCCTCCGTGGAGGCGGCGGGCGGCGAGCTATCGGACTGGTAGCAGCGGCACGCCGTCGTGGTGCTAGGAAGAGCCAAGGTAGGTTTCTCTGCAGATCTCGTCTCGCGTGGCCACTTTTTTTTTCAGGAGCGAAGGCTCTGAACTGTGAAGCGTGCGCAGGAACTCGCCAAGATCCGGTATGATCTGTGCCCGCGCCACATGAAGGATAAGCAGTTCTGGACGATATACTTCCTGCTCGCCAGGAGCTACATCTTACCGTAAGCTCGTGTCCTTCTGTAAGTGCATTGTACTAGTCAAAGAGCTCACTTAGCTTACGGTGTTTATCCCATTATTACAGTACTGATTAGCCGCATGATCTAATATTTTGTAAATATTCAGTTAGGAATTGTAGTCCATGTCGTTCCTTGTTTTGCATCAACGTATTCGATGTCCAAACATAATTATTTCGGTCACCCGAAGTTACATTTTGCTGCTCGTGTACGTAAAGCATTCAACAAAAGAGATTTGCATCAGAAACTCTTTAAAAATCAAATTATGTCAAATTTGAGTAGCAAATTCAGCTAAAAGGGGTGTCTGATCTTTGGAGATCGTCACGTAAAGTGCAACCTCTGTTTGGCAGTTTTGTTTGAGGTGTAACGCTTCCACTATAGATAGTGATAATAGTATAATACTGGTCCTGTTGAGCTGCTCATATCGTACCAATATGTCAATAATTCAACTACTACTGTTGCCGTAAATCTATCTCTCGTCACGAGTAGAAACATTCTTTGTCCTTCCATGTAAATGTTCAGAAAACCAATTTGCATCTAAAGAAATTAAATTATGCCAAAAGTCAGTACCTATGCTTTAATACATTGAGCAAAAAGGTATCCTGTTGTTTCAAGACCATAATGTTCACTGATGTCCCTGTTTTGTGTAGTCCTATTCTGCCATTGGCTTGCCACTACTTAACTGTGGAGGAGCCATTTTCCCTTTTATAATTGTTGGAAGTGTTCTTCTCTTTTCTAAAGTTAATCTATGTACTGTAATATGCATATGCTCTCTTCAGTACATGGACATGATCGAGACCGCTGATCTGGTGCAGGCCCTGTTGAGCACGCTCTCTTTTCTATATGTGCAATTAGGTGTTATGCTGGTAATCTAATTCTTCTTTGCTGCAGATAAATCATTCAGTTCTTGCTACACATATCTCGATATTGGGCCCAGCAGTTGGTCATACTTTGAAGGATAGTAGCACTCCTGTGCGTCTAGCTGCAGAGCGTTGTGCAGTAGATGAGATAATGTCCCCCAACTAGCACCGCTTCCCCACGTCCTCCTCCTGTGCCGAGGCCGGTGCAAGCTCTGCTCCATCGTCATCGACCGGCCGGTGAGACCTTCTCCCTAATGCAAAAAATTCCAGCTTGATCGATGTATGTTCGCTGTATTCATGTAATGGAATTAATTCTAGGAGAAGACAGGACAAGTTTTAGGTTGCAATTGGATATGTTTGCTGGGGAGTGCTCCATTTTAGCAAATTTTGCAATCTAAATAATTTGCAAACTGAACCAGATGTCCTAAACCTGAACCTGAACCTGATGTCCTAAACCTGCTCCATTTTATTGTGCCATAGTCACAAGGATATGATGCGTTTCTTTTCTCCCTGTCTGGTTCTTGCATTAGTTGTTCTTGCAGTAGCACATGTCAGTTGTTTCTACTTGATTAATTCATCTAGGATAATTGTGTAATAAACTGATGATCTGTGTTGAAATTGAACAACAGATACTGCACTTGCGACCTCGACATGGGGCCATGCGCGACGCTCCGTCGATCTCGCCTGCCCGCTTGGTCGCTGGCGGAGGAGATGGCGACGGTGAGCACACACAGGAGAGCCCACCGTTGTAAGACGCATGAACTTTAGTTCTGCCCATAGATGTTTTGATTTGCCTTGCTGCTACTAGTTATGCTGACGTTTCATCTTTCCAGTACGTAATACAGTATGTAATAGTGTGGGGCTGTAGTTCTGCCTATTTGTGAATACGTGCTCCGAAACTATGCAACAGATCATTTTTTGGAGGAAATAATTATTGGATTTTTTTTAAGCCCCCCCAAATTGATACTAGTGGCGTGCTTTCTCAAGTGCACGTCACTAGTTTTTTATTTTTTAAGCTCGTAAATTATTACTAGTGGCGCACATCATAGTACGCATGCCACTAGCGTGTCTATTACTAGTGGCGCACAGCACGGGAGGCACGCCACTAGTAAGTCTATTACCCGTGGCGCGTGTCTGGTAGGCACGCCACTAGTATGTCTATTACCCGTGGCGCACCGGGACCTTGCACCACGGGTAATATGTTACCCGTGGCGTGGTAATCCGTGGCGTAAGGACCTGCGCCACGGGTAACCAAAAATGGTGCGCCATGGGTAATTGTTTTTCTACTAGTGCACCTGTCAGATCGCCATCCAGCTGGAGCCAGAAACCGCGACGAACACGAGTTCGTCGGCCGAATTACAAATCCCGGAAATTCTCAACGATTTCTTGACCCCTCGGCCAAGAAAAATTCGCCTATAAAGACCCCGAACCCCTCCACCGTTCGCCCCCGAAACCCTAGCCCAAGCGCTGCCATGCCGCTCAGAATCGCGCCCGCCGCGCCGCCATTGCCGTCGGGGAGATCTTCGAGCACCGGTGGAACCCGACGACCTCGACTCCTTTTCTCCATCCCAACCTTCTTATTTCTTCCTCGCGCTCCCGTTTGACACTATCCGGTGATTTTGCACCCTCCAGGTCGACGCCATCCTCATTGACCTACACTGTCCGCCGCAGCCCCCAACTGCGACGAGCAATCCCGGGAGGAGGAGAGCATGCCAGACCCCACCGCCTCGCCACCGAGTTCGCCACGTTGCTCCGAGCGTCAAGGTAGAAGCCGCGCATCCACGGAGCCCATAGATCACCGGGAACGCGCTTGCCGCCGCGTTGCCGCCGTTCGCCGCCATGGTCCGGCGACCTAGCACCACCGACATGAATGGATCCATCGTGGTCCGTTGGATCTCAATCCGATGACCGCAAATTGTTTCCTTTGCCGAATCGGTACCAGCCAGTAGTTTAGCGCCGCGTGGCCGCTGCGTCAGCAGCACAGTCAGCGCCCCGTCAGCGCCACGTCGCCGCCTATTTTCTGGAATAATTCCAAATTGGTAGTTTTGCAGAAAAACCCCTGTAACTTCAAATCATCATAACTTTTCAACAGTTTGGTCAAATTTAACAAACTTTATATTTTTGAAAACCTCTTGACATGTAGATTATTATAGAACGTTAAGTTTTCTTTTTTGTCGAATTTAAAATTATTCAAATTTCAAATGAGTGATTTGAGTAATTTTGTCATAACTTTAAATCTATAAACTATTTTAAATGGGTTTCTTTTGGAAAATAGTTTCAAATTAAGTTCTCTGTCCAGTAAACTAATAATTTTTAAACTCTTGCATCATGCATATTAGTTTCTTTCACAGATTGCTAAAATTAGTATTTTATTAGCTAGTAAAAATAGTTTTATTAATCTAAAGCCACTAAAACTTTGCCATGATCATCATGCATGCCTTAGCAACCAGATAGCTAAAATAAAATGATTTTACTTCATTGAGTGTGACACTTTGCATTTTTCTCACACATTCATGTTTGCCATTAATTGTTTGGTGAATTTATGTGTTGTGTTAGTTGTTTGTCTAGATTGTGCGGAGTGTCAAGCGTACTGCGAGTGTTGCGCAAACTCACCAAACTATCAAGGGAAGTGATACTCCAGCATAAATGTCCTATTAAATTTTGTCTATTGCATTTAGTGTTTTCAAGTACTATGCATGTGATACCCACAAGTATAGGGGATCGTTGAAGGCTTCGATGTGTAAGTATAGTATCGATCCCACGAGGAGTAGAAGGTATAAGTATTTATCCTCTCAAATAAGAGTGTCACTTCCCTTATTATCTATACACTAGACAAACTAAAATGATTAAATGATGCAAGTGTTTTTGGGTTTTTGGTGTAGAGTTTGCAATAAAGTAAAATGCTGAAAATGCAATATGACAAGTGAAAGCTCTCAAAGAGAGAAAGCCCAATTCTCTATGCAGCAAGAGGACAAGCTCAAGTGTGTGTTTCTTATAGGTGGAGAGAGTTCCCAAGGGCTAATTAGACTTCATGGCATAAATATTTCTAGAACAACAAGGTAAACATTTTGTCAAGTTTTAATCTTCTTTGGACGGAGCCATAACTAGGAATAGCTAATAAATAAACTACACCTCTTATGATGGATCAAGGTGCCAAGTAAATGACTACACAAGAGTTATTAAGACATAAAGTCCCACCATAGCATTAATATTTAAGGTCCCTGATACTAATACCCCATAAAGTAACTTCATAACTTGGTCTCAGGTTTACATGTCCCCCTAAGACCTCCTCAATTCATTACATCATAGTGTTCTCCTATGAGCCCATATAGGTGAAGTGATATGCAGTCGACGTTCGCACAACACCATCATAGAATTACATCAAAGATAAAAACTAGACAAGATACCAACACATGCTATATAAAAATCATTGCCAATTCATCCTATGCCCCCAGGAACATGAGAGAACTACTCACAACGCCAAGACATGATATGATTCAGTGGTACAAGTGATTCAACACAATCTGAAACTATGATCTCCCCACAAAACAATGACAAGTAGCAATTCACAAACATGTAAAATAGCACTTAGACAATGGCTAGCGATCAACCAATCTCAAACTATGAGGGGGATGAAGTGGATCACGAAGATGGTGATGAAGATGGTGATGGGGATGGTGCTGGTCTTGGCGGTGGTGTTGATGGAGACTCCGGAGGGGGATGGAGAAGACCTCCGGAGGTGGTTCCGGCGGCGTTTCCCCCCTCCGATCTTCTCCGGCGGGAGCCTTCTGTCTCTCTATTTCTGGTTTTGTGTTTCTCCGCCGCCTCCCTCTGGAAAACGTCGGGGGACTATTTTTATAGTCGTTTCTAGGTCACGAGGAAGCTTCAGGGCGAAGGATCGACGCAAACGGGGCCACGAGGGCCAAAATAGGTGGGCCCACGCGGCTACAGTACCAGGCCGCGTGGGGCACCCTCTTCTGCCCCTCCGGCCTCCGTTCGCTTGCTTCTTTCGCTCCTAGGTCTTCCTCCTTCCAAAATAATGATCCTCGTAAATTTTCAGCTCATTATGACGTCGTTAAGGCCCTGAAACAAATAAGGAAAGAAATAGGGGTTTTCTGCCTGCGCAGGATTAATTCCATAAAAAGGGGAAATCATTATTAATTACCAAAAATCATTAAATAACAGTAATATACCCCTTATATGATGCAAATATGAATGGAATATAAGTATTATAGTGCAAAGTTCATGTATGCATTTTACATGCATCAACATCCCCAAGCTTAACTCATGCTCGTCCTCGAGTATGAAAGTGATAAAAACTAACATGAACTTTGCAATATAATCACAACATGGATATAAAAGATGATTGCTACTACTACATAAAGTCAAATGATTCATTATTCAAAGAAGTAGCAATATGCAAACAGTTTATAAAGTGATATCAAGTATTCAATGCAAGGATGTTCAATGATAGTTCACAAAGTGTAACATAAAAGATAGTAATATGGACGTTCTTACTTTTGCATACTTGTGGTCCATAGAGTGTAGATGAAAATCTGAATATAAAAGGTGGACACTTTGGAAAAGATGTATAAATGAGTAGAGGTCAAACATGCATAAGTTTCATCTATCCTCCAAACTATTCTACTTAAGTTATTGATTGCAATGGTAATACTTGGTGTCAAGCTCTCATTCCCCTATCATAGCATCTTGAATGATTAAAGTTAAATATGAAAGCAAATATGAGTAGTGACATTGATAAAGTAAAGGTTAGATGTCTCATGCCCTTTGAATACAAGTACCTACACAATGATTACTCAACTTGGGAAACAAAGCAAGTTTAAGTTATCTATCATTGTAAGTAATAATGGTATCATCAAGAGCCTCAACTGGGGTACCTCTTGTCCCATGATATGGATCAAGCCCACATCAAAACAACAAGACAAACAAACATAATGAACAACTTCAACACCCTTTTTATTTACCACTTGATATAGCTTTTTATTGTAGGGTGTATCACAGAAAGTTCAAAATAGCATGTAAGTAAATTTCCACCATGAATGATGCATGGCTTAGATTAGCGGCCCAGGTTTCCTTCTAACCATTTATACAAACTCATTTAAACTTACTCTATTTCCACATTATTTCACCATGATAGGCATCCATAAACAAAAGTACATGATATCAACTAAATAAATGATGGAACATGTTGAAAGCTTTGCATGTGACAGCACATATGGGCTAACTCCCAACCTTAAACATTTATCAAGCCACTATCATCATAATATTAATCACAGTGGTTCATGTTTATTAAATGCAATAGAAGTAAAGTGTGCATCAAGTTCGCGAGAGCTTTTTAACCAACTTTTCCCATTACAATAAATAACATCATCATTTTCATTTAGAGGTATAGATAACACAAATAACATGACAAACATACTTGGAATAGCATAAAGCTAATAGGTAGATATGGTGGACTCACTGGAAAAACTTGGGTTGAAGGTGTTGGAAACAAGTTTTTACTTGTTGGAATTTTTTGGCTAGCAAAAGGGAGAAAGATGACCATCTAGATGCATGCATGAGTGTCCATAGAACTAACTAATTCATGTCAAACAAGGTGAAATAACATATAACATCAAAACATGAATAAAAGATAGCTCATGATAAAGCATTTGCAAATTATTACTCATAAAGAAGCTCATGAATCATGCAACTATATGTGTCATTAAAAATCAACTTAGATATCCCTTTTCCCAACACAATAAAAGCATGTAAGATATTTCAACCCATATTTCCATTAGCTCTTTCATATATAAATGATAGTGGTGGTCTCAAAACAAAAATCAAATCAAAACAAAAAACAAATAAAAGACGCTCCAAGTTCATGCGATAAAGTGCATTGATAGAAAAATAGAAGTTAGACGTGTGCAAACCGAGAGTGTGTAGGTCCAGTGGGGTTGTCTTCACATCCCCAAGCTTATGGATTTAACCATCCTTGGATAGCTCTTGGTGCATCTCCTCTAATCCCTGTGAAAAAACTTCAAAACACTGTTTCTCCCATTTTTTTCTATGGGGTGACATTAGTAGTGATAGACAAATGCATTACTTGCTGCTTATAATCCATGGACTAAAATACTTATGAATGTTCAGATAGTGTATAATGTTGTATGCCCACTCATAAACTCAATTGGATCAAAAAGATTCAATTCAAAAGTTCAAACTATGCATAAAACAATATGGGTCAGAATCTGTTCAGAGAAACAGCAGCAGCAAAACATATTTTTCTGTCCTACTTAAACTCGTCTAAAAATTCTGAAAAAATTCAGGCATACAGAGGATGAAAATCATAGTGTTCTCCTATGAGCCCATATAGGTGAAGTGATATGCAGTCGACGTTCGCACAACACCATCATAGAATTACATCAAAGATAAAAACTAGACAAGATACCAACACATGTTATATAAAAATCATTGCCAATTCATCCTATGCCCCCAGGAACATGAGAGAACTACTCACAACGCCAAGACATGATATGATTCAGTGGTACAAGTGATTCAACACAATCTGAAACTATGATCTCCCCACAAAACAATGACAAGTAGCAATTCACAAACATGTAAAATAGCACTTAGACAATGGCTAGCGATCAACCAATCTCAAACTATGAGGGGGATGAAGTGGATCACGAAGATGGTGATGGAGATGGTGCTGGTCTTGGCGGTGGTGTTGATGGAGACTCCGAAGGGGGGATGGAGAAGACCTCCGGAGGTGGTTCCGGCGGCGTTTCCCCCCTCCGATCTTCTCCGACAGCAGCCTTCTGTCTCTCTGTTTCTGGTTTTGTGTTTCTCCGCCGCCTCCCTCTGGAAAACGTCGGGGGACTATTTTTATAGTCGTTTCTAGGTCACGAGGAAGCTTCAGGGCGAAGGATCGACGCAAACGGGGCCACGAGGGCCAAAATAGGTGGGCCCATGCGGCTACAGTACCAGGCCGCGTGGGGCACCCTCTTCTGCCCCTCTGGCCTCCGTTCACTTGCTTCTTTCGCTCCTAGGTCTTCCTCCTTCCAAAATAATGATCCCCGTAAATTTTCAGCTCATTATGACGTCGTTAAGGCCCTGAAACAAATAAGGAAAGAAATAGGGGTTTTCTGCCTGCGTAGGATTAATTCCATAAAAAGGGGAAATCATTATTAATTACCAAAAATCATTAAATAACAGTAATATACCCCTTATATGATGCAAATATGAATGGAATATAAGTATTATAGTGCAAAGTTCATGTATGCATTTTACATGCATCAACATCCCCAAGCTTAACTCATGCTCATCCTCGAGTATGAAAGTGATAAAAACTAACATGAACTTTGCAATATAATCACAACATGGATATAAAAGATGATTGCTACTACTACATAAAGTCAAATGATTCATTATTCAAAGAAGTAGCAATATGCAAACAGTTTATAAAGTGATATCAAGTATTCAATGCAAGGATGTTCAATGATAGTTCACAAAGTGTAACATAAAAGATATTAATATGGACGTTCTTACTTTTGCATACTTGTGGTCCATAGAGTGTAGATGAAAATCTGAATATAAAAGGTGGACACTTTGGAAAAGATGTATAAATGAGTAGAGGTCAAACATGCATAAGTTTCATCTATCCTCCAAACTATTCTACTTAAGTTATTAATTGCAATGGTAATACTTGGTGTCAAGCTCTCATTCCCCTATCATAGCATCTTGAATGATTAAAGTTAAATATGAAAGCAAATATGAGTAGTGACATTGATAAAGTAAAGGTTAGATGTCTCATGCCCCTTGAATACAAGTACCTACACAATGATTACTCAACTTGGGAAACAAAGCAAGTTTAAGTTATCTATCATTGTCAGTAATAATGGTATCATCAAGAGCCTCAACTGGGGTACCTCTTGTCCCATGATATGGATCAAGCCCACATCAAAACAACAAGACAAACAAACATAATGAACAACTTCAACACCCTTTTTATTTACCACTTGATATAGCTTTTTATTGTAGGGTGTATCACAGAAAGTTCAAAATAGCATGTAAGTAAATTTCCACCATGAATGATGCATGCCTTAGATTAGCGGCCCAGGTTTCCCTCTAACCATTTATACAAACTCATTTAAACTTACTCTATTTCCACATTATTTCACCATGATAGGCATCCATAAACAAAAGTACATGATATCAACTAAATAAATGATGGAACATGTTGAAAGCTTTGCATGTGACAGCACATATGGGCTAACTCCCAACCTTAAATATTTATCAAGCCACTATCATCATAATATTAATCACAGTGGTTCATGTTTATTAAATACAATAGAAGTAAAGTGTGCATCAAGTTTGCGAGAGCTTTTTAACCAACTTTTCCCATTACAATAAATAACATCATCATTTTCATTTAGAGGTATAGATAACACAAATAACATGATAAACATACTTGGAATAGCATAAAGCTAATAGGTAGATATGGTGGACTCACTGGAAAAACTTGGGTTGAAGGTGTTGGAAACAAGTTTTTACTTGTTGGAATTTTTTGGCTAGCAAAAGGGAGAAAGATGACCATCTAGATGCATGCATGAGTGTCCATAGAACTAACTAATTTATGTCAAACAAGGTGAAATAACATATAACATCAAAACATGAATAAAAGATAGCTCATGATAAAGCATTTGCAAATTATTACTCATAAAGAAGCTCATGAATCATGCAACTATATGTGTCATTAAAAATCAACTTAGATATCCCTTTTCCCAACACAATAAAAGCATGTAAGATATTTCAACCCATATTTCCATTAGCTCTTTCATATATAAATGATAGTGGTGGTCTCAAAACAAAAATCAAATCAAAACAAAAAACAAATAAAAGACGCTCCAAGTTCATGCGATAAAGTGCATTGATAGAAAAATAGAAGTTAGACGTGTGCAAACCGAGAGTGTGTAGGTCCAGTGGGGTTGTCTTCACATCCCCAAGATTATGGATTTAACCATCCTTGAATAGCTCTTGGTGCATCTCCTCTAATCCCCGTGAAAAAACTTCAAAACACTGTTTCTCCCATTTCTTTTCTATGGGGTGACATTAGTAGTGATAGACAAATGCATTACTTGCTGCTTATAATCCATGGACTAAAATACTTATGAATGTTCAGATAGTGTATAATGTTGTATGCCTACTCATAAACTCAATTGGATAAAAAAGATTCAACTCAAAAGTTCAAACTATGCATAAAACAATATGGGACAGAATCTGTCCAGAGAAACAGCAGCATCAAAACATATTTTTCTGTCCTACTTAAACTCGTCTAAAAATTCTGAAAAAAGCCAGGCATACAGAGGATGAAAATCATAGTGTTCTCCTATGAGCCCATATAGGTGAAGTGATATGCAGTCGACGTTCGCACAACACCATCATAGAATTACATCAAAGATAAAAACTAGACAAGATACCAACACATGTTATATAAAAATCATTGACAATTCATCCTATGCCCCCAGGAACATGAGAGAACTACTCACAACGCCAAGACATGATATGATTCAGTGGTACAAGTGATTCAACACAATCTGAAACTATGATCTCCCCACAAAACAATGACAAGTAGCAATTCACAAACATGTAAAATAGCACTTAGACAATGGCTAGGGATCAACCAATCTCAAACTATGAGGGGGATGAAGTGGATCACGAAGATGGTGATGAAGATGGTGATGGATATGGTGCTGGTCTTGGCGGTGGTGTTGATGGAGACTCCGGAGGGGGGATGGAGAAGACCTCCGAAGGTGGTTCCGGCGGCGTTTCCCCCCTCCGATCTTCTCCGGCGGCAGCCTTCTGTCTCTCTGTTTCTGGTTTTGTGTTTCTCCACCGCCTCCCTCTGGAAAATGTCGGGGGACTATTTTTATAGTCGTTTCTAGGTCACGAGGAAGCTTCAGGGCGAAGGATCGACGCAAACGGGGCCACGAGGGCCAAAATAGGTGGGCCCACGCGGCTACAGTACCAGGCCGTGTGGGGCACCCTCTTCTGCCCCTCCGGCCTCCGTTCGCTTGCTTCTTTCGCTCCTAGGTCTTCCTCCTTCCAAAATAATGATCCTCGTAAATTTTCAGCTCATTATGACGTCGTTAAGGCCCTGAAACAAATAAGGAAAGAAATAGGGGTTTTCTGCTTGCGCAGGATTAATTCCATAAAAATGGGAAATCATTATTAATTACCAAAAATCATTAAATAACAGTAATATACCCCTTATATGATGCAAATATGAATGGAATATAAGTATTATAGTGCAAAGTTCATGTATGCATTTTACATGCATCAACATCCCCAAGCTTAACTCATGCTCGTCCTCGAGTATGAAAGTGATAAAAACTAACATGAACTTTGCAATATAATCACAACATGGATATAAAAGATGATTGCTACTACTACATAAAGTCAAATGATTCATTATTCAAAGAAGTAGCAATATGCAAACAGTTTATAAAGTGATATCAAGTATTCAATGCAAGGATGTTCAATGATAGTTCACAAAGTGTAACATAAAAGATAGTAATATGGACGTTCTTACTTTTGCATACTTGTGGTCCATAGAGTGTAGATGAAAATCTGAATATAAAGGTGGACACTTTGGAAAAGATATATATATGAGTAGAGGTCAAACATGCATAAGTTTCATCTATCCTCCAAACTATTCTACTTAAGTTATTGATTGCAATGGTAATACTTGGTGTCAAGCTCTCATTCCCCTATCATAGCATCTTGAATGATTAAAGTTAAATATGAAAGAAAATATGAGTAGTGACATTGATAAAGTAAAGGTTAGATGTCTCATGCCCCTTGAATACAAGTACCTACACAATGATTACTCAACTTGGGAAACAAAGGAAGTTTAAGTTATCTATCATTGTAAGTAATAATGGTATCATCAAGAGCCTCAACTGGGGTACCTCTTGTCCCATGATATGGATCAAGCCCACATCAAAACAACAAGACAAACAAACATAATGAACAACTTCAACACCCTTTTTATTTACCACTTGATATAGCTTTTTATTGTAGGGTGTATCACAGAAAGTTCAAAATAGCATGTAAGTAAATTTCCACCATGAATGATGCATGGCTTAGATTAGCGGCCCAGGTTTCCCTCTAACCATTTATACAAACTCATTTAAACTTACTCTATTTCCACATTATTTCACCATGATAGGCATCCATAAACAAAAGTACATGATATCAACTAAATAAATGATGGAACATGTTGAAAGCTTTGCATGTGACAGCACATATGGGCTAACTCCCAACCTTAAACATTTATCAAGCCACTATCATCATAATATTAATCACAGTGGTTCATGTTTATTAAATGCAATAGAAGTAAAGTGTGCATCAAGTTTGCGAGAGCTTTGTCGGCACAGTGGAAACCAGGGTACCACGGGCCGGCCTGCCAAGGCCCAAGGGACTCTTCGGTCTGATTTCGCTAAGGACCAGGCTCTCAGCCTGTAGAGGCTCTCCAAGCCTGTCGAGTCTCGACAGGAGATTTCTCCACAAGAAGGCGCCCCAAGGCGCCACCAGGATTCGACTAAGGACTAGACCGTGAAGCTTGCCGAGGCTTTTCGCCTCGAGAGGCTTCCTTCCTCTCGAAGCCAGCTCTGCCTCCGCGGCAGAGCGCACATGGGCTCTGCGCTTCCCGCAGAGTCACTGGCGCGCCAAAGCGCGATGACGCCAGCGCCCCAGTTGCCGTTCTGATGAATAAAGGGGTCAACAAAGCAGCACCAAGCAAAGCGGACAACGAGACTTGCCACTTTGGTGATAAGGAGACCGCCTGCAGCTACGCTCCAACGGCGACGTCACCGCGGGACCCGTTCCACGTCTGCAGCGCCAGCCCACCGTCCTGGCTGGACGGTGCCTCTTTTCAGCTTTGGTGACGCTGCTCCCCTGCCGTGGACCGCGTCCATGGGCTCTACCTTTATGGTGGACTTCACCTTTATGGTGCACCGTGCCTCCTCCTTCGTCGGGATGTGGCAACCCTTCCCGCCCAAATGTTTGGGCGGAAGAGGACCAAGACGACTATAAAAGGAGGGAGGGCACTCCCGTGCCAAGGGTTCAATTTTCCTTTGGCTAGGACAGATCTAGGGTTTTAGCCATTGGCAGCCATCTCGAGCTCCACAAGCTCACCCTGTACCAAAAACCTCTACAAGCAATACAGCCTAGCAGGACGTAGGGGTTTTACCTCCACAAGAGGGCCCTGAACCTGGGTAATACCGCGCGTTCCTCTCTGCAGTGTTCTCCTCCAGCGAGCCCGACGAGCACCGTCGCCGTGGAACGTTGGAGGTTGTTTGACTCCGTGTTCAGCCCCTTGCTCGATTCTTACCTCGTGAGATACGCCCGGTTCCTGGGCCTATTCTCCGACATTTGGCGCGCCAGGTAGGGGGCTGAGGCGCGTCTTCAACCTCGACACCACCATGGCTGGCTCTCGCGCTGAGCGTCTCGCTCGCCGGACGGCCAGCGCTGCCACTGCTCCTCCCGCCGGCAGGCAGCGCGGCCGCCCTCGTGGAAGCACTGCTCCGGAGCGCCACGTCGACCCCGAGCCCCGCGTCGAGCACCCAGCGGACGACGACGACGTCCACACCGAGGACGACCTCGGCGAAGAGGAAGCCTCCTCCCTTCACCCGTCGCGCGACGGTGCTGCCTCTTCGCTGGGCCGCCCTGCGCCCAGCCCGGCAACTGCGCTCCTCATGGCGCAGGAGCTGCTGCGGTACCGTCCCAACCCGGAGGCTCACGAAGCCTGGCTTCATCGCCTCTCCGAGCTCATCGGCGCCGCCCGCGTCGCCGCTCCCGCGCCGTCTCGCTCGCTGGTCCCCTCTGGTCGTGCGGGAGACGCAGCGCCAGGCGCTCCTCCTGCACCACCTCGCCAACCCGCGCCTGCTCCAGCTCCACCGCAACCTGCTCCGGCGGGGGCTCCTCCCCGCGACAACCGCGCTGCTTCACACGCCTCGTCGCCGCACGACTGCCAAATCGTGCAGCGAGCCCCCGAGGACGCCCGCGTAAACATCGAGCGCGGCCAACAACGCCACAACCGCGCCGTCCAGGAAGTCGCCGCCGCCGGGCGTCACCTCCGCGCCACTCTCGCCGACGGCGTGGTCACCTATGGCACCACGGTTGCGTTCACCCGCAGCCTTCGCCGCGTCGTCTGGCCGACCAAGTTCAGGCCGGACCTCCCTCCACGCTACGACGGCAAGAACAACCCGTTGGAGTTCCTGCAGCTCTACACCCTGGCCATCCAGGCCGCCGGGGGCGACGACAAGGTCATGGCGAACTGGTTCCCCATGGCTCTCAAGGACTCTGCGTCCTCATGGCTCACCAACCTCCCCGCCGAGTCCATCGGCTCCTGGGAGGACCTCTGCAAGTGCTTCATCGCCAACTTCAAGGGCACGTACGAGCGCGGCCTCACGTACAACGATCTCCGCGGCGTGCGCCAGAAGCCTGGCGAAACCCTCCGCAAGTACATCCAGCGCTTCAGCCAGGTGCGGAACAAGATTCCCAACGCCACAGACGCACAGGTCATCTCGGCTTTCCATTCTGGAGTCACGGACGTGCGGATGCTCGAGAAGCTTGGCATCCACGACAACATCACCACCGTCGTCAAGCTTTTCGACTTGGCGGACAAGTGCGCCAAGGCTGAAGAGGGCCGCCTGTTCGTCAAGAACGAGCCTGAGGACCCCACTGAGAGCTCCAAGAAGAAGAAGAAATCCTCCGAGAAGCGCAAGACCACCGCGGTCCTCGCGGCCGAACCCGACGCCAAGCAGCCTCGCGCTGCCACTTCAGCCGCGGGCACCGAGAAGAAGGATGACCGCCCTTTCTGCATCTACCACAACAGGCACTCACACGCCACCGAGGACTGCTACGACCTCAAGAGGCTTCGCGAGGCTCGCGAGGCTCGCGAGGCACGCGAGGGGGAGCAAGGCCGCGGTGGCCGCGGCGGCGGCCGCGGCGGCCGCAGGGGGCGACGCTGGAACAACAACTACGACAACAACTACCAGCAGAACCCCCAGGCCAACGCCGCTCAACCCGCGAACGATAACCTCCCTGCCGAGACTCCTGAGGGCTACCAGGTGCCTCGCGGCGCTGCTTGCATCCTCGGCGGGGCCCAGGCCCCCAGTTCCAACCGTCACTTCAAGCAACTCGCTCGCGAGGTCGCGGCAGCGCTTCCCGGGGTTGAGGCCTCCAGGCCCCTCAAGTGGTCCCAGTACCCCATCACTTTCGACTCCGGCGACCACCCCAAGTCCACCTCAGCTGTTGGCACCATCCCGCTGGTTTGCACCCCCACCATCAACAACATCGCCGTCTCCAAGACGCTCATCGATGGGGGTGCAGGCCTCAACGTCATCTCTGTCGAGACCTTCGAGAAGCTTCAGGTGCCTTACGAGCGGCTCATGCCCACCAGGCCCTTCTCAGGGGTGACAGAGGGCCTCACGACCCCTCTAGGGCAAGTGAGGCTTGCAGTCACCTTTGGCACACAGGCCAACTACCGCACCGAGCTGATCGACTTCGACGTCGCGCACATCGGCTTGCCCTACAACGCCATCCTCGGCTACCCCGCCCTCGCCAAGTTTATGGCAGTCACCCACCACGCCTACAACCTCGTCAAGCTCCCTGGCTCGGGCGGCACCATCGTCATCCGCGGCGTGGTCTCTGACGCCCTGTACGCTGCGCAAGCGGCCTACAAGGCTGCCGCGGTGGCGTCCCCTGCTGACGAGGACGAAGAACCCCTCCCGAGGCCCCCCGCGAAGAAGAAGCAGCTGTTCTCTCAGGAGAAGGCCGCGACAAAGCAGGTGTCTCTGGAGGCAAGCGGCTCGGGGGCTAGCGTCACCATCGGCGCCAACCTGCCTCCCAAATAGGAAAGCGCGCTCGTCGCCTTCCTCAGGGCAAACTCTGACATGTTCGCATGGACACCGTCAGATATGTCCGGCGTACCGAGGGAGGTGATCGAGCACCACTTAGCCGTGTGTCCAAACGCACGCCCCGTGAAGCAAAAGGCGCGACGTCAAGCGCCAGAAAAGCAAGATTTCATCGTCAAGGAAGTAGAAAAGTTGAAGAAAGCAAGCATCATCAAGGAAGTTGTCCATCCCACTTGGCTCGCCAACGGTGTTGTCGTTCCCAAGCACACCGGAGGAAGCCGCCTCTGCATCGACTTCACCGACCTCAACAAGGCCTGCCCCAAGGACCCCTATCCCCTCCCGAGGATCGACCAGATCGTGGACTCCACCGCCGGCTGCGCACTCCTCTGTTTTCTGGATGCCTTCTCTGGTTACCACCAGATCAAGATGGCAAAGGAAGACGAGGAGAAGACAGCATTTCTCACCCCTTGTGGTGTGTTTTGCTACGTCTGCATGCCCTTCGGCTTGAAGAATGCCGGCGCCACTTTCCAGCGTCTCATGAGGATCGCCTTGGGGGCTCAAATGGGGAGGAATGCAGAGGCCTACGTCGACGACATCGTGGTCAAGACTCGCGAGGAGGACACGCTCATCAAGGACCTCGAGGAGACCTTTGCCAACCTGCGCAAGGTGAACATCAAGCTGAACCCCGCCAAGTGCGTCTTCGGGGTCCCTTCAGGCAAGCTCCTCGGGTTCCTGGTGTCCCATCGCGGCATCGAAGCAAACCCCGACAAGATCAAGGCCATAGAAGAAATGCAGCCTCCTCGTCGCCTCAAGGACATGCAACGCTTGGCGGGATGTATGGCCAGCCTCGGCCGGTTCATCTCCAAGTTCGGCGAAAGGGCGCTGCCATTTTTCAAGATTATGAAGCGGTCTGGTCCTTTCAAGTGGACCCCTGAAGCGGCAAAAGCCTTCGAGGATCTGAAGAAATACCTGGCGAGCCCACCCATCATGGTTGCCCCACGCCCTCGCGAGCCTCTGAAGCTGTATCTTGCAGCCACTCCTCAGACGGCAAGCGCGGTCTTGGTGGCTGAAAGGGAAGAGCCAGTTCTCGTCAAGCAGAGCCACGCCTCGACAAGCCCAGAACTCCACGACAAGGAAGCAGCCTCGACAAGCACCCAGCCTCTACAAGCAGGGCCTCAAGAGACCCTCAACAAGGACTCCACCGGGCCTCGAGAGGAGCCCACTGCTGCCACGCCTACAACTACCCTCGTCGAGCATCCCGTGTACTTCGTCAGCACAGTGCTACGAGATGCTCGCGAGCGCTACTCCATGCAGCAAAAGCTCCTCTTCTCGCTCCTCAGCGCCTCCAGAAAGCTGCGCCACTACTTCCAGGGTCACCCCATCAAGGTGGTCACCTCATATCCCCTGGAGCAAGTCCTGCGCAACCCAAACGCGACAGATCGCGTCGCGAGCTGGGGCATCGAGCTGCAACCCTTCGAGCTGGAATTTGACACCACAAGAGTCATCAAGGGCAGGGCGCTAGCTGATTTCATGGCTGAATGGACGGACACACGCGTAGAAGAGCCTCAAGAAGAACAAGCTACAACCTCAGGACAGACAGAGCCCGGCTACTGGACCATGCACTTCGACGGCGCCTTCGCGGCCCGGAGTGCAGGGGCTGGGGCTGTCCTCACCTCACCAACAGGCGACAAGCTATATTACGCCGTCCAGTTGTGCTTCAAGGACCACGACAAGGTCTCCAACAACATCGCCGAATACGAGGGCCTCCTCGCTGGGCTCAGAGCCGCCATCGCCCTCGGCATCAAGCGCATCCTCATCAAGGGCGACTCTCAGCTCCTCGTCAACTTCTCCAACAAAAGCTACACGCCTAAGGACACCTACATGGTGGCCTATCTTGAAGAGGTACGCAAGCTCGAGAAGCACTTCAGGGGCATGGAACTCAAGCATATTCCGCGAGGAGAGAACCAAGAAGCCGATGACCTCGCCAAGCGAGCAGCAAAGAGAGAAGCCCAGCAGCCTGGAGTGTTTGAGGAGAGACTCGCCAAGGCCTCCGTCAAGCAACCAGTGGTCAACATAAGCGTTCAAGAGGAGCTCCCACCAGCCCCACCAAGTGGAGCACCAAACTGTGGGTTGCCCTCAGGCGATCGCTTGTTGATGACTTTGGTACGCCAAGACACTGGTTGGATCGACGAGATCAAGCGCTACCTGCAAGACCGAGTCCTTCCCGAAGAAGATGCAGAAGCTGAGAGAATTGCTCGCCAGGCCAAGTCCTACTGCCTCCACGACGGAGACCTGTACCGTAAGCGCCCCAATGGGGTTGCGTTGCGGTGCGTCCCTGCCGAGGAAGGCCGCCAGCTCATCAACGACATCCACAGCGGAGAGTGCGGCCATCACTCGTCCTCGCGCACCTTGGCAGGCAAGGTTTTCCGAAGCGGCTTCTACTGGCCCTCTGTCCTTCAAGATGCAGCTGAAATTGTCCAGTCCTGCGACGCCTGCCAATTCCACGCCAAGCAGATCCACCAGCCCGCACAAGGACTCCAGACGATCCCGCTCTCCTGGCCGTTCGCGGTCTGGGGGCTGGACCTGCTGGGACCTTTCCCGCGAGCGCTCGGGGGCTACCGCTACCTCTACGTCGCCATCGACAAGTTCACCAAGTGGCCCGAGGTGGAACCCGTGCGCACCATTCCGGCGAAATCAGCGGTGAAATTCATCAGGAGCTTGGTCTGCCGCTTCGGCGTGCCCAACCGCATTATCACCGACAACGGCTCACAGTTCACCAGCGGCGCCTTCAAGTCCTACTGCGGCAGCCTCGGCGCCCAAATCTGCTACGCCTCGGTGGCTCACCCACGCAGCAATGGACAGGCCGAGCGAGCCAATGCTGAGGTGCTCAAGGGCCTCAAGACGAGAAGCTTTAACCGCCTCAAGGCCAGCGGCAAGAACTGGATCGACGAGCTCCCCTCGGTGCTCTGGTCCATCCGCACCACGCCAACAAAGCCAACTGGCGAGACGCCATTCTCCCTCGTCTACGGCGCCGAAGCCGTCCTCCCCAGCGAGATCACCCACGGCTCTCCGCGAGTCTTGGCCTTCAAGGAGGCCGAGCTGGATGAGCTCCGCAACGACGACCTGCTGCTGCTTGAAGGGCTCCGCCGCAATGCGGCCCTGAGAGCGGCAAGGTACCAGCAAGATCTCCGCCGCTACCACAGCCGTCACATCCGCCCGCGCACTCTCGAAGCAGGGGACCTTGTCCTGAGGAGAATCCTCTCCAGGGAAGGTCTCCACAAGCTCTCACCAATGTGGGAAGGGCCCTACAGAGTCGTGCACATCGCCAGGCCTGGCTCTGCGCGGCTCGAGACGGAGGACGGCGTCCCCATCGCCAACCCCTGGAACATCCAGCACCTGCGCAAGTTCTACCCCTGATCGTCCTCGACGAGCAACTTTTTGCAAGCAACTTTTTGCGCCAAGGGAGAATTCAGCACCAACATCCTCCACGAGGAAAAATTTCGGGCTCCCCTCTCTACTATACGTTGCCGCGGGCCGTTCGAGAAGACTCCCAAGCCACCAAGCCTCGGCAAGGTGACTTCTTCAAGCACCATGCCCTGGCGACGTGGACCCCCATGCCCAGACATGGCGGGACACAGGCTCTTCAAGCCACCCCCGCCTAGGGGCCCCCTGAGCTCTCTCTACATGCGTCTGCCACGGGCACGCCCCCTCGAGAGTCTCAGCCACAGCATGTGGACCCCATGCCCAGAGCATGGCGGATTTTTGTAATTCTGGCCACGCCAGTGTAATGAACCTCTGTTTCAGGTCAACTTGAACCTTTTGCGCTTCGCGCCTGCAGTTTGATTTCTGCTTTGGTAAGCATTTATGATATTTGCATCTTGTCCTTGCTCGTATGATCCTCCATGTGCATCTCGCGAGCGGGGGCTAGCATGGTGCCTGTGCCTCGGGAGCATCCCAGCAGCACCTTAAACCCAAGGGATCCGAGCTCTGAACTCGCGGGTCAGCTCTCATGCATGTCAACTCCCAGGGAGCTCTGAACTCATGGGTCAGCTCCCGTGCACGTCAACTCACCAAGGATCACCAAAACCTTGGTGCCTGTTCTCCTCGCAAGACACACATGAAGGAACCTACGAGCGCGCATAAGTTACCTAGCTATGTACTGCTTGTGGGTGCACCTATCTGTCCAAACGCAGGGAAGCAGGTCCAAGCAAGCCTCAGGCAAAACCTCGAGAAGAAAATGCCTCGACAGGGAGCTAAACACCCCCTACAAGGCCAAAACGCCTCTCCAGGGAACCAACACCCCCTCCAAGGCAGACAATGCCTCGCGAAGCTAAGTCCAAACACTTGGTCAATTTTTCCTTCGCTGGCTTTTGTCCCTCGAACCTCTTTTCTCTCTCCTATGCCTCATGGGCTGCTTGCGCGTTAAAGGGGAACCCCAGGCATCGCGCCTCGCGGGATCTTACTTCTCGAGGCCTCACGCACCCCCCGGCCTTGTGGAGCCCTGACGCTCGCATACCGAAGCGGCGGTGGTGTAGCGCTAAGAGAGGGTCCTAAAACGTAGAGCAAAAAAGACATGAAAGGGAAGACAAAAGCCTCTCGAGGGGCACACGCCAAGCACGTCTAATTAAAGCATCAATAAGTCTTTACAAAAGTTTACACAAGCAAAAGGCTAAGACACTTGGGCGCCTTGTGCACGTCCAGCTGCAGGAAGAAGCTCAGGCCTGTGCGCCCCCTGAGGTGCTCGCGCCGCCCGCGGGGCGCTCCTCTTCCTCTTCAGCGTCCTCCTCGCTGCCGCCATCGCCTTCGAAAACCACGGCTTGGTCGAATTTCTTGGCGTACGCCTCCGCAGCCTCCTGTATCGCTTTCGTGCGGAAGCTGGGGTCGCCGGGCCCTGTCACAGCCGCGAGGTCGATGGAGGCGTCGAGCCGCTTGAGGTTGCAGAAGATGTTGGCGGTGGCGACGACGAGGAGGTCGCGGCTCTCCCCCACGACGCGCGCGTCAAACTCTTTCGCGGTCTCTTCGATCCCCCCGAGGAACTGCTCGAAGAAGGAGTTGTACGCCGCTCCGTCATCGCCCCCTCTTGCATCGAATGCAGGAAGTTCAATCCTGAAGTTGTCCGCGATGGCGCGCGCACGCTGCACCAGGCTTTCGAACATGAGCCGGCGCTGGCGCGACATGGCCCGGCCGTGACTCTCCTTGTCCCGCGCCTGCTCAACAAGGTTGGCGACCGGCCCCACCTGCTGTTGGAGCTCGAGCAGGTCCTCCTCCAGGGCCGTGACCTTGGATTCGGCGCAGGCTTGGGCCTCCTGGGCGCTCTGGAGGAGAGGAGCCGTCTCCTGCACCTTCTTCTCGAGGACGTCGATGCGGTCCATGTAAGAGGGTGGATGATCTACTCACAAATTCACTCAAAAGCAAGGAATAATTTAGGGATCTAGCCCGATCCACCCATCCTCCCCCGAGCTAGTTCAGGTTCATCACGGCACTGCCGTTCTTTCTTCAGTTACAAGCCAACCCTCACACTGACTACGACCTCGCCTCAAATAGCTCTCGCCTACGCTTAACGGGCTAAGTTACCCAGTTGCCGTCACCGAACCAGGCCGGGGCCCGCTTCACTCTCTTGGGCCGCCCTTCCGCTTGCGCCACCTCTTGGTCATCAGCTCTGGTGCCCTTGACGTTGATGGTGGATGCCTGGTCGTTGACAATCCCCTCCTCTTGAAAAACTGCTTGCCCCCAAGCAGGTGCATATGGGAAATGAGTGCGTAGGGGTACCAGATCTTCCCAAGTTGCTTGCGCAGCCGTGCCGCCAGTCCACTGCACCAAAACCTGCGGAATGGCTCGATGCTCGTGGTGTCGCAAGCGTTGCTGAAGTACTCGTTCAGGTACCTGGAACAGATCATCAGTTGCAGGTAATAAATCTGATACCTGGGTGTTAGGGCCAACGCACGGCTTCAACTGAGAGACATGGAATACAGGGTGGACTCTGCTCGCCGCCGGCAACTCCAGTTTGTACGCCACGTTGCCCACACGCTCCAGAATACTGTATGGGCCGAAGAACTTGAAGGCTAGCTTCTTGCACGCCCGCCTGACGACTGATGACTGGATGTACGGCTGCAAACGGAGGAACACGCGATCCCCAACTGCGAAGGAGCGCTCTGTGCGGTGCCTGTCAGCCTGGGTTTTCATGCGCTGTTGCATACGCAAGAGGTGTTGACGAACAGAAGCCAGGACATACTTACGTTCTTCAAGCCAAGTTTGAACATCTGTAGAAGCAATGCTGTCAGATGCTGTAACACCAAAGTATCTTGGCTGCCGGCCATACAGTAGCTCGAAGGGAGTCTTCCCCGTTGATGCATGCCAATTTGTGTTGTACCAGAATTCACACAAGGAAATCCACTTCACCCAGTCACTTGGATTTGCATTAATGAAACAGCGTAAGAAACATTCAATGGACTGATTGACACGTTCAGTCTGCCCATCGGTTTCAGGATGGTTGGCTGTGCTGAGCTTCAATTGAGTACCCGTGGCGCGAAAAACTGACTGCCAGAAGGTGCTAGTGAACACAGGATCACGATCCGAGACAAGAGACAGGGGCATACCGTGTAACCTATAGATGTTGTCGACAAACAGCTCCGCCACCTTGCTTGCTGTGTACGGGTGCTTCAGCGGAATAAAATGAGCATATTTGGTGAGCTTATCAACAACAACCAGCAAGCAATTGAACTGTCTGGAAGGGGGCAGCCCATCAATGAAATCCATCGTGGCACACTCCCATGGATCAGATGGAATTGGCAATGGTTGGAGTAGGCCAGCTGGAGGTAATCTTTCCGGTTTTGCCTTTTGGCAGATGTGGCAACAGCGAACATACTCGCGGATCATCTCCTTCATGCCAGGCCATGTGAACAAGGACACTAGCCTCCTATATGTAACTGGGAACCCAGAATGTCCCCCTTGAGGACTGTCATGGAATGCAGAAATAATTTGCTGCCGAAGAGCTGTGTCATTTCCCACCCAAATACGCCCTTTCCGACGAAGTATGCCTTGACTCAGAGTGAATGAACCAGCAGACAGTGGATCCAGAGCTAATTGCTGCAACAGTTGGTGAGCCTGCTCATCCTTTTCATAACTCTGAACAATGTTGGATAACCATGCTGGTTGTACCAAAGAAACTGCAAACAGCTGAGAGCTGCCAGGTGGTTTGCGCGACAGGGCGTCAGCTGCACCATTGTTAATACCTTTTTTATATTGTATGGAGTACTGCAAACCCATCATTTTGGTAAGCGCTTTCTGTTGCCAGCCCGTGTGCAAACGCTGGTCTGTCAAATGGGTCAGGCTCTTATGATCAGTGCGAATGACGAACTCGCCAAGTTGCAAATATGACCGCCACTGCTGAACTGCCAGCAGTATTGCAAGGTATTCCTTTTCGTAAACAGAGAGACCACGGTTGCGAGGACCCAGAGCACGACTGACGTATGCGACAGGATGCCCGCGCTGAGAGAGAACAGCTCCAATACCAACATCACACGCATCAGTGTCAACAACAAACTGCTGCGTAAAGTCAGGTAATGCAAGTACTGGTGCTGAAATCAATGCTTGCTTGAGCACTTGGAATGCAGCTTCAGTCTCACTGGTCCACAAGAAAACAGTGCCCTTCTTAAGCAGAGCCGTCAGGGGCTGGCTAAGGATAGCATAATGAGCAATATATTTACGATAGTATCCTGTTAGCCCTAAAATGCCTCGCAGTTCCTTCAGGTTTTTTGGTGAAGGCCAATCTTTGATAGTCTGGATTTTTGCCTCATCTGTGGAAACACACCCTGCAGATATAACATGACCAAGGTATGCAATGCTCTGCTTGGCAAACTCGCACTTGGACATTTTAACCTGCCACTTGTCCTTCTGAAGAATTTCCAATACTGCTGCCAAGTGTTGCAAATGATCTTGGTAAGAGGCACTATAGATGAGGATGTCATCAAAGAAAACAAGTGCAAACTTGCGCAACACAGGGGCCAGAGATGCATTCATAGCATGCTGAAAGGTTGCAGGTGCACCAGTTAATCCAAATGCCATTACTTTGAATTCATAGTGGCCACTGTGTGTTTGGAACGCTGTTTTGTATTCCTCACCGGGGGCCAACCTAATTTGATGATAACCTGCCTTCAAGTCTAATTTGGAGAACCATTTAGCACCAGCAAGTTCATCTAAGAGTTCATCGATGACAGGTAGGGGATACTTCCCTTTGATTGTTAGGGCATTGAGATTTCTGAAATCAATTACTGGTCGCCAAGTATTGTCCTTTTTGCGTACCATGAGGACTGGAGCACTGAAAGCACTGTTACTATGGGTTATCACACCTTGTTCAAGGAGTTCAGCAATCTGTTTTTCCAATTCTGTTTTCAATTCAGGGGCAATGCGGTAAGGTCGCACTGACACTGGCCTAGCACCCGGTATTAGAGGAATTCGATGGTCATACTGACGCCTTGGAGGCAGCCCAGTAGGTACTTCAAACACTGATTTGAAATTAGTCAGTACCTCTTGCACTTCAGCAGGAATGCAGGATTGTTCCTGAGGGTTTTCTTGCAATAACTGGAGCTCCACTATAGCATGAGTGCACTGGTCAGCTGATTCACCATGTAACACAACTCGACTCCCTTCATGTTGGAAAGCTATCCACCCTTGTTCCCAATGTGTTAGCATGGGACTGTATTTTCCCAGCCAGTCCAAACCAATGATACCATCATAACTGGACAACTCTAGGATGCGAAAATTATCAGAAAATGTTGCTCCATCAGCTTGCCAAGTCAGGGCAGGGAAATAAGCAGTGCTGTGCAACAGGGCTCCTCCAGCAACTTTGACTGTTACAGGTGTTGGAAGGTTTTGTGCTCCTAGTAACTGGTTTGCTTTTTGTCGATCAATGAAACAAGCAGAACTGCCTGAATCAACAAGAAACAGAAGCGAATGGCCTTGAATTTGAACACGGAGTTGCATAGTGCGAGGCACAACAGCTTGCGCAGACATAGCTGCCGCAGACAGAAGCAATACCTGGTGCTGTTGCTGTTGCTGCTGCGGTGACGCTGGCTGGTCTTGTTCTGAATTTTCACTGTCTGTGCCATCAGCCAATTGTAAACACTCAATCATCTCTTGCACCACATGTAAGGAAATTGAGGTTTTACATTGATGATCGCGCCCCCACTTCTCTCCGCAGATGAAACATAACCCTTTTGCTCTTCTGTATGCTTTCAGATTCATCCACTTATCATCTGAAGTCCCTCTGTTCTGTTCTGCTGATTTCTTCTCCTCAACAGTGCGCGAGACCCACTTGGTCGGCGGTGGTGGCGGCAAAGGCGGCAGAGACAGTGATCTGCGTGGCGTCGACACCGTACTGCTGGCAGGACTGAACTGGCTGACTTCCTCGCCCAATTCTTCATACAGAAGCGCCAAGGTGTATGCCGTATCAAGGTTGCGCGGTTGCTGAATTGCAACGAGGACTCTGACAGCAGGTTGCAAACCATCCAGAAAGCGGGTAGTGTAATGCACTGGATCTGGATGCGTTTCATACGCCGCTATCTGATCGACCAATTCGGAAAATCGTTGCACATAATCCTCAACAGACCCAGTCTGGCGAATATGGAACAGGCGGCGTACCAGGACCTGATGCTGATTTCGGCCAAAACGTTCCAAAACTGCAGCTGCGAATGCCGGCCACTGCGGATTCGGTGTTTGCTCCAAATAGGCCTCCAGCCAGGTAGCTGCTGCTCCCGTGAAGAAGGAGGAAGCGTAAGAGATTTGCAGGTGTGCCGGTGTCTGCCAACGCTGGAAATACTCCTGGCTCCTACGCTGCCACAGCTTGGGGTTTGCTCCATCGAATTGAGGAATTTCCACACGAGGGCCATGAGACAAGTGGTCAGAATTTGAAGGGTGATAGTGCTGTATACTGGAGGAAGGCAAATCGAGCCGGTCAGGAACGGTACCTCTGACCGGAGGATTCAAGGAAAATTCCCCAGAAATCCCCCGGTTGTTGAGCTCGACGCGGTGCCCCATTGGGCCGACGGTGCCGCTGCTCGCGCCGTGATGGAACAGGCTGGTGGTGCGCTGCTCCCCCGCGCCGGAATCCGGGCACGGAATACGCCGCACGGCCTCCGCCAAACTCGAGATCTCCGAGCTCAGAGATGCCTTGACGGCGTCCAGGTCGTGGCCGATGGTCTGCTGCATCCCTTCCAGATCGGCCGCCATCGTCGATCGGACAGTCTCGACCGAAGCGCTCACCTCCTTGATTTGCTTCCCTGTGTCGGAGACGAACTTGTGGACGGCGTCGAGTGTCTCCTTCTTGTACACCAGGAAGCGGGACTCGTACTCCTCCGCTGACTCGGCCTTGAGGAGATCGTAGATCGCCTTCGACTCCGGTGAGAGTTCCTCCATGGTGATCGAGCGCGAGCGAGAAGAAAAACGCGTCGGGTACGGGTGGTGGGGAAATTCCAGATCTGGAATTGTGCTAGCTCTGATTACCAATTGTAAGAGGGTGGATGATCTACTCACAAATTCACTCAAAAGCAAGGAATAATTTAGGGATCTAGCCCGATCCACCCATCCTCCCCCGAGCTAGTTCAGGTTCATCACGGCACTGCCGTTCTTTCTTCAGTTACAAGCCAACTCTCACACTGACTACGACCTCGCCTCAAATAGCTCTCGCCTACGCTTAACGGGCTAAGTTACCCAGTTGCCGTCACCGATCCAGGCCGGGGCCCGCTTCACTCTCTTGGGCCGTCCTTCCGCTTGCGCCACCTCTTGGTCATCAGCTCTGGTGCCCTTGACGTTGATGGTGGATGCCTGGTCGTTGACAGTCCAGGAGCTCCTGGCGCTTGGTCACGAAGCGCTCCTCTTGCTTCGCGAGGTTGGCCCTGTATTCTGCAGAGAGTTCCTCCCGGGCGAGCTTGACCTTGGCGTCGGCGTCGTCCTCCGCCTTCTTCTGCCTCTTGGCGAGGTCGGCGTTGGCCTTCTCCATGCGCTCCGAGTAGGTGGCCTCGCCCCGGGCCACCTTGTCCTCGCGGGCCTTGAGCTGCTCCTCACGGATGGCCTGGTCCTTCTCGAGCATTTGGACCTGCTCCTCGCGCCGCTGCAGCTCTCCTCCGCGCTGTGTCAGCTCCGCCTCGCGCACTGCCAGATGGCCCTCGCGAGCCTCCAGCAGCTCGCGCTGCTCCTTCAGGCTGGCCCGTGTGTCCTCGGACTCGGCAGCAAATTGCTGCCGTGCGGCCGCCAGCCCCTGGTGCACGGAGGCAGTCTCCGCCTCGAGTGCCTCCCGGTCGGCGTCCAGCTGGTCCATGACCTCCTGCGCCTCCCGCTTGACGCTGTCGCGGGTCTCCTTGGCGAAGCGGAGGGCCTCTTGGCGCTCTGCCTGAGCCGCCGCGTCCTGGCGGCGGCAGGACTCCACCCTCTCTTGGAGGAGGGACCAGGCCTCGCCCAGCCTCGCTCGCTCCGCCGCGATGGCGGCCTCCTCCCTGATGAGCTCGTCCTCCACCTCGCCAAGGGCTTGCAGGGCCCGATTGACGACGACCCGACGGCGAGCCGCTCGCGGCTCCCGTCGCACCAAGGTTCCCGCACCACCGCCAGGTGCGGAGGCCTCGATCCTTGTCGAGGCGCCCGAGGCCTCCTGCCTTGGGCTCACCGCCGCTTCTGGAGCGGCCAGGGGGCTTGTGGGGGCGCCTCCCCTGTCGCCCGCTTCAAGGGCTCTCTGGGGGCTGGGCGTTCTCTCGCCCCCAGTTCCGGCGCTGGTGGGCTCCGGAGGCCCCTCTGCCTCCTGCTCCCCAGGGGCGCCGCCTGCCCCTTCTGTGGCGGCCGCGTCCGCCGCGGCCTCGGTCGCGTCGGCCCCTCTCGAGGGAGCCTCCTCCTCCTCCTCCCCTGGAGGCTGCTCCAGGACGATCTCCTCGTCCATCCTCTCCTCCTCTGTCTCCTGCTGGACGGGAGGAGTGGCCGCCCCGGTTGGTGGCGGCGGTGCCGCTTCTTCAACCTCCTCAACCACGTGGTGCGCCACCACGGGAAGAGTCACCACCCGAGACGACGATGGCGCCGTCTCTTCATCCACCTCCTCTGTGCGCTGCTCCGCCACGGGAGGAGCTGCTGCCCGACCTGGCGACGGCGCTGCTTCCTCCGTCACCACCTCCGCGCGGCGCTCGCTCGCGGGAGGAACAGATGCTTGCCGCGGTTCGCCCGCCGCAGGCGTCTCCACAGAGGCGCTGGTGGTCTCTCCAACCTTGTGGAGCCTCCGCCTCTTTGGCGCCGCAGGCTCCCTGAAAGAAAGACAAGTCTGAGGTCCTTCAAGGGGATCTTCGAGAAGTGAAGCAGCAAAGAAAAAGAAGAATCGAGACTTACTCGTCGGCCATCACCCACACCCTCTTCTTCACCCTGGGTGGCTGGGTGTTGCTTGCTCCGGCCTCCTCTGGAGGCACCCTTGCCTCCTCGCGAGAAGCGCTCCTCGCTGTCGCGGCGCTTCTGTCGTGGACAGCCTTGGAGCGGGGCTCGCTGCGCCCACCCCCGCTGCCGCTCGTCTCCTTCTCCCCCTCAACGCGCTTGGAGCGAGCGACGTAGAAGGCACCCTCCTCATCGCTGGAGGAGAGCACCTGGAGGTCCACGTCGGCGGGAATGCTCCTCGAGGAGCTGACGGAGCCTCTCGAGGGGTTGGCGCCCCTCGCCACTTCGTCCTCGCCAACAGGGCTGGCGCCTGTCGACGCCTCGTCCCCGCCCGCAGAGCTGGCGCCCCTCGAGGCCTCGCCCTCGGTGGGTGCGTCCTCGGCTCCCGAGTCCTCTCCAGCCTCCTCCGCCTCCTCCTGCTCCGGGGCGCATCCATGTTCTCCGGTTCCGCCGCCAACGGGTTGGGGCGGGGCCCGCGGTGGCCCGCGGGTACTATTCCCCACTCGTCGAACACCGGCATGCCCCGGCGATGCTCCGAGATGCTCTCCTCGGCAAAGGCGATGAGCGGACGTGCGTCGTCTACGGCAGGCAGCGGGATTGTTGTCTTGGAGACGAAGAGGACCCCCAGGACTTGGCTCAGCACCTCAGGCTGGAGGCTGTCTCGGCTCAGCCTCATCGCGTCCATCTTGTCCTTGTAGCTCCACATCGGCTCAGAGTGCCATTGGAGGGGGGCAATCCGGCGCCTCAAGAAGTCTCTGGCCACCATCTGGCCGGTGACCCCTGCCTCGCGGACACGCTGGATGTATGTGTACACCGCGTCGAGGTTTCGGCCGGTGAACTCTGCGCTCCCCCAGCGCGCCCACTTCGCCGGGGGCCCCTCAGGCACCTCCAGGAGGGGGTTCCTCATCTTAGCGTCGACGAAGAGCCACCGCTCGCGGAAGCCATCCACCTTCTTCGTCACCATGGTGATGGCATTCTCACCTTGCCAAGCGATGGGGATGTAGTTCTCGCTCCTGGCGGCGGCGATGCGGAAGGAGACGCAGCCGAGGTGCTCGCCGGCGGCGCTGCTCCGGAGGGAGTAGAAGCTGCGGAAGAGCTCCACCGAAGGGCGAATGCCGATGTAGGCCTCGCAAAAGTAGGCGAAGATGGAAAGAATGAGAATGGAGTTGGGGTGAAGATGGAGCAAGTGGATCTGGTACGTCTCCAGAATCGCCAGAAGGAAGTCAGAAAATGGCGGCACGAGGCCAGCATAGAGAGTGTGGAGGAAGACGGGGTAGAACTCGTCGGCGAGCCTGCTGCCGCTTGGCCTCATCTCGGTGGCCCCATGCTCGTTGGAGCCCGCCGCCACCATGTGACGCACCTTGGCTATCGCCGCCGCGGAGACGCGGGTCGGCGGCATCGCCGCCGTAGAGGGCCGCACCGCGCAACGCCGCCGCCGACGCGCCGGCCGACGAGCCGGCCTGCACCGTGGCCTTGCCCTTCGCGTCGGTGCCCGCTTTCTTGGGTGCCATCGCTCGCCGGAGAGGAAGAAGACAACCGTGGAGAAGGAGCGCTCTGGAAGAAGGAATCGTTTGGAAGAAGTGGGCGGCGGAGCAATGGGAGAAGTGACGGGCGCAGTCTGCGCGCCCAGACTTTATTGACCGGGCGCTCGGTCGTGGCGGGTCCCACCACGACGCCCGTTGAAGCCGAGGAGATCGTGGCCGCGAGCGCAACCGTCGCGCTCCACGTGTCGCGGCCCTGGCAGGCTCTGTTGGGCCCTCGACGCTTCGCCTCCGTCGGCAACTCCGGCGTGCCCATCGTGGGCCCGGGGGCTACTGTCGGCACAGTGGAAACCAGGGTACCACGGGCCGGCCTGCCAAGGCCCAAGGGACTCTTCGGTCTGATTTCCGCTAAGGACCAGGCTCTCAGCCTGTAGAGGCTCTCCAAGCCTGTCGAGTCTCGACAGGAGATTTCTCCACAAGAAGGCGCCCCAAGGCGCCACCAGGAATTCGACTAAGGACTAGACCGTGAAGCTTGCCGAGGCTTTTCGCCTCGAGAGGCTTCCTTCCTCTCGAAGCCAGCTCTGCCTCCGCGGCAGAGCGCACATGGGCTCTGCGCTTCCCGCAGAGTCACTGGCGCGCCAAAGCGCGATGACGCCAGCGCCCCAGTTGCCGTTCTGATGAATAAAGGGGTCAACAAAGCAGCACCAAGCAAAGCGGACAACGAGACTTGCCACTTTGGTGATAAGGAGACCGCCTGCAGCTACGCTCCAACGGCGACGTCACCGCGGGACCCGTTCCACGTCTGCAGCGCCAGCCCACCGTCCTGGCTGGACGGTGCCTCTTTTCAGCTTTGGTGACGCTGCTCCCCTGCCGTGGACCGCGTCCATGGGCTCTACCTTTATGGTGGACTTCACCTTTATGGTGCACCGTGCCTCCTCCTTCGTCGGGATGTGGCAACCCTTCCCGCCCAAATGTTTGGGCGGAAGAGGACCAAGACGACTATAAAAGGAGGGAGGGCGCTCCCGTGCCAAGGGTTCAACTTTCCTTTGGCTAGGGCAGATCTAGGGTTTTAGCCATTGGCAGCCATCTCGAGCTCCACAAGCTCACCCTGTACCAAAAACCTCTACAAGCAATACAGCCAAGCAGGACGTAGGGGCTTTACCTCCACAAGAGGGCCCTGAACCTGGGTAATACCGCGCGTTCCTCTCTGCAGTGTTCTCCTCCAGCGAGCCCGACGAGCACCGTCGCCGTGGAACGTTGGAGGTTGTTTGACTCCGTGTTCAGCCCCTTGCTCGATTCTTACCTCGTGAGATACGCCCGGTTCCTGGGCCTATTCTCCGACAAGCTTTTTAACCAACTTTTCCCATTACAATAAATAATATCATCATTTTCATTTAGAGGTATAGATAACACAAATAACATGATAAACATACTTGGAATAGCATAAAGCTAATAGGTAGATATGGTGGACTCACTGGAAAAACTTGGGTTGAAGGTGTTGGAAACAAGTTTTTACTTGTTGGAATTTTTTGGCTAGCAAAAGGGAGAAAGATGACCATCTAGATGCATGCATGAGTGTCCATAGAACTAACTAATTCATGTCAAACAAGGTGAAATAACATATAACATCAAAACATGAATAAAAGATAGCTCATGATAAAGCATTTGCAAATTATTACTCATAAAGAAGCTCATGAATCATGCAACTATATGTGTCATTAAAAATCAACTTAGATATCCCTTTTCCCAACACAATAAAAGCATGTAAGATATTTCAACCCATATTTCCATTATCTCTTTCATATATAAATGATAGTGGTGGTCTCAAAACAAAAATCAAATCAAAACAAAAAACAAATAAAAGACGCTCCAAGTTCATGCGATAAAGTGCATTGATAGAAAAATAGAAGTTAGACGTGTTCAAACCGAGAGTGTGTAGGTCCAGTGGGGTTGTCTTCACATCTCCAAGCTTATGGATTTAACCATCCTTGGATAGCTCTTGGTGCATCTCCTCTAATCCCTGTGAAAAAACTTCAAAACACTGTTTCTCCCATTTCTTTTCTGTGGGGTGACATTAGTAGTGATAGACAAATGCATTACTTGCTGCTTATAATCCATGGACTAAAATACTTATGAATGTTCAGATAGTGTATAATGTTGTATGCCTACTCATAAACTCAATTGGATAAAAAAGATTCAACTCAAAAGTTCAAACTACGCATAAAACAATATGGGACAGAATCTGTCCAGAGAAACAGCAGTAGCAAAACATATTTTTATGTCCTACTTAAACTCGTCTAAAAATTCTGAAAAAATTCAGGCATACAGAGGATGAAAAGTTGCAGTTACAGTAAAAATAGCAGCTCAATCGGAGTTACAGAATAAGAACTAAAAATCAAACCATGCACAGACTTGTGCTGGAATGAAATCTCCGTATGCAAAATAACAACTTTTGCATACCGAAATGGGTAAAACTCGGCACTTTATTAATTATTCCAGAAACTAAATTAAAAACTAAGTCTCTTGTTATAGCAAGAGGACACAAAGAAATTAAAAATAAAAACAACCGGGTTGCCTCTTGTAAAGCGCTTTTTTTATAGCCATATAGCTAGGCTTACTTACTTGGTATCAAAATGGTTGGAGTGAGGTGGCTTGGCATCCCCAAGCTTAATTTCTTGTACTTACTTGATATATGTAGGGTGAGCCTAGGGGTAACATCCCCCAAGCTTGAGTGTTTTTCCCTCTTGATCTTTGTTTATGTCCCTCAACTCTTCCACTTGAAAGTTCTCTTCACACATAACTCATCATAAAACTTGATTAGAGGGGTTAGTGTCTCCATAAATTAAATCTCCATAGGTACAGTAAAGACATATCATGATTTGATTCTAAACATTAGCTAATATTACTATGGTTGTGCATTGCTATTTGATCAATAGAACCACACAAAACACAAGTAATGAGAGTAATGCAAAATAAAGACAGAATCTGTCAAAAACTGGACAGCCCATAAAGAGTGAATTTTCAGAGGCACTTAAGTTGCTCAAATCAGAAAACTTTGAACTAATGAAATGTGTATTAATAGCTGAAAATTTCTGTCGTAAAATTTCAGGTAATTCCTTTTCTGTGATTTTTAAAAATTTTCGTAGTGAAGCTTAGGAATCTGTTTTCTGGACAGCAAATCACTATTGTTCAATCTTATCTTTCGAAAGAGATTATGCTTGCCATTAAGATGAAAAATAAGATACAAAGGTGATGTCACTCTTTTTATTTTTTAGCTTTGGGAGAAGTTTTAATGATAGAGACTTTGCAATGGTTCCATTGGCATGAACAACACATGTTCAAGGTCGACCCCAACATCTCCATTACTCATCCTTCTCATTTACTTTCCCAAATTTTATATAAAGTGAAAATCTTAAACTAATTGTTAGAGAATAGTAGGTAAAGTTATTTTGCAAGTTCTCAAGATATAAAGGTGTGCTCAAACAGAATTGGAAGTTAAAGCATAAGGAACACACCACAAAACATTAAACCATTAACTTTTAAGTCTAACTCTTTTCATATGCATTGGCATTTTATATATGAATAAATAGCAGCCATTTTGTGGTAACCAATGCATGTAATGATCAGTAGGTTGCGTTTTAAATAACATGGAAGCATAAAGATAAGCCTTTCTTCCTCTCTCATAATAGTTACAAGTAGTGGAAGCAAATTTGACAAAAGAACTATTAGATTGGTGCAACTTTGCAATCTTAGGAACATATAGAGGATTATTAAAACTATCATGTGAGCTATTAGTGTGTTTTCCCCTCTCAAAATAATTGCAAGAAGCATCATAAACATGATGGTTATGGGTGAAATGGTTATTAGTGTAAGATAATTTCAGCCCACATAAGTACTTTTCAACATATAACAGCTTCTCCTCCATGGTGTGAATAGGAGAGTTCAGAAATAAAGTAGGACTCTCATGAGTGAGAGTATTATCACAAGCAGCAAATATATCATTTTTATCCTCACATAAAGTAGTAACCACTAAACATGGAGGATTATCAATAAGCGTAGGACCATCATCTAAAGCATTATCATATAGCATGTCAAAACCATGTTCTTCATCATTTTTAAAAGCATTATCAACAATGTTCTCATTAGGCATAGGTTCATATTCTTTCTCATCATCAGAATCACAAAAGCAAAGTTTATCATCAGCAAAATCTTGAGTGTTACCCTCATCCATAGGTGGTGAAGGTGGGTGTTTCCTCTCATCATTCTCTAGTTGTTCATCATTTTCTTCATCCTTTTGCTCTTCATTGTCTTCTTCTTGGGGCTGCAAGGACATCCCCAAGCTTAGGTCTTTATCCTCTTCTTCACATACTTCCTCTTCCAAGCTTATATTTTTGTCTTCTTCTTCCTGCAAAACGTTAGATCTTTCTTGGGTAGCTCTCTTCGTTGTGTCAATAACATAAATATTTTCATCAAATTCAAGTGTGCAGAGCTCAAGGAGAGGATCAATAAAAAATTTAAATTGAGAAGCTATAGGGCAGGTTTCATGTTCCTCAATGAAGGTGTATAATTCATAGGCTGCCATAAAAACAAAAAATTTCTCTACTTATTCCATCCCTAAGTGAGCATAATTTCCTGTATGATAAGTTGCAATAACAGGTTCATCTTTATTGGAAGGGCATTGGAATTCAAAGTGTCTAGATTATTTAGAGCAACAAGTTTCTTCCTTATGAAAATTGAGCAACGTTCTAGCAATTTCATTTAGGAGCTCTATATAGCCTCCTAATATTTTCCCTTCTTCTGATTGTCTAAATTCAGTAGCTATCCTGGCGTTTTTCTAATAGTTTTCCATTTTTTTATTTTTTTGGGTTGTTGATAAATGCAAAACTGAAAGTAAAACTAAATTAATGCAAAACTGAAAGTAAACTAGAGTATATGCAAAACTGAAAATAAATATCTAGTGCAAGCAAGAACAAAAACTTAAGCGCTACACTCCTCGGCAACGGCGCCAGAAAACGTCTTGATACCCACAAGTATAGGGGATCGTTGAAGTCTTCGATGTGTAAGTATAGTATCGATCCCACGAGGAGTAGAAGGTATAAGTATTTATCCTCTCAAATAAGAGTGTCACTTCCCTTATTATCTATGCACTAGACAAACTAAAATGATTAAATGATGCAAGTGTTTTTGGGTTTTTGGTGTAGAGTTTGCAATAAAGTAAAATGCTGAAAATGCAATATGACAAGTGAAAGCTCTCAAAGATAGAAAGCCCAATCCTCTATGCAGCAAGAGGACAAGCTCAAGTGTGTGTTTCTTATAGGTGGAGAGAGTTCCCAAGGGCTAATTAGACTTCATGGCATAAATATTTCTAGAACAACAAGGTAAACATTTTGTCAAGTTTTAATCTTCTTTGGACGGAGCCATAATTAGGAATAGCTAATAAATAAACTACACCTCTTATGATGGATCAAGGTGCAAAGTAAATGACTACACAAGAGTTATTAAGATATAAAGTCCCACCATAGCATTAATCTTTAAGGTCCCCGATGCTAATACCCCATAAAGTAACTTCATAACTTGGTCTCAGGTTTACATGTCCCCCTAAGACCTCCTCAATTCATTACATCATAGTGTTCTCCTATAAGCCCATATAGGTGAAGTGATATGCAGTCGACGTTCGCACAACACCATCATAGAATTACATCAAAGATAAAAACTAGACAAGATACCAACACATGTTATATAAAAATCATTGCCAATTCATCCTATGCCCCTAGGAACATGAGAGAACTACTCACAACGCCAAGACATGATATGATTCAGTGGTAGAAGTGATTCAACACAATCTGAAACTATGATCTCCCCACAAAACAATGACAAGTAGCAATTCACAAACATGTAAAATAACACTTAGACAATGGCTAGGGATCAACCAATCTCAAACTATGAGGGGGATGAAGTGGATCACGAAGATGGTGATGGAGATGGTGCTGGTCTTGGCGGTGGTGTTGATGGAGACTCTGGAGGGGGGATGGAAAAGACCTCCGGAGGTGGTTTCGGCAGCATTTCCCCCCTCCAATCTTCTCCGGCGGCAGCCTTCTGTCTCTCTGTTTCTGGTTTTGTGTTTCTCCGCCGCCTCCCTCTGGAAAATGTCGGGGGACTATTTTTATAGTCGTTTTTAGGTCACGAGGAAGCTTCAGGGCGAAGGATCGACGCAAACGGGGCCACGAGGGCCAAAATAGGTGGGCCCACGCGGCTACAGTACCAGGCCGCGTAGGGCACCCTCTTCTGCCCCTCCGGCCTCCATTCGCTTGCTTCTTTCACTCCTAGATCTTCCTCCTTCCAAAATAATGATCCCCGTAATTTTTCAGCTCATTATGACGTCGTTAAGGCCCTGAAACAGAGGAAAGCGAATAGAGCTAGTTGCCAAGGTAGCTGGGTTACGAGATATCCCACCGCCTGTGAAGAATAGGAAGAGCCATGCATGCCTTTCTTGGCCACTTCACCGGGCGCTTATGAGCCGATTTCACTAGCTTTAAAGAATTTTTTTGGCACAAACAACGAAATAGTCCTTTTGGATTGAGCGCGCGCGCGCCTGCGGTGCGGTAAGGCACCACCCTGGGCAGCCCTCGGCCCGATCATCCAATTCGCTCCGACGATCCAGGCATGGTTCAGTAGTCAAAGCAACTTCGTCACTTTCGTGTACCCATCGGACGGCAGCCCTTTCGGGGGTTCCTTAGGGACCGATTCACTCTGCGTAGATTGACTGAATGCAGAAAGCCTTCCACTGGCAGGAAGGAAAGAAATAGGGGTTTTCTGCCTGCGCAGGATTAATTCCATAAAAGGGGAAATCATTATTAATTACCAAAAATCATTAAATAACAGTAATATACCCCTTATATGATGCAAATATGAATGGAATATAAGTATTATAGTGCAAAGTTCATGTATGCATTTTATATGCATCAGCATGACAGGTTTATTATTAGTTATTATAATATGCTATGCAAACCCAGTTAGGATAACCATATGTATCTTGATTATTCAGAAGAAATCAACGTAGGAGTTGTATGCTTAGCCTTGCTTAGACGAGGATTGGGTGAACATGATTATTGAATAGTCAAAATGATGTTTTGGTTTTTGAGAAAATAACTTAATTAAAGAACTACCTGGGCGGATTGGTATGATAAGTCAGCGGAGTGAAGTCAATCGTGGGGATCGCCGCCCAGGAATCAAAGAGATTGGAGACGTTCAAGTCTATTAGCTTCCAGTGCAGCCACGTGTCATATGGGCTCTGTCTTGATTGAGTACGTTGTTATGAACCTGGCCTGACATGGTATGCAGATGTAGAGTGTAGGTGGAATGGGCCATGCTAGAAAGGGGGATTACTTCTGAAAGATCTTTTCTCGATCTTCTTCTTACCTTTCCATATATGGGTGTAAAGGATAACAGGGTTGATTGGGTCTTGCGGGAAAAGTGCACAACCTCTTGAGAGTGTCAAACTAAGTACCTAGCCGTGTCCCCGGTTACGGACAATTATGAGCGACTGGACATTGAAGCAGTTCAAGAATCTCATCATTCTAATTTATTAAATAAAATTTGATGGGTTAAACAATGGTGATATGGGGCCTGGTGTGACTCCGGTGTTTCCATTGAACCAACGGGACTATGTGCTACTGGTGTGACTCCAGTATGACCATGGTACTATGAGCACCTAGTGGGTTCCAGTGTGATCATAGATAGGAAACCTGGTGTGACTCCAGTAGAACCTGGTGTGACTCCAGTAAAACCGGGTGCGACTCCAGAAAAGTAGAACCCCCTAGGAGCACCTGGTGCGACTCCAGCGTGTCCAGAAAGATAATTAGATGATGAAAGTGTTTTTCAAAAATGATAGGATAAAACTTGCTTTATGCAAATTCAGCCTTGAACTCTACCAGCTAGATATGCATGTAGATGATAGAAGTTTGCCTTTATGAGTCCACAAGTATCATTTGCCAGATCCATTCCAATGGTTCTGACCAATTTTTGGCTGCAACGCTTTTACTGTTGCAGGTTGTTCTGACGAAGAGTAAGGAAACGGATAGGATTTCGGGTCTACAACCAACATGTCTGCCTGTGGCACATGAAGATGATGAGGCTCCATGTTTTATTGTTATATATTCCGCTGCAACTCTTTGAAAGCTAGCTTCGAGCTATGCACTTTGTATTGAATATTTTTAAATTCTGGATCATATGTATAATAAATTGATGCAATGTTATGTTATTCATCGTAAACTGTGTGTGCTAGCAATTCGATCCAGGGACTATGTAACGCCCCAAGATCGGTACTATGCAGATTTGAGCGATTCCCGCCAAATCCGCATAATAACGATCCTAAAGGACGCCCACCAGGCATAACGTGCACGTCGCAACACACACGTTATGCGGGTGGAATTGTGATAACATTACAACAGTTCTCGATGAAACCCACAAAAGAACATATATACAACAACGACTCACCGAGTCAAGAACCAAAGATACAATACAAAGATCCAAAATAACAACGGAAGCGGGTAGCGTCCGGCTACGGACAAGAAACAAATTGGACTAAGAGTCCTGAAGATAAACGAAGGCACCATATCCCTGCCCAGGCCAAGCCGGAGGGATTCCCAAGCTAACGTCGTCAGACTTCAAACCTGTTGGCTGCATTGCAATAGCAACCCCGAAGGGGTCAGTACTAGTATAAGTACTGGCAAGTAATACTCACAAGATATCAAAGCTGGAATTCCGGGGGAAGAGGGTTAGCGATTGAGGCGGCGGCAAGCAGCACTAACAACTTAGAGACACGCTACAACAATCATATATCAGAGACAAGGTAAGAGAGCGCATAAGAAACCAACTATACTACTCACCAAACAAACCCGCCCTAAAACGACTCCCTCGTATCCTCAGCCCACGAGGAAGAAGTCCGGGCACTCACACGGTGGACAAGTTTTATGGGTTATTATTCAAGTAATCTATCTTACTAGTCAAGTTATTATCATCATAAGGTGCAAGTTGTCTATGATCTTTTTAGCCAGCGCATTTCACCAAGTCTTCCATAACCGCGGACACGGCTTTTCAAAAAGATTTCACCCTGCAGGGATGCACCAATGAACCCACACGCATCGAAACACTCGCTTAGAGGTGTACCGGTGGAGCGTTCGACGCAATACTTCCTTTCTCTACAAACAAGTCCAGGGAGCCACCTAGCTAGGACTGATCCACCTTGAGAGTCCGGCCGAAGCTTCAAGGTGGGCTTAACCGGTGTGAGGACGGTGTCGGGAGGAACACTCATGCGATTGCCCTCCGTCCACATGCGGTAAACGCCACATGCCACAAGCCCTACCGTAAGTAACCACGTAACCATCATCATCTTACCTTCACATCATCACCGTAATACGCGCGCAAATGGAAACACCCGAACTAAGTTGTGGCTCCTGGACAGGTTTGAAGATCCGGTAATAGATTGCGGGGAGGCCCATAGAACTCCCACATGTGGTTAGTGCGCTCAGTCTTGGATCAGCGGAAAAGAACTCGGGTCCTAGGCGACACTATCAGAACAAATCACCACGATTGGCCTTCCGCCGGTGCCTTATCTTTATTAAGTTATTCCCATCACAACAGAAATTAAAGATTACCATTTTAGTTGAGCCTAGCTATTATATTATCAACAAGACTAGATAAAGAGATAACATGACTGAAGCAAAGCACCTAAGCATGCACTAGGACTCGCAAGGCCAACAAGGTAAACAAGCAACAGGGTATTAGGATGTGGAGGTGTGGCTATATCATGGCTGCAAGGTAAACATACAAATAGGATCGAGACACAAGCATCGTGATATAAGGCTAGCAAGGAACAAAAGATAGGATGATTAAGAGGCAGAAAACAAGCAAAGATAGCAAGGGAGTATCACTTGCCTGCAATCCGGTAGAGGTAGCAGAACCTGTCGTTGCTCACATCAACTCAACGGCCTATCCCGAAGAAGCAACGAACACTGGGCAACGAAAAAGATGCATTTTACTGCTACGACAAAAGAACCGGCATGTTGATGACATGATGCATGACAAATTAAATGTTGTCCAATTTTATTCCCTAACACATGGCAAATCAATTTAAATGGGATCGGTGCACAATATAAATGCACCGGACAAACCCCATAATTTAATAGTTGATTTAATTCGACTAGATGGATTAAAGGTGCGAGGTTAATTAATGATGCATGATTTTATAAGATACGGATATATATGGTATAGGGTTAGGGTTGGGGTCACACATCGGATCGGGGAATCTTCGGATTCAGGATCACCGTCTTCGGATCGGAGAGGAAGTAGTCGATGCAGTCGAAGTAGTCGTTCGTAGTCGAAGTAGATGTCCGTCCGGAGTTGAAGTAGTCGAGGTAGTCGACGTCATGGAAGTATTCGTACTCGGGTCGTCGTCGTGGCGGACCTTGGCGTTCCGGGCTTCGGGGTTGATGGGGTTCGGACACCGGTCTTCTCGGACATGCACGAAGGCGGCCGGCACAAACAGACATCCACACGGAGAACTTGTCGCATTTCCGGTTGAGGTAGACCTTGGCGGGTTCCCATCGTGGAAGATCTTGTCGTATCGCATGGTCGTCGAGGAAGTAGTCCTTGTCGTATCCACGAAGGTTGGGGAAGAGCTTGGCGTATCCATCTTCGGGGATCGAGCTTCACGGTGCATCGGGGAACCACTTCACGACGGGGATCGCGTCGGGGAAAATTCCATGACACGGGGAAATCGCATGGAGGACGCCGGGAAACTGAATGGAGACGTCGGGAACATCCGTCGGGAACACGATGGGAACAAGATCGGGATCGGGAACGGGAACTGTTTCACGTCGGGAGCGTCCGGGAACGGGGACGGGCAGCAGCAGCGAGCACGGAACAGACACGAGGACGAGCCGGACAGCAGCAGCGAGCATGGAACAGACACGAGGACGAGCCGGACAGCAGTAGCAAGCAACCACGAGCTCGAGGGAGAGGAGCTTCGGAGGCAGAGGATGTGGGGATGAGCTTGGGGAGGAAGAGGGGTGGCGCAGGCCGATGCGGACGGACACAGGGCAGGGCACCGACGGAGGGAACCGGAGGACGCGGCCGATGAGCTGATGTGGGGCGGCAACGGGAAGAGCAGGACGTCGGTGCGGGAGCAGCAAGGCGCGGCCGGGCTCGAGGGGAGAAAGAAGGAAGGAGCCTATGCGGGGAAGGAAAGAGAGAAGAGAGAGAGAGAGAGAGAAGAGAGGATAAGGGAAAAAAGAAAAAGAAGAAAAGAGAGAAAAGGGGAAAAAGGAAAAAGGGGAAGGGGTGGAAGGGCAGATTCGCGAAACAGAAAAACAGGAGGAGGGTGGCTGCAAAACACAGGGGGTGGGAACAGAAAAAGGCAGGGGAAAACCAGGGGAAACTCTAGGGTTTGAGGTTAGGTGGGCTTGGGCCAGTTTGGGCTACTCTCTCGCGATTCTCAAAACATTTTTATTTGCAAAAAATTAATTTTGGCAAATAATATTCAAAAACGGAGACGGCTGTCTCGGTCAAAATATTTTCCGACAATTTTAGCAAAAAAATAAAATAGTTTAATAAAAAATAATTTTTGTTGTAAAAAATATGCGATGCGCATGATGCTGATGTCATGATGATGCGAAAAGGAAAAACAAACAAAAATCTAATTTGGGGAAAACCCCGGGGCATTCCAGGGACAAGCACTATACACAGGGATCTTGGCCTATTTTAAGAGGCAAGGTCGCTACAAATGGTATTAGAGCACTGTGTTGCCTGTAGATTCGAAAACCCTAGGTTTTGTTTAGAAGTAAGAAGGGCCATAGGAATAAAATTTATTTTCTCTTCGTTCAAAATATTCCACATCCTTCTTGTAACCTTCTCACCTATCTTCTTCTAATATATCTTCTCTTGTTTTTTCGATGCCAAACTCATAGAATCTATCAAGAAGGGACCAGAGATGATTAACTCGAAGCACAGAAGAAGGTTATAGTCTAGACCACCACTTTACATAGTTGCATAGTTATCATTTCACGTTAGAGTATTGACATATCAAATTGTGGTATGACAGTACTGGCGTATTCAAAAGGTTTTCTAAAATAATATTTTCAAATTTTTAAAAGGAGTGTTTATTCCTACCTTTGATTGATTATTACCTATCCTTGTTTGTGTTAATTGTTTGTAAGGGTAGAAATATCTCTTTAGATCTCGCTTTCTATGCTCATCTATGCTAAACCCCACAGATGCCTCCTCGCCGTGATCTCGACACCAACAACAACAACACCGATGTGATGCAACAGATGATGGCAGCACAAACCCATCTGATGAACATGATGGCTCAGTTTCTGGAACACCAGAACGCACCACCTCCTCCACCACCACCTCCACCACCACAAACCCCAGTTGATAGACTCGCTAGGTTTCTGATACTTAGACCCTCTATGTTCTCAACAGCTTCAGAGCCAATAGTGGCTGACGATTGGATACGTTCTGTACAGAAAGATCTAGTGACTTGTGAATGCACTGACACAGAGAAGGTGAGATTCACCGCTCATCTACTTGAAGGGCCAGCAGCACAATGGTGGGAGACATATCAAATCACTCACCCTCTGGGCGGACTCACCTGGGATGCATTCAAGGAAGGATTTTGTAATGCACACATTTCCTCTGGAATAATGTATTTGAAAAGGGATGAATTCCGTAGCCTGAAGCAAGGTAATAGGACTCTTAAGGAGTACATGGATGATTTTTGTTCTTTATCAAGGTATGCACCAGAGGATATTGATACTGATACCAAAAGGAAGGATAAATTTCTCAATGGTCTGAGTGGAGAACTGAAGGTTCCTTTGTCGATGGCTTATGCTCCAAATTATCAAGCTTTACTGGATCAAGCTATCACTCTGGACAATAATATAAGGAAGGAGGAAAACAGGAAGAGGAAGCACAATGCCAACAAGTACAACTCAGTACCTGTACACAAGAAGCTCAACTACCATGGTGGAGATGGCCATGACAACACCAACCAGAACCAAAGTGGAGGGTTCAAGGGAAGCATTGGTGACTACAAAACCAATGAACATAATGGTCACAACCATGGCAATGGTAATGGAAATGGTCAGCACCATTCTCAAGGAAAGAAGGATCTTAGTTAGGTTGAGTACTACAAATGCAAGAACATGGGGCATTATGCTATCAACTGCCCTGAGAAGAAAATTAATGATGCACAAAAGCCCAACCCATTCAATAAAGGCTATGTCAACCATGTCAGGGTGGATGAAGTGCATGAGGTTCCTACTACAGCAAATGATAAGTTCCTATACAGTAAGTTCCCTCACAAGTTCCTTTAGACATAAATGCATTAGGGAAGAAGATGATTCAGTTTTGAGCTGCAACCCACCTGATGTATTCCAAGTGAAGTATCAAAATTTCTCAATGCCCACAAAGGTTTCTTTTAAGGGTGGTAGCCCACCCCGTTGCTTGAAACCAAAGATCCCAAACCAATTTCCTTCTAGCCTCTTCGAATCTCGGGGACGAGATTCCTTTTAAGGGTGGTAGTATGTAACATCCCAAGATTTACAATTTTTTTAAAAAATCAGAAAAATCAAAAACTTTTTGAAAATTATATATATGTTTTGAAAATTCAAAATCATGCATGCCATTCATCAGCATCATGTGTTTGTTGCATTTAGTTATTTGAAATATTTAAATATTTTAAAACTTAAAAACATATTTTAACAAATGTTATAAAAGGGTGCTAAGTAACCTTGTACAATATTTAAATATTTTGATTTTACTTGATGGCAAGACTAATGCCATAATATCCTATATTTGTTAAGCTCTCTGAAAAGTATTTTTACAAATTTTTCTAAAGAGTTTTGGACTGGTTTATTTTTCAGTTTTAAAACCAGAGAAAAGAAAAAGGAAAAAGCTTTGGACAAAAAAAGGGGGCCAGCCGCCCGAGCCAGCCCAATACCGGCCCAGCAGCGGCCCAGCTCACCGCAGCCCGCCTCTCTCCCCTTCCCTCGCTGACGTGTGGGACCCACCAATCAGGTCGCCATCCAGCTCGAGCCAGAGACCACGACGAACACGAGTTCGTCGACCGAATTACAAATCCCGAAAAATCTCAACGATTTCTTGACCCCTCGACCAAGAAAAATTCGCCTATAAAGACCCCGAACCCCTCTACCGTTCGCCCCTGAAACCCTAGCCCAAGCGCCGCCATGCCGCTCAGAATCGCGCCCACCGTGCCGCCATTGCCGTCGGGGATATCATCGAGCACCGGTGGAACCCGACGACCTCGACTCCTTTTCTCCGTCCCAACCTTCTTATTTCTTCCTCGCGCTCCCGTTTGACACCATTTGGTGATTTTGCACCCTCCAGGTCGACGCCATCCTCATCGACCAACACTGTCTGCCGCAGCCCCCAACTCCGACGAGCAATCCCGGGAGGAGGAGAGCACGTCAAACCCCGCCGCCTCGCCACCAAGTTCGCCACGTCGCTCCGAGCGTCAAGGTAGAAGCCGCACATCCACGAAGCCCATAGATCACCGGGAACGCGCATGCCACCACGTTGCCGCCGTCCGCCGCCGTGGTCCGGTGACCTAGCACCACCGACACGGATGGATCCATCGTGGTCCGTTAGATCTCAATCCGACGCCGCGAATTGTTTCCTTTACCGAATCGGTACCAGCCAGTAGTTTAGCGCCGCGTGGCCGTTGCGTCAGCAGCATAGTCAGCGCCCCATCAGCGCCACGTCGCCGCCTATTTTCTGGAATAATTCCGAATTGGCAGTTTTGCAGAAAAACCCCTATAACTTCAAACCATCATAACTTTTCAATAGTTTGGCCAAATTTAACAAAATTTATATTTTTGAAAACCTCTTGACCTGTAGATTATTATAGAACGTTCAGTTTTCTTTTTTGACGAATTTAAAATTATTCAAATTTCAAATGAGTGATTTGAGTAATTTTGTCATAACTTTAAATCTATAAACTATTTTAAATTGGTTTCTTTTGGAAAATAGTTTCAAATTAAGTTCTATATCCAGTAGACTAATAATTTTTAAACTCTTGCATCATGCATATTAGTTTCTTTCACAGATTGCTAAAATTAGTATTTTATTAGCTAGTAAAAATAGTTTTATTAATCTGAAGCCACTAAAACTTTGACATGATCATCATGCATGCCTTAGCAACCAGATAGCTGAAATAAAATGATTTCACTTCATTGAGTGTGACACTTTGCATTTTTTATCATGCATTCATGTTTATGTACTGCCATTAATTGTTTGGTGAATTTATGTGTTGGGTTATTTGTTTGTCTAGATTGTGCGGAGTGTCAAGCGTATTGCGAGTGTTGCGCAAACTCACCAAACTATCAAGGCAAGTGATACTCCAGCATAAATGTCCTATTAAATTATTAGTTATTATAATATGCTATGCAAACCCAGTTAGGATAACCATATGTATCTTGACTATTCAGAAGAAACCAACATAGGAGTTGTATGCTTAGCCTTGCTTAGACGAGGATTGGGTGAACATGATTATTGAGTAGTCAAAATGATGTTTTGGTTTTTGAGAAAATAACTTAATTAAAGAACTACCTGGGCGGATTGGTATGATAAGTCAGCGGAGTGAAGTCAATCGTGGGGATCGCCGCCCAGGAATCAAAGAGATTGGATACGTTCAAGTCTATTAGCTTCCAGTGCAGCCACATGTCATATGGGCTCTGTCTTGATTGAGTACGTTGTTATGAACCCAGCCTGACATGGTATGCAGATGTAGAGTGTAGGTGGAATGGGCCATGCTATAAAGGGGGATTACTTCTGAAAGATCTCGTCTCGATCTTCTTCTTACCTTTCCACAAATGGGTATAAAGGATAATAGGGTTGATTGGGTCTTGTGGGAAAAGTGCACAACCTCTCGAGAGTGTCAAATTAAATACTTAGCCGTTTCCCCGGTTACAGACAATTATGAGCAACTGGACATTGAAGCAGTTCAAGAATCTCATCTTTCTAATTTAATAAATAAAATTTGATGGGTTAAACAATGGTGATATGGGGCCTGGTGTGACTCCGGTGTTTCCATTGAACCAACGGGACTATGTGCTACTAGTGTGACTCCAGTATGACCATGGTACTATGAGCACCTGGTGGGTTCCAGTGTGATCACAAATACGAAACCTGGTGTGACTCCAGTAGAACCTGGTGTGACTCCAGTAAAAGCTGGTGCGACTCCACAAAAGTAGAACCCCCTAGGAGCACCTGGTGCAACTCCGGCATGTCCAGAAAGATAATTAGATGATGAAAGTGTTTTTCAAAAATGATAGGATAAAACTTGCTTTATGCAAATTCATTCTTGAACTCCACCAGCCAGATATGCATGTAGATGATACAAGTTTGCCTTTATGAGTCCACAAGTATCATTTGCCAGATCCATTCCAATGGTTCTGACCAATTTTTGGCTGCAACGCTTTTACTGTTGCAGGTTGTTCTGACAATGAGTAAGGAAACGAATAGGATTTCGGGTCTACAACCAACATGTCTGCCTGTGGCACATGAAGATGATGAGGCTCCATGTTTTATTGTTATATATTCCGCTGCAACTCTTTGAAAGCTAGCTTCGAGCTATGCACTTTGTATCGAATATTTTTAAATTCTGGATCATACGTATAATAAATTGATGCATTGTTATGGTATTCATCGTAAACTGTGTGTGCTAGCAATTCGATCCAGGGACTAGCACTATACACAGGGATATTGGCCTATTTTAAGGGGCAAGGTCTCTACATTTTTTCCATTGATTATAATGTCATTTACTTGATTCTCATAATTATTTGCTCGCTGGTCTGTTTCCATATTTAATCCACTATACTATTCATTTTAACCGCTTTGTTTTCAGCAGACCGGGAAGATTGACAACCTTCCTGCCGTTGGGAGCAAAGTAATTGTTTGAGTGTGTGCAGGTCCATGTTCGTTGACGATTAAGCACCAGAGATAGTCGACGTGCACCTCGTTGTTGATTTCAAAATCCTAGTGGTTGGATTAAACCTTGGTTCTTAACTGGGGGAAAACTGCTACTTGCTGCATCCACACCTTCGCTTGGGGTACCACCAACGCTATCATCATCACACATCAATATGCAGAGGGCTTTTCATTTGTCGCTGGGGAGGGCATGCTGCCGTTTGAAGGGAACCGGATGCAAGGATATGAGAGGTGATATGTGTAAAGTGCACAATGTTCTTGTTTTACACTTTGATGTGTAGAAATCACTTGGAAATTGACAAAAACGCAAAAGGAGCATTGTTGGAATTGGACTCTGACTTTCCTGAAATCTGTCCCTCCGTAAGATTTCAAAGATCATCAGTTTAACCACTGAAGACAACGTCAAATAGAAAATCATCCTTCTGCAAAGTTATGGAATTTTTTTTGTAGCTTTCTTCTAAACCCAAGAATAGCCAAATCCGAGTTCCGAGGCGCTCTCTGGACCCGGGTTACTACAGGCCATGGACGTAGCCCGCCCCTGCTCCTCAGGACTCTCCCGACGCCGACCTTAGGACAATATATTCGTCACAACGAGAAAACCCTAAGCCCCGGAGGATTTTTCCAGAAACTCAACAGAGCTCAGCCGCCATCGAAAACCCTCATTCGAGGGACACTGTTTCGGCACCCTACCGAGACGGGGATCGACCTCCGGAGCCATCTTCATCGGCACCGCTGCTTCCCGTGATGAAGAGGGAGTAGTTCCTCATCGGGGCTGAGGCTCACTAGTAGGAAAAGGGTTATAGGTAGACATCCTACCACTGGCGCACCAAAATAGATGCGTCACTAAAATGTTGTTACCCATGGCGTGCTACTGTATTAAAATAAGTTGGGTGGTGCCCCAAGCGAAGGCGGAATTGCAGCTAGTAGTAGTTTTCCCTCGTTTAACGAACCGAGGTTTATCGAACCAGTAGGACTTTGAAATCAACAACGAGGTGAATGTTGAAGATCTCTGGCGATTGACCTTCAACAGACGTGGACCTGCACACACTCAACCAAAGTACTTTTGTAACGCCCCGACCCCGGAATTATACAGAGAGGCTATGTAACCCATAGGCTATGCCACACAATCGAAGGGCTTGGAATTACCGCTCCCACGCAACACATCGATCGTGCCATAAACACTGCATAGCTATCAATGTATAATACAGAGATCAAGACTTGTGGAACAACTAGCACATCACAGACTCTATGACACAAAAGTTCGTATAGCAACTCATATTGTCGGAGAACTGTCCCAGGAACTGGGTGTGTCTCACGAAGGATCGAGTAAGGGGCTGAACACGGAATCGAACAACCCTCAACGTGCCTCGGTGACGGTGCTCGCCTGGATCACTGCGGGGAAGCACTTCAGAGAGGAATGCGCGATATTACCCAGGTTCAGGGCCCTCTAGGTGAGGTAAAACCCCTACGTCCTGCCTCGAGTTGTATTGCACTTGCTTGGAGAGGTTTTCAGTACAGGGCGAGCTTTGCGAGCTCTGGGTGGCTAACAATGGCTACTGCTAACCTCAGATCTAGGGTTTGGGCTTGTGAAAACACCAGAGTCTGAACCTTCGAACCCTTTGCCCGAACGGGCTCCTCCTCCTTTTATAGGCGTCTCGGGCCTCTTCCCCCAAAACATCTTGGCGGGAAGGGCTACCACATAGCGACGAAGGAGGAGGCGTGGTGCACCAAAAAGGTGGAGTTCACCACAAAGGTAAGGGCCATGGACGCGGTCCACGGCAGGGGCGGCGTCACCAAAGCTGGAAAATCCACCGTCCAAGCGGGACGGCGGGCTGGCGCTGCTGAGGCAGGGCGGGTCCCGCGGTGACGTCGTTCTTGGAGGGCAGCTGCAGACGGTTCCCTTATCACCAAAGTGGCAATCCTTGGGGCTCCTTTGCTTGGGGCAGCTTTGTTGACTCCTTTATACATGGAAACGGCAACTGCGGCGTCGCCGTCACCGCGCACAGGCGCGCGCGTCACTCTGCACATGGGCGCAGAGCCCATGTGCGCTCTGCCGCAGAGGCAGAGCTGGCTTCGAGAGGAAGGAAACCTCGCGAGGCAAAAAGCCTCGCCGAGCCTTTCGGCGTGGTCCTTAGCAGAATTGCTGGTGGCGTCCGAGACGCCCTCTCGAGGAGAGGTCCCTCGCCAAGGGAGAAAAAACCCTCGGCGAGGAGAAAAGGTCCCTCGCGAGGCTCGCCAGGCTTGGAGAGCCTTGTCCTTAGCGAAAACTTCTGAGGAATCTTGTGGGCCCTGGCAGGCCGGCTCGTGGTACCCTGGTTTCCACTGTGCCGACAGTAGCCCCCGGGCCCGCGATGGGCACGCCGAGGTCCATGGGTGAAGGCGAAGCGTCGAGGGCCCAACGGTGCCTGCCGGGGCCGTGACACGTGGGGCGCAGCGGTTGCGCCCGCGGCCACGATCTCCTCGGCTCCAACGGGCGACGTGGCGGGGCCCGCCACGATTCGTGAGCCGGTCAATAAAGCCTGGGCGCGCGGACTGCGCCCTTCACTTCTCCCATAACTCCTCCGCACTCTTCTCCCAACGCCTCCAAAACATCTCCTTCTTCCCAGAGCACTCCAACCCCAAGGTCTTCATCTTCTTCTCCGGCGACCGATGGCTCCCAAGAAAGCAAACATCGACCCGAAGGGCAAGGTTGTGATGCGGGCCAGCACGTCGGTGGAGGCGGTGCGCGGTGCTGCCCTCGAGGGGGCGCTGCCGCCGACCCGCGTCAACGTGGTGGCGATAGCAAAGGTGCGCCATGTGGCGGCGGCGAGCACCAACGAGCACGGCGCCACCAAGATGAGGCCGTCCGGTAGCAGGCTTACCGAGGGGTTCTACCCCATCTTCATCCATACTCTCTACGCCGGTCTTGTTCCTCCCTTTTCTGAGTTCCTCTTGGCGATTTTGGAGGTGTACCAGATCCAGCTTCTTCATCTTCATCCCAACTGCATCCTCATCCTTGCCATCTTCGCCCACCTCTGCGAGGCCTACATCGGCGTCCGTCCCTCGGTGGCGCTCTTCCGCAGCTTCTACTCCCTTCGGAACACCGCCTCCAACGAGCGGCTCGGCTGCGTCTCCTTCCGCATCGCCGCCGCCAGGAGTGAGAACTACATTCCCATCGCTTGGTGCGGTGAGAACGCCATCACCAAGGTGACAAAGAAGGTGGAGGACTTCCGCAAGAAGTGGCTCTTCGTCGACACCAAGAGGGTAAACCCTCTCTTGGAGGTGCCCGAGGCCCCCCCGAGGAAGTGGGCGCGCTGGGCGAGCGCAGACTTCAGGGCCCAGAGGCTTGACGTGGTGTACGAGTGCATCCGGCGCATCCGCGAGGCCGGGGTCACCGGCCAGATGGTGGCAAGAGACTTCACGAGGCGCCGGATCGCCCCCCTCCGGTGGCACTCCGAGCCGGTGTGGCGGTACACAGGCAAGGAGGACGTGATGCGGCTGAGTTCGGACGGCTTCGCGCCTGAGGTGATGCGCCAGATCATGGGGGTCCTCTTTGCGATGGCGGAGATCCCATCGCCTACCAACGACGAGGCCCGGCCACTCATCAGCTTTGCCGAGGAGAGCATTGAGGCGCAGCGCCGGTGCATGCCCGTGTTCGACGAGTGGGGAATTGTGCCCGCAGGGCACCGCGGGCCTCGTCCCAACCCGTGGGCGGCGGAGCCGGAGTACATGGACGAGTCTCCGGAGCCGGAGGAGGTCAAGGAGTCTGGCGAGGAGGAGGCCTCAAGAGGCGCGGACCCCTTCGGCGAGGATGAGGCCTCGAGGGGCACTGACCCTGCTGGCGAGGACGAGGCCTCGAGAGGCGCCAACCCCTCAAGAGGCTCTGCTGACTCTTCAAGGAGCGCTCCCGCCGAGGTGGACCTCCAGGTGCTCTCCTCCAGCGATGAGGAGGGTGCCTTCCGCGTCGCCCGCTCCCAACGCGTCGGAGAGGAGGAGGAGACGAGCGGCGGCGGGGGAGGACGCTGCGAGCCCCGCTCCAAGGCCATCCATGACAGGAGAGCCGCGACCGCGAGGAGCGCTCCTCGCGTGGAGGCAGGGGCGCCTCAGGAGGAGGCCGGAGCAAGCAATACCCAACCGCCCAAGGCGAAGAAAAGGGTGTGGGTTATGGCTAACGAGTAAGCTTCGACTCCTCTTTTCCTTTTATCATTTTGCTTCTGGAAAACCCTCTTGAAGGATCTTCTACTTGTCTTCCTTTTAGGCAACCTGCGGAGCCAAAGAGGCGGCGGCTCCGCAAGCTTGGAGAGACCGCCAGAGGCATCGCAGAGATGCCTGCGGCTGACGAACCGCGGCAGGCAGGCTGTTCCTCCCACGGGCGAGCACCGCGCGGAGGTGGTGGTTGAAGAGGCGGCGCCATCACCGGTTCGTGCGGCAACTCCTCCCATGGCGGAGCACCGCGCAGAGGAGGTAACTGAAGAGGCGGCGCCGTCATCGGCTCGGGCGGCGACTCCTCCCATGGTGGAGCACCGCGCGGAGGAGGTGATAGAAGAGGTGGCGCCGCCGTCACCAACTAGGACGGCCACTCCTCCTGTCGAGCTCGAGATGGAGGAGGAGAGGGTGGACGAGGAAATCGTCATGGAGCCGCCTCCAGAGGAGGAGGAGGCTCCCTCACGAGGGGCCGATGCGCCCGAGACCATGGCGGACGCGGCCGTCACGGAAGGGGCAGGAAGCGCCCCTGAGGAGCAGGAGGCGGAGGCACCTCCGGAGCCCATAGGCGCCGGAGCTGAGCGCGAGAGAGCGCCCAGCCCCCAGAGGGCAACCGAAGCGGGTGCCGAGGGAGGCGCCCCCACGAGCCCCCGGGCCGCACCAGAGGCGTCCGTGAGCCCAAGGCAAGAGGCCTCGGGCGTTTCGACAAGGGTTGAGGCCTCCGCACCCAGCAGTGGTGCGGGGACCTTGGCGCTGCAGGAACCGCGGCGCCAAGCAGTTCGTCGCCGAGTCGTCCTCAACCAGGCGCGGCGGACGCTCGACGAGTTGGAGGGGCAGCTCGCCGAAGAAGAGCTCGCCCTAGCGGAGGAAAGGACAAGGCTTAGCGAGGCCTGGGCCCTCCTTCACGAGAGGGTGGAGATGTGCCGTCGGCAGGACGCGGCGGCCCAGGCGGAGCGCCAAGAGGCCCTTCGCTTCGCCAAAGAGACCCGCGACAGCATCAAGCGGGAGGCGGAGGAGGTGATGGACCAGCTGGATGCCGCCAGAGAAATGCTCGAGATGGATACCACCTCCAAGCACGAGGAGCTAGCGGCCACGGAGCAGAGATTTGCTGCTAACTCCGAGGTCACGAGGGCCAGCTTGAAGGAGCTCCGCGAGCTGCTGGATGCCCGCGAGGGGCAGCTGGCGCCGCGCGAGGCTGAGCTGGCGCGACGCGAGGGAGAGCTCTCCCTCCGTGAGAAGGAGCTGCGCCAGCGCGAGGAGCAGGCCCAGCTGCTCGAGGAGGCCCAGGCCACCCGCGAGGGGCAGCTGCAGGAGCGCGAGGGCCTGGTGGCCCAGAACGAGGCCACCTACGCGGAGCGCCACGAGACAGCCAACGCCGACTTCGCGGTGAAGACGAATAGAATCCAGGATGAGGCCGACACCAGGGTCAAGCTCATCCGCGAGAGCCTCTCCAAGGATTATGAGGAGAAGGTCACGAAGCAGGAGGACCGCTTCAAGTCCAAGCGCAAAGAGCTCCAGGACCGCATCAAGGAGCTCGAGCTGGAGGAGAAGCGGTTGACCTCCTGCCTCGAGCACACCAGGGATGCCCAGGCTCACGCAGAGGGGAACGCCATCGCCCTAGAGAGAGACCTGGACGAGCTCCGACGGCAGGTGGGGCCGGCCGCGGATCTCGCGGAGCGGGCACGGGACCAGCACCAGACTGGCCGGTCCATGACGCGCCAGCGCCAGGGCATCCTCCAAAGCTTGGTGAACCGCGCGCGCGCGGTTGGGGGTGACCTGAGGATCGAAGTTCCCCTCTTCTCCGCAGGAATCGACGACGAGGCCGCGTACTCGTTCTTCTTCGAGCAATTCCTTGAGAAGCTTGAGGAGGTGGCGAAGAGCTTTGACGAGCGCGTCGTGGAGGAGAGCCGCGATCTCCTCGTCCTCGCCACCAGCCGCATCTTCAGCAACCTCGTGAGGCTCCAGCCCTCGCTTGACGTCGGGGCCGTGATGGCGCCTGTCGACATCAGCGAGAAAGCACGGGAGGCCGCCGATGCGTACGCCAAGAAATACGACCAAGTCGTGGTCGATGAGGACGAAGGCGACGGCGAGGAGGATGCTCTGGAGGAGGAGACGGAGGCTGCCGTGGACAAAGCGGGCACCTCGGGGAGCGCGACGGCCTGAACTCCTGTATCTGGACGTGCAGAGGAACGAATTATCTTAGCATTTATTTGTAATAGCCCTGTAAAGACTTATTTCAATCTTTGTTTACTTGGTGAACATCCCTCGTGAGGCTTTTGTCTTCCCTTTCATGTCTTTTTCGCTCTGCGTCTTAGGACCCCCTCTTAGCGCTACACCACCGCCGCTTCAGTATGCGAGAGTCAGGGCTCCACACGGCCAGGGGGTGCGTGAGGCCTCAAGAGGTAAGAGGCCCCAAGTCGCGATGCTTGGGGCTCCCCTTCAACGCACAAGCAGCCGATGAGGCGCAGGAGAGAGAAAAGAGGCTCGAGGGATGAAAACTAGCGAGGGGAGAAATAACCAAGTGTTTGGACTTAGCTTTGCGAGGCGTTTTGCCTTGGAGAGGGTGTTGGTTCCCTGGCGAGGTGTTTTTGTCTTGGAGAGGGTGTCGGTTCCCTGACGAGGTGTTTTCGTCTTGGAGAGGGTGTCGGTTCCCTGACGAGGTGTTTTGGGCCTGCTTCCTGCGTTTTGACAGATAGGCGTACCCACAAGCAATACATAGCTAGATAACTTATGCGCGCTCGTAGGTTCCTTCATGTGTGTCTCGCGAGGAGAACAAGCACCAAGGTCCTTGGTGAGTTGACGTGCACGGGAGCCGGCTCATGAGTTCAGAGCTCCTTAGGAGTTGACATGCATGAAAGCTGACCCGTGAGTTCAGAGCTCGGATCCCTTGGGTTTGAGGCGCTGCCGGGATGCTCCCGTGGCATGGCACCATGCTAGCCCCCGCTCGTGAGATACACAGGAGGGATCATACGAGCAAGGATGAAACAGCAATAACATAAAAGCTTACCAAAGCAAAAACATATGCTGGCGCGAAGCGCAAAGGTTCAAAATGACCTGAAACAGAGGTTCATTACACTGGCGTGGCCAGAAACACAAAAAATCCGCCATGTCAGGCATGGGGTTCCACATGCTGTGGCTGAGACTCTCGAGGGGGCGTGCTCGGGGCGACGCATGTAGAGAGAGCTCAGAGGGGCCCCTATGCGGGGGTGGCTTGTAGAGCCTGCGGTCCACCATGGCTGGGCATGGGGATCCACCTCGCCAAGGCATGGTGCTTGAAGAAGTCACCTTGCCGAGGCGCGGTGGCTTGGGAGTCTTCTCGAACGGCCCGCGGCAGCGTGTAGTAGAGAGGGGAGCCCGAAATTTTTCCTCGTGGAGGATGATGGCGCGAGGCTCTCCCTTGATGCAAAAAATTGCTTGTCGAGGACGATCAGGGGTAGAACTTGCATAGGTGCTCGATGTTCCAGGGGTTGGCGACAGGGATGCCGTCCTCCGTCTCGAGCCGCGCAGAGCCAGGCCTGGCGATGTGGACGACCCTATAGGGTCCTTCCCACATTGGTGAGAGCTTGTGGAGGCCTGCCCTGGAGAGGATTCTCCTCAGGACGAGGTCTCCTGCTTCGAGAGTACGCGGGCGGATGTGGCGGCTGTGGTAGCGGCGGAGATCTTGCTGGTACCTTGCCGCTCTCAGGGCCGCATTGCGGCGGAGCCCTTCAAGCAGCAGGAGGTTGTTGTTGCACAGCTTGTCCAGCTCAGCCTCCTTGAAGGCCAAGACTCGGGGAGTGCCATGAGTGATCTCGCTGGGGAGGATGGCTTCAGCACCATAGACGAGGGAGAACGGCGTCTCACCAGTTGGCTTTGTTGGCGTGGTGCAGATGGACCAGAGCACCGAGGGGAGCTCATCGATCCAGTGCTTGCCGCTGGCCTTGAGGCGGTTGAAACTTCTCGTCTTGAGGCCCTTGAGCACCTCGGCGTTGGCTCGCTCAGCCTGCCCATTGCTTCGTGGGTGCGCCACCGAGGCGTAGCAGATTTGGGCGCCGAGGCTGCCGCAGTAGGACTTGAAGGCGCCGCTGATGAATTGTGAGCCGTTGTCGGTGATGATGCGGTTGGGCACGCCGAAGTGGCAGACCAGGCTCCTGATGAATTTCACCGCCGACTTCGCCGATATGGTGCGCACGGGTTCCACCTCAGGCCACTTGGTGAATTTGTCGATGGCGATGTAGAGGTAGCGGTAGCCCCTGAGCGCTCGCGGGAAGGGTCCCAGTAGATCCAGCCCCCATTCCGTGAACGGCCAGGAGAGCGGGATGGTCTGGAGTCCTTGCGCGGGCTGGTGGATCTTCTTGGCGTGGAATTGGCAGGCGTCGCAGGATTGGATGATTGCAGCTGCATCTTGAAGCACTGAGGGCCAGTAGAAACCACTCCGGAAGACCTTGCCTGCAAGGGTGCGCGAGGACGAATGGTGGCCGCACTCTCCGCTGTGGATGTCGTTGATGAGCTGGCGGCCTTCCTCGGTAGGGACGCACCGCAAGGCAACCCCATTGGGGCACTTACGGTACAGATCTCCGTCGTGGAGGCAGTAAGACTTGGCCTGGCGAGCGATTCTTTCGGCTTCAGCATCTTGTTCGGGGAGGACTCGATTTTGCAGGTAGTTCTTGATCTCGTCGATCCAACTAGTTTCTTGTCGTACCAAGGTCAGCAGCAAGTGATCGCCTGAAGGCAGCCCGCAGTTTGGTGCTCCACTTGATGGGGCTGGTGGGAGCTCCTCGTCGATGCTGACATTGGCCACTGGCTGCTTGATCGAGGCCTTGGTGAGTCTCTCCTCGAACACTCCAGGCTTCTGGGCTTCCCTTCTTGCTGCTCGCCTGGCGAGGTCATCTGCTTCTTGGTTTTCTGCTTGCGGGATGTGCTTGAGCTCCATGCCCCTGAAGTGCTACTCCAGCTTGCGTACCTCTTCAAGGTAGGCCACCATGTAGGTGTCCTTAGGCGTGTAGCTTTTGTTGGAGAAGTTGACGAGGAGCTGAGAGTCACCCTTGATGAGGATGCGCTTGACGCCGAGGGCGATGGCGGCTTTGAGCCCACGAGGAGGCCTTCATATTCAGCAATGTTGTTGGAGACCTTGTCGTTGTCCTTGAAGCACAGCTGGACGGCGTAGTAGAGCTTGTCGCCTGTTGGTGAGGTGAGGACGGCACCAGCCCCTGCACTCCTGGCCGCGAAGGCGCCGTCGAAGTGCATGGTCTAGGAGCCTGGTTCCGTCCCACCTGAGGCTGTGGCTTCCTCCTCTTGAGGCTCTTCTTCGCGTGTGTCCGTCCACTCGGCCATGAAATCGGTCAGCGCCCTGCCCTTGATGACCCGGGTGGTTTCAAACTCCAGCTCGAAAGGTTGTAGCTCAATGCCCCAGCCTGCGACGCAATCTGTTGCGTTTGGGTTGCGCAGGACTTGCTCCAGGGGATATGAGGTGACCACCTTGATGGGGTGACCCTGGAAGTAGTGGCGTAGCTTCCTGGAGGCGCTGAGGAGCGAGAAGAGGAGCTTTTGCTGCATGGGGTAGCGCTCGCGAGCATCTCGCAGCACTGTGCTGACGAAATATACGGGATGCTCGACGAGGGTAGTCGTTGGCGTGGCAGCGGCTGGCTCCTCTCCAGGCTTGGTGGAGTCCTCGGCGAGGGTTTCTTGAGGCCCCGCTTGTAGAGGCTCGGCATGAGGCTGGAGGCTTGACGAGGGTGCTTCCTTGTCGGGTGGTTCTGGGCTTGGCGATGTAGAGGTCTGCTTGGCGAGGCCTGGCTCTTCCCTTTCAGCCACCAAGACCGCGCTTGCCGTCTGAGGAGTGGCTGCAAGATACAGCTTCAGAGGCTCGCGAGGGCGTGGGGAAACCATGATGGGTGGGCTCGCCAGGTATTTCTTCAGGTCCTCAAAGGCCTTTCCTGCTTCAGGGGTCCACTTGAAAGGACCGGACCTTTTCATGATCTTGAAAAATGGCAGCGCCCTCTCGCCGAACTTGGAGATGAAACGGCCAAGGCTGGCCATACATCCCGCTAGGCGTTGCATGTCCTTGAGGCGACGAGGAGGCTGCATCTGCTCTATGGCTTTGATCTTGTCGGGGTTGGCCTCGATGCCGCGGTGGGATACCAGGAACCCGAGGAGCTTGCCTGGGACTCCAACGACGCACTTGGCGGGGTTCAGCTTGATGTTGACCTTGCGCAGGTTGGCAAAGGTCTCCTCGAGGTCCTGGATGAGCGTGCTTTCTTCACGAGTCTTGACGACGATGTCATCGACGTAGGCCTCTGCATTCTTCCCCATTTGAGCTCCCAAGGCGATCCTCATGAGGCGCTGGAAAGTGGCGCCGTCGTTCTTCAGGCTGAAAGGCATGCAGACGTAGCAAAACACACCACAAGGGGTGAGAAATGATGTCTTCTCCTCTTCCTCCTTCGCCATCTTGATCTGGTGGTAACCAGAGAAGGCATCCAGAAAACAGAGGAGCGCGTAGCCGGCGGTGGAGTCCACGATCTGGTCGATCCTTGATAGGGGATAGGGGTCCTTGGGGCAGGCCTTGTTGAGGTCGGTGAAGTCGATGCAGAGGCGGCTTCCTCCGGTGTGTTTGGGTATGACCACACCGTTGGCGAGCCAAGTGGGATGTACCACTTCCTTGATGATGCTGGCCTTCTTCAGCTTCTCTACCTCCTTGATGATGAAGTCTTGCTTCTCTGGCGCCTGGCGCCGTGCCTTTTGCTTCACGGGGCGTGCGTTTGGACACACGGCTAAGTGGTGCTCGATCACCTCCCTCGGTACTCCAGACATATCTGACGGTGTCCATGCGAACATGTCAGCATTTGCCCTGAGGAAGGCGACGAGCGCGCTTTCCTATTTGGGAGGCAGGTTGGCGCCGATGGTGACGCTAGCCCCCGAGTGTAACATCCCAAAATTTGGAATGTTTTAAAAATCACAAAAATTTAAAACTTTTATTATTAAATAAATAAAGTCTCCAAAAATCAAGAAAAACCATCATAAAAGATTATTTTGATTTATTCAAAGGGATATATTTTTTTAATATTCTTTTTCTTCTAATTTCATGATTTAAAGTTTTGGAAATAAAATAGTATTTTGGATTTCTATTAAAAACCTAGAAACATTTTGACAAAGTATTTTAATTATTTTTGCCAAAGCCTATTTAAATGGGCATTGGTATTTAAAAGGATTTATCAAAATATATTTAAATAAAAGGTTTTGACCCAAATTACTTGTTTGAGTTTATTATTTTAAATTATATTACTCACACAAATTTTCTGGATTTTATTTGAGTTCAAAAAGATTTATTAAAACCCTATTTATTAAAATGACATAAAGGTGTCAAATAAGCCTTTATGCATTATTTGAATTTTTTCAAACTTTGAAAAATTATGGAAAAGTTCCAAAGTGTTTAAAATGGCTATTTTGATTTTTTCAAATTTTTACAAATTTATTTGACTTGATTTGGAGCATTATTTCAAAATCTGGAAAAGTAAACAGAAAAAAAGGAAAGGTGACGTCACTGATGACGTCATGTCGTCTTCAACGTCTCCACGCCATTTCCGGCCGAGATTCTTGCGCCGTTGATTTCTCGCGATTTGCTGCACCAAATCACTCCCCGAGCCCCTCCTATAAGTAGCCCCGTCTCCCCTCTCTCTTTCCCCTCTGATCCCCCTCCACGAAGCCGCCAGGCTACCGAGAATTAGCTCGCCGGACTTCACCTCGACCGCCACCATGCAACCAAGATTCCGGTGAGCACGTACCACCCCGCGCATCACTTTATGTGTCCCTCGTCTCCCCTCGTCCCGACGCACGTCCTCATGCCCCTGTTCGTCTTTTTCCCGCAGTCAAACCCTCGGAAACAAGCTCGACGGAAGTGTACCGGAGCCACCGCGACTCCAGCCGACGACCACCGACGTCCTAGGAAGCAACTGTCGCCTCCGCGGCAACCTTCGTCCTCGTCTCGCGGTGCCGCGCCCCGACATCTCCTCCACGCATCTGGGGGATCACCGGAGCATCACCCTCGTCCACGACAGAGCCGCCGTGCTGCCGTCCTCATCCGTTCCGGCGAGAACCGCCGCCAGGTAATGGCCATCCACCCTCCACCGTCTGATCTGGTATACACGGTCCCGATTAGATCACTCAAGCCCGAACCAGTACCCTTAGATCTCACCTGTCAGATCTGGATCTCAAGGCCCAGATCAGATCCAGCCGAGCCGAGCCTATCCGAGCCAAGTCATAGCTCAAGCCGAGCCGTGAGCTGATCCCAGTTTCTGAATTTTAATTCGGAATAAAAATAGATTGGCAGTTTTGCAAGAACACCCCTAGATCTTAGAACCATCATATCTTTTTATTGGCTCAGCCAAATTTAATGAATTTTATATTTTTGAAAACCTCAGGATCTGTAGATTATTTTAGACATATTAATTTTCAGTTTTGCCCTAGTTTAAATTATTCAAATTTCAAATGTGTAATTTGAGTAATTTTGGCATAACTTTAGTTTAAAAATAGATTTTTGGGTAAATCCAATTGGATTAGTTTTGTATAGATGTCCTCTTCCCAGTAAGACCTTTCCCAAAATTGTATAAAATGTTTTGAACAATTGTTTTATATAAAATTGTGTTTATGCTATTTTGGGAGTGTTAAAATGTTTTGTTATTATTTTAATTGTTTTCTTTTGGGAAAATGTTTTAAAACTTAGTTCTCTGTCCAGTATAACCAAAACCGATTTTGGTTGAACCACTTCATCATGAACATGTTGAAAATGGTTTAAAATCTTTTAGTGACTTGTGTTGCAAACTTGACCTAGTTTGCAATTTGACCATATCCAAATTGTAAACCTTGGACCTTTGACCTACCTAGACCTCATTACAATAATTCTTTTTGTATATTGAATTATGTGATGAACTTGGACCATCAACCTTGTTGTTTTATTGTTGTCCATGTTTGATGTTGTGCTTGTTTTATTATTGTTGGATGGTTATTTATTGTTGTTTGTTTATATTGTTTAGATTGAACGGAGAGATACGACTTACGTTGAAAAGAGTGTGTGAGCAACGACAAGTTTCAAAAGGCAAGTGATACTCCAGCATAAATGACCTACTATTTTACTATATTGCATTGTAGACTATTTTCCAGTAGCATGCATGATAGGCTGTTTTCAATAAAGTTATATGCTATGCAAACCTGTTAGGTTAGCCACATGAATTAGATGACTAGTGACCTATATTAATTTAGTAGATTGGCTTGCTACAAAAATGAATTGTTTTGTGGTAGATGAGTTAATAAAAATTCTACTAAATTAATCAATCACCTGGGTGGATTTGGAGTTGCTCTATTGGTGGTTCAAAGTTGAGTGGCTGCTCAGGCCCAGTTCTGCGGGTACCTGAGTACGTGCACTTGTGCTCGCCACCTAGGGCCTCGAGATTTCATGTCACTCCGTGTCTAGTTTACTTCCAGTGCAGCCACTTGGTACTATGGCTCTGCCTTGACTAAGTAAGTTATAGGCCCCGATTCCGGCAGTTCTCAGCGGATGTTGTCTTGTATGGGTCTGCCCAGAGGAACCGGGGAACATTTCCCAAAGGTCTCGTCTTCATCTTCACCTTTCCTTTTCACTTCAAGAAGGTCAAGGACAGAATGGGTTGATGAAGTCAAGTGGTGAAAGTGTCACAAACTCTCGAGAGTAACTAAAACTAAGATCTTAGCCGTGTCCCCGGTTATGGACAATTTGAGTAACTAAGCAAGGTGGTCGACAGAAAAATCTCATTCATTCCAATTTCTAAATTAAAATTTGATGGGAGAACATGGGGGGATTTGAGACACTGGTGCGCCCAGGAATGTCTCCTAAGTTTTCGAAAGAAAGAAATGATTTTTGAAAGTATAGGATAAAATATTGCTTTGCGCAAGAGCCTGTCAACTCCACCAGCCAAATATGCATGTAGATGTTAGAAGTTTGCCTTTATGAGTCCACAAGTATCATTTGCCAGATCCATTCCAATGGTTCTGACCAATTTTTGGCTGCAACGCTTTTATCGTTGCAGGTTCATTTGACGATGAGTAAGGAACGCTATAGGTTTCGAGTCTGCAACCAACATGTCTGCCTGTGGCACATGAAGATGATGAGGACTCCATGCTATTATATGTTTTCCGCTGCTGAACTTTGTAATATGCTAGCCTTTGGCTATGCAATTTGTAATGTTTATTTTTCTGGATCTTCGATGTAATAGATATTTGACGCATTTGCATGATATTACATCTTGAACTGTGGTGCTAGCTATTCGATCCAGGGACTAGCACAGAACACAGGGATCTTGGCCAATCTGCTTGTCCAGACACCGCTGCATACACCTTTGGTAAGTAGCACCGGCATTCTTTAAGCCGAACGGCATTGTGACATAGCAATAATTGCCATATGGCGTAGTGAAGGATGTCTTGATTTGATCTGACTCTTTCATCTTTATCTGATGGTAACCCGAATAAGCGTCCAGGAAACATAGCATCTCTGAGCCGGCAGTTGAATCAATGACCTGATCGATGCGCGGTAAAGCGAATGGATCTTTAGGGCAGGCTTTGTTTAAGCCGGTGAAATCAATGCACATATGCAGCTCCGATGTGTTCTTCTTTGGGACTAGCACGGGATTTGCCAACCAATCAGTGTGGACAACCTCACGAATGAATTTGGCGGCTGTGAGCCTTAGGATCTCCTTTCCAACCGCCTTGCGCTTCTCAGTTCCGAGCCGACGAAGGCCTTGCTTGACCGGCTTTGCGTCCTTGTTGACTTTTAGGGAGTGCTCGGCAAGTTTCCTTGGGACACCTGGCATGTCAGATGGTGACCAGGCAAATATGTCCCGGTTCTCATGGAGAAACTTGACGAGCTCGCCTTCCTATTTGTCGTCGAGACCGGTGCCGATGATGGCCTCCTTTGTCGGATCCTCCTTTGAGAGCTTGATTTTCTTGGTGTCATCCTTTGGCTTGAAGCTTGAGTCGACTTTAGAGGACGGCTTTTCAGTTGCCGGCATCTCATCGGGACCAATTGTTTTCTTGAGGTCCTCCAACTCTTCCCTGCAGATTGCTTGTTCAGCATGGACGGCATTGGAGGCCTCGCATTCCTTGGCTTTCTTGAAGTCTCCCTTACATGTGATGACGCCATTGGGTCCCGGCATTTTCAGCATGCTGTAGATGTAGCAGGGCCTAGCCATAAACTTGGCGAAAGCCAGGACGTCCGAAGATTGCATGATATGCACTTCTGAAGGGAACCACCTCAAAAGAGACGTCCTCAGTCCGAAAATTATCGGCTTCACCAAAGGTGACCTTCAGGGTAATTTGCCCCATCGAGGAAGCTTGTCGTCCTGGCACAATCCCATGAAACTTCACATTGCTGTGGGTGAGTTGTGACTCGGAAATACGCATCCTCCTTAATGTTGCGGCGTAAAGTATGTTGATACTGCTGCCGCCATCCATGAGAACCTTTGTCAACTTGTACTTGTCGACTATTGGGCTGACGACTAAGGCGTAGGTGCGTTTTGCAGGAACTCTGTCCGGGTGATCGCTGCGATCCCATGTAATGGGTGTGTCGGACCAATCCAGATATTGAGGAACTGCAGGCACCGTAGCGTTGAGTTCTCGCCAGGCCGCCTTTTCTTTACGTGAAGAATCTGTGGCCAGGTTGACGATGAGACTTTCGGCATGCTTAGGGAATTTGCTGCCTTTTTCTTTGGAGGCGGCGTCATCCGATTCTGAAGCAGCTTCTTCCTTCTCTTTGTCGTCTTTCCTGGACTTGCGCTTGTTCCTTGACTTGCCGGCCTTGGGGTCCTTAGCGATGTCTCGATTGATGTGACATTGCTGGAGCGTGTGGGAACTTGTCCCATCTGGCCTTAGATGATGGACACAGGGGTTGTGCTTGATGTCGTCATACTTCACCGCTGGTGGCCGGGATGATTGGTTATTTGCCGGCTTCTTGCCTTGCCATTTGCCATTGCTTGAACCACCCTTTCCAAAGGCGGCAGCGACCTCATGAGAAGGGCCGGCTTGATCTTCAACCTTCTTTTTCCCGGACTCGCGTCGACGGTTTTCGGCATCCTCCCTGTTGTCATCATCAGTGGCGGCGTACTTGTTTGCACAAGCGAGCAAGCCCCCCAAAGTTTCCGACTCGTCGCTGTAGATCATGAAGCGGAAAGTCGTCCCCTTCCTCAGAGATTGCTTGAAGGCGTGGATCGCCTGAGTTTCTGAGACGCCTTCGCAAGCGTTCTTGATTTCACTCCATCGTGAGACGAATTCACGGCTAGACTCGTTCCTTTGCTGCACGCACCGCTGTAAGTCGAAAATCGACTTTGGGCACTTATATGTGCCCTGGAAGTGTTGGATAAAAACACGCTTCATATCACTCCAGGTATGAACTGTCCTTTCGGGCAGGCCTTCAATCCACATGCGTGCCGTCCCGGTTAACATCAGGGGCAAGAATCGCACTGCCGAGTCGGCGCTGCCTTGATATATGTCGCAGGCACTAACATAATCTGAGAGCCAGGTCTCAGGATTAGCCGTACCGCTGTACTTCTCAACCATCTTTGTTACGTTTGACAAAGTGGGAGGTAGAATTTGCTCTCTGATTGTTCTGCCAAAACACTTGGGGCCGAGGTATTGGGCATCTCTGGCCGACTTCCTCTCCTCGATTAGGCTTCGAACATCATTGGCTGGTGGCGGTTTAGCAACCGACTTTTCTTGTCTTGGTTCTTCCCTGTGACGGCTTTGGCTCGCCCGGCTTGCATTACGCGGAGGGCTTGGAGTCCTTTGTCGTCGTGGAGGGGGTATGTATTTGGAAGTGTTATCTCCCTCTTTGCGCGGTGGAGGCGGCGGTGGAGGTGGCATATGACCTCTGTTTCCCTCCCTTCGGGGTTGATTTTCCCCTTCACGTCGTCGCTCCTGACGAGGTGGAGCCGCCTTTTCCGTGCGAGGATCCTCCCTTCTTTCTCGGCTCCGATGCCTTTCCTGACCGGCTTCACGATGGCGTGAAGAACCTGTCCGGGATTCCGCGCCTCTAGGCTGCTTGTCCTTCGGGTCCTTGCTGCCTTTGTTGTGACTACTTGAGCCGGCCGGGTCGTCATCTGGGTCGGCAGGGGCAGCAGCCATTGGCTTGTTAGCGGTTGACTTGCAAAGGCGAGAATCATCAATGAGCCGCCCTGTTTTGACTTGCGAATCATTCTGCTGCTGCTGTGCAACCTCCAGAAGATAAGCCGAATATTTAAGCCGAGCGTCACGATCCAGAGATTTGTCAAACATGACCTCCTGGGCAGCCTCCATATTTTTGGCTGGGGTATTGAAGTAACACAGATTTGTCACCGGGTCACGTCGGTGGTGGTACTTCCTCCAGACTGAATCTACATGGTCGGCTTCCCACTTGCTACGGAAATCCAGCCTCTTATGCAGGTTCTTATCATGAGGCGGACGGAAGACATCGTCAGCCCCCTTTTCTCCCTGCTTTCGGATGAACTCCGTTTCCTTGTTTGTGAGCTCAACTTCACGCTCTACTATCTGGGCGGCTTGCTCCTCAAGTAGGGCGCGGCGCTTCTCAATGTCGTCCAGCGATGCGTTTGGAGGGAGTGGCGTCAACAGTTGCTTGCAGCTTGCCATCTTTCTTTCGTGTTCCCTCTGTGCCGCGTCGCCGTCAATGTCGTCTCCTCCGGCCGGCCTTCTGTCTGCCCCCTTTGATGGAGCCAGTGGTGGTACGAAATCCACCTTGAGATTTCCGGCTTGCGGAGTTTTTTCTTCGCCATTGGCGGTTTTCGAGGTGTTGGGGTCGGCATTAGGATCCGAGATGTTTCCCATCAAAACCTCGACAGGGCGTCCCAAGCAGGACGCAACCTTCCGACTGAAATCGTCGGATTCTCCTTCGGATTCAGGGTCTTGCTCCATAGGAGCGGTGTCCACTGATCCGGCTTCTGAATCTGCCTCCATCTGCAAGGCAGGGAGGATTGACTCAGGTAATGTCGTCGACTCGTTTGAGCCGGATTCTCCAGCCATGCCGACGAAGTGGTAACCCGGCGCTGCCTCCGAGGTTGCGTCATCTTCGGAGTCCTCATCGTCAGCATCAAACGCTAGATCCAGATCAGCTAGCTCTTCAGAGTCCAGATCCGATCCGTCTTCAATGTTGTAGGGGTGGGTGGTGGGCAAACTCGATGTGAAACCGAGATCGTCCAAAGCCTGGGCGGTGAAGCCGACGAAGATGTCGAAGCCGCCGATGGAGATAGTGGACCAGCCAGCGGGATCCTCCTTTGCCGGCGTCCAGAGGCCGTCGTTGAAGACGTGGCCGGCTCCCGATTCGTCGAAGTAGCTCACCATGCCGACCGCGATGGTGTCGCCGACTCCGCCTGCAGCTCCTAGGACAGATCGAAACCCCAGAGGTCTCCTGCCCCACGGTGGGCGCCAACTGTCGTGGTATTGTCGAATCTAGCCGCGGCAGGGGTGCCATCGAGCTAGGTAGAGAGAGGGGTTTTGGAGTTGGGGATTCCGGCTCCATGGACACGAGTTTACCCAGCTTCGGATCTCACGTCGGTGGCGAGATCCTACGTGCTGCTATAATTCACTATATGGCAATATCGCCGAGTTACAGTGGATTGAGGTTGAGATTGTTCTGTGCCCTAAGGCGTCCCATAGGCCGGCTTATAAAGGCGTCCGGCCTAGGGCTTACAGGAAAAAACCTACCGACTAAGAGTCCTAAACTAATCCGGCTTGGGCTTTGTCTTGTGGGCTAAGTCTTCCGCAATCCCAGCTGCCTTCTGGAACCTTCCTTAGCCGGATGGGCCTCCTGCGCTTCATCATACTGGGCCGCCCGATAAGCCGGAATTCGGCTTATCACCACTATGGGCCACCCTGGTATCATGGCTTAGCTTCATATCCGTGAGGGTACCTGTTCGGCATAACCCCAACACTTTGCAACATCAAGAGCATAGCTTGACCTTATGATTGATTCAAAAGGAAACTTTTTTCTCTTTCTAGGGAAGTGTTCCATCCCTTTTTTAAGGGGGAACTGAAACCTTATATTTCCCTCTTTCATATCAATAATAGCACCAACAGTTCTCAAAAACGGTCTTCCCAAAATAATAGGACAAGAAGCATTGCACTCAATATCCATAACAATAAAATCAACGGGAACATAATTATCATTAACAACAATAAGGACATCATCAACTCTACCCAAATGTTTCTTTTTAGAAGAATCAGCAAGATGAACATTTAAATAGCACTCTTCCAAAGGATTTAAATCAAGCATATTATAGAAACTCTTAGGCATAACAGAAACACTAGCACCAAGATCACATAAAGCATTGCAATCAAAGTCATTTATTTTCATCTTAATAGTGGGTTCCCAACCATCTTATAACTTCCTAGGGATAGAGGTTTCAAGCTTTAGTTTTTCTTCCCTAGCCTTGATAAGAGCATCGGTAATGTGTTTGGTAAAGGCAAGATTTATTTTACTAGCATCCGGTGTCTTAGCAAGTTTTTGTAGGAACTTAATGACTTCAGTAAGATTGCAATTATCAAAATCAATTTCATCATCTTTAAATAAACTAGGAGGATCCTCTTTAGTGGTTTGGATAGTATAAACTTTAACAATTTTTCTATTCATTTCAGCAATTCTAGCTTCTTCAACCTCTCTAGCCCACCTAGCTTTCAAGAGAGCCATCATCCTTTCATTTTTCATTAATTTGAAGAGAGATAGAATTTAAAGATTCAATATGTTTGTCTTGATTTGGAGTGGTTCTAATTTTCAAAATTTCAACATCATGAGCAAGAACGTCTACTTTAGAGACTAGACTATCCAGTTTTTCCAACTTCTCTTCAACAGTTTTGTTAAAAGCTTTTTGCAAAATGATAAATTCCTTTTAAACATTTTCAAGATCAGAGGACACATTCTTATTAGGATTATAAGAATTACCATAAAAGTTGCCATTATTGGGAGGATAAGGCTTATAGTTGTTACTACCAAAATTATTTCGATAGGCATTATTGTTAAAGTAACATCAACTTGATCCTTTTCTTGGGAAATTAATGAAGCAAGTGGAAGATTATTAGGATCAATATTGAACTGATTGGTAGAAAGCATAGACATAATCATATCAACCTTATCACTCAAAGAGGAGATTTCCTCAACATAATTTACCTTCTTACCACTTGGAGCTCGTTCGGTGTGCCATTGTGAATAATTTGTCATCATCTCATCCAAGAGTTTAGTTGCTGCACCTAATGTTGTGGACATAAAGGTGCCTCCCGTGGCCGAGTCCAAAAGGTTCCTTGAAGAAAAATTCAAACCTGCATAAAAAGTTTGGATAACCATCCACATAGTTAATCCATGCGTGGGACAATTCTTAACCATATATTTCATTCTCTCCCAAGCTTGAGCAATATGTTCATGATCAAATTGTCTAAAGTTCATAATGTTACTCCTTAGTTGTATGATTTTAGCAGGTGGATAATATTTTCCAATAAAAGCATCTTTGCATTTAATCCAAGAATCAATGCTATTTTTAGGCAAAGACAATAACCATTCTTTTGCTCTCCCTCTCAAAGAGAAAGGGAAAAGTTTCAGTTTTATGATGTCACTTTCTATCTCTTTATACTTTTGCATATCACATAACTCAACAAAGTTATTTAAATGAGAGGCGGCATCATCAGTACTAGCACTAGAAAATTGCTCTTTCATAACAAGATTTAGCAAGGCAGGTTTAATTTCATAAGATTCTGCTTTAATAGCGGCTGGAGCAATTGGAGAGCATATGAAATCGTTGTTATTAGTGCTAGTAAAGTCACACAACTTGGTGTTTTCAGTAGAAGACATAACGATAAGATAAAATAACAAGACAAGAATAAAGACTACGCTAATTTTTTTGGGTTTTAAAATTTTGAAACAGGAAAATAAACTAAACGAGATATAAAGCAAGCAAGACAAAAACAAAGTAAAGAGATTGAGAGTATGAGACTCCCCTTGCTGTAGCTCCAAATTCCCCGACAACGGCGCCAGAAAAGAGCTTGCTGCTGTATTAAAATAAGTTGGGTGGTGCCCCAAGCGAAGGCGGAACTGCAGCTAGTAGCAGTTTTCCCTCGTTTAACGAACCGAGGTTTATCGAACCAGTAGGACTTTGAAATCAACAACGAGGTGAATGTTGAAGATCTCCGGCGCTTGACCTTCAACAGACGTGGACCTGCACACACTCAACCAAAATTCTTTTCCCCCAACAGCGGAAAGGTTGTCAATCTTTCCGGTCTCGCAGAAAACAAAGCGGTTAATTGTATGATGAAATAGATGAAATATGAAAAGTGACCAGAGGAATAATGATGATTAAAATCAAGTAAATGAGGTTGTAAACAATGTAAAAAGATGGACCGGGGGCCATGGGTTCACTAGTGGAGTCTCTCAAGTAAATAAAATATGCATGTGATGGGTGAACGAATTACAGCTAGTAATTGACAAGATCATGACACAAACCCAATTTAGCTATGACAAAAAGGACATGATAATATTTATGGAGGCATCACGACAAGGAACAAAGACCGTTGAGTCCAACTGCGTCTTTGTCTAAAAAGTCCACCGTGGGATCGCTATCCAGCTGTCAGCCCAACGGTATTAAGTTGCAAGCAACAGACAATTTCATTAAGTAAAGTGCATGAAGTAAGCAATACTAATATCAAAAGAGACATTAACACCGCTGTTTTACCCTTAGTAGCAACAACACACCCTCGCCATTAGACGTTTCTGTCACTTGTGCCCAGGAACAAAAGGGGGCATGAACCCACTATCTAGCATAAATACCCTCTCTTGGAGATACACACAATCACTTGGCCAAAGTAACTACGCACATCGGAGGGCATGCAAGAACATAAATTACTCATATAAGAATCATGTATAATCTGAACATAACTTCATAATCCATCGGATCCCAGCAAACACATCACATAGCATTACAATAATCGATCTTGATCATGTTAGGCAGCTCACAAGATCATAAGACATGAAGCACAAAAGAGAGAGACTACCAACTAGCTACTGCCATGGACCCGTAATCCAAGGTGAGACTACTCACAAATCACCCCGGAGGAAGGCATGTTGATGAAGAGCCCTTCGGGATCGATCTCCCCTCCGGCAGAGTGCCGGGATCAGCTTCAGATTGGACCCCGAACTAGGGTTTTCGGTGACGGTGCATCGGGGTCGAGTTTCTAGAAAATAATGGCCGCCCTCTTGATTTTAGGTCAAAAGGGATTTTATAGGTGTCGAAGGGGGTTGAGGCGGTTCCCAGAGGGCAGGGGCGGGCCCCACCCACGGGTCAAGGGGGGAGGGGGGGCGGCCGCCGCCCGCCCCTGGCCCCTGGGTGGCCCCCAGGTCGCCCTTTGGTCCACGGGTGTCTTCCGTCGCATAAAAAATCTCCGTAAATTTTGTGGGCAATCCGACGATATTTCTTGTTGTGACTTTTCTGAAATACAAAAACAGCAAAAACAGGGAACTGGCACTTGGCATCTTGTCAATAGGTTAGTCCGACAAAATGCATAAAAATGATATAAATGACAGTATAAACATGTGACAATATCACAAAACTAGCATGGATCACTCAAAAATTATAGATACGTTTGAGACGTATCATGGCGCACTGTGTAAACGCATGCGCCACTAGTAAGTTGAAGTAGTGGGTAGCCAGGTTGCACCAATGTACTAACGGCGCAGGCAAATCTCATGCGCCACGGGTATCTCAGCACTGATGGCGCATCCCGAGTAGCTGCGCCACGAGTAGCCGTGGTCCCACCTGCCTCCCCGCGGGGCTTCGCTTTTCTGGCACACCCCAACTTCTTGCGCCACGGCTACCATTGGCCCTAGCTGGCTCCCAGTGGGCTTTGCGTCCATTCATCTGCTCTCTCACGGGGATCAATCAGTGTGTGGAACATCCAACTGTCGCAGTGCCTCTGGCCTTTCCATCTAATGGTTCGCAATAGCGGGAACAAGCACACGATCCGTGTGCGTTTCTTTTCCTGCTCCACGCACGACTCCACGCATGATCTGTGTGTCAGCACGTGAAGCCCCCCCGTCTCTGTCAGTACGCGAAGCCTCCCCCCCCCCCCCGCCCCCCGCTCATTCCATATGAAGCCACCCTAGCGTCGAGGTACGCGTCCATGGCGGGTGGCCCAGAAGCGCATCGACGGGTGACGGCCGGAGGAGGAAGGCCCCCGTGGCCCGGCCGGAGCCGACCCCACCCATGTAGCTTTCCTCCACGTCGGATGGAGCCCCCTGCGACGCGTCGGACATGGAGGCCACAGGACGGCGGCTGACGGTGGAGATGCTGTGAGCGGAAGGAAGAAGCCCCCCGCGAGCACGCTCCCGCCAGAGGCTCCATCGAGGACCAGTGCAAGGATGCGATGCGAGGAGCCCGCGGCTGTGACCCAGGATGGATGGCCCTTGGCGACGCGATGTAGGCCCAGCGACGAGGAGGAAGGTCCCCGGGACGGCCGGCCATGGATCTCTCACGCGCCGTCGTCGACGAATCCGTAGCCCCCTACCCGCTGCGTCGCCATCGACGAATCAGAAGCCTCACCGGCGGTTGCCCCTTGCCCGCACGTGGCTTCGTACATGCCTCCGTCACTGTGGAATCCGATGCCCCCCGCGCGTTGCCGTTGAAGTCAAATCCGGAGGCCCCTGCGGTGGTTTTTTTTAATTTGCCAAATACACAGCCGTGGCGCATGGCAATACTACAACACGGGTGTACTGTAGTATTAGCGGCGCATCGTGCACCTGTGCCACGAGTAATAGATTAGCCGTGACGTGGTTATCCGTGGTGCAGGGTCCTGCGCCACGGGTAACCAAATTTGATGCGCCACGGGGAAGCTATTTTGCACTAGTGGCTTGTACAAGTAGCTATATGGTTATCTCTATCTCCCATGATGTGATCTTGATTGTGATCACGAGTTTTGTTAGTATAGTTGAATACATGATGTTTCCCTTTATGTAATGGATATGATGATGCTCAAGTGATGTTATCTAGTACAATTTCCGGAGTCACCACTGTGATCACAGTGCCATGGCGATAGTGCGGGTGGGGTGTGTGACTCTATGGCTAATAGATTGGAGGGATCTTCATCATGAGTTTGTTCTTTATTCTAGTTGGATTAAATAGATCATGAGGTTTGTTGATGCTTGCGTTTAGTATAATCCCCATGGTGTGATAGTGACAGCACGCGAGCCATAGATGTATTAGAAAGAGACTATTCAAGAGATGTATTGTGGTGTTTGTTAGTACTATGTTTGGATGTGATGTACGAACTTTAAGGTGTGCTTTTGTAGTCCTACGCAATTCTCATGCTATTTTGATCCACGAATGAATGATCTCCGAGTAACGTCTACCTTGCATGTGTTTTGTATGAAGTATCATGTGTTTAATTATGTTAATGATGTGAGAGTTTGCACTAGTGAAAGTATGAAGCCTAGGCCTTGTTTCGAAGCATTGATACACCGTTTGTAGCCACTTTTTCCACTTGTTACCTTGCTGCCATTTTTATTTCAGAATGAAAACACTTGTTTCTACCATACATATTACTTGCCTTTTACCATCTCTTCGCCGAACTAGTGCACCTATACAACTGACAATTGTATTAGGTGTGTTGGGGAACACAAGAGACTTCTTGTATCTTAATTGCAGGATTGCTTGAGAGAGGATGCGTTCAACCTCCTCCTCCCCGAGTTTGACAAACCTTGGATTACTCACTTAAGGGAAATTTGCTGCTGTCCTACAAACCTCTGCATTTGGAGGCCCAACAGAGTCTACAAGAATAGAAGCGTGTAGTAGACATCAAGCTCTTTTCTGGCGCCGTTGCTGGGAAGAAAGGTAAGTGACACTCACTCTCCCATCAATGAAGCTCTTTTCTAGCGCCGTTGCCGAGGAGGTGAGTGCTTGAAGGTATCTTTTTTTAGACCTTGCAATTAAATATTTTTGTTTCTTGTTTTTAGTAGTTCGTCTTAATGGATAAAATAAAAAAATGAGAGAGCTTTATAAACTCTATCTTGAATTAGGACATGAAGTGTTTGAAGAAAAAAAATTAAAAACCTATGGAGCTTTATTTGCATAACAATCGTGATAGTAACGATGTTATTACTATGATTTCTTTGAACACTATTCTTGCTACTATTATGGAAAACTATAAGCTTGAGGTTGCCGGTTTTGATGAATATGATCTTTTTAGTGCTCTGATGTCTATTACATGCTTCTATTCTTGTAGACTTGTTAGGCCTCCAAGCGCGAGGTTTGTAGGACAGCAGCAAATTTCCCTTAAGTGAGTAACCCAAGGTTTATCGAACTCAGGGAGGTGTAGGTTGAATGTATCCCTCTCAAGCAACCCTGCAATTAAGATACAAGAAGTCTCTTGTATCCCTAACACACCTAATACAATGGCTAATTGTATAGGTGCACTAGCTCGGCGAAGAGATAGTAAAATGCAAGTGATATGAATGGTAAAATGTGATTTTGTAATTCTGTAATAAAAATGGCAGCAAGCGAACAAGTGACAAAAGTGGCTTAAAACGGTTTATCAATGCTTGGAAACAAGGCCTAGGCTTCATACTTTCACTAGTGGCAACTCTCACATCATTAACATAATTAAACACATGATATTTTCACAAAAACACATGCAAGGTAGACGTTACTCGGAGATCATTCTTTTGTGGACCAAGTAGGATGAGAATTGCGTAGGGCTACAAAAGCACACCTTAAAGTTCGTATTCCACATCTATGGACACTTCATGTTGTCACTATCCGCATTCAAAGATAGTACTAACAAACACCACAACCTATCTATTTAATAGTCTCTTTCTAATACATCCACGACACCGACACTATCACTGAGGCACCATGGAGATTATACTAAACACAAGCATCAAGAAACCTCATGATCTATTCAACCCAACAATAATAAAGAACAAAATCATGATGAAGATCCCTATAATCTTGATGCATAGAGTCACACACGACACCCTCACTGTCACCGTGGTACCGTGATCACAGCGGTGACTCCGCAAATTATACTAGATAACACCACTTGAGCAACATCATATCCATTACATAATCATGCATTCAACCATGTCAACAAAGCTCATGATCACAACGAAGATCACATCATGGGAGAGAGAGATAACCACATAGCTACTTGTACAAGCCTCAGCCCCGACGAGGGACTACTCCCTCTTCATTGCGGGAAGCAGCGGTGTCGATGGAGATGACTTCCAGAGGTCGATCCCTGTCCCGGCAGGGTGTCGGTACAGGAACAATCTGTCCCCCGAAACTTGTCGGCGATGGCGGCGGAGCTCTGTTCTGTTTCTGGGAAAATCCTTCAGGGCTTAGGATTTTTCCGTCGGGGGCAATTTATAGGCCAAAGGGCGTCGTGAGGGGGTCTCCGAGGGCCAGGGGCGGGTGCTGACAGCGGCCCACCTTAGACCCGAGGGTGGGACCAGCCGCTGGGCTATGGGTCCCTCCCGAGGTCGCCCTTCAGGCTCCGGTCCTCATTTCCTCAATAAAAAATTGTCGTAAATTTTTTTCATCCAATTCCGAGAAAATTTTCAGAAGTAACTTTTTACAACAAAAACAACACAAAAACAGGGAACTGGCACTGGGCATGTTGTCAATAGGTTAGTCCAATAAAATGCCTCAAAATGATGTAATATGATTGAAGAAACATGTGATATTGATATAAAAACATGCATGGAACAATAAAAAATTATAGATACGTTTGACATGTATCATGCCCCAAGCTTGAAGGAGGAAATTTGCTTTGATGATACTATGCCTCTTATATATATATGATGACTATAATGATGAATGTGATGACTATGCCCCGGTTTTGATGAATCTTATATATATATCTTCTATATCTAAATAGGAAACCCCCACTACATGATTTCTCTCAACATGCAAGACGTCCACCTAAGCAAGCTTATGCAGCTGCCATGTCATCATCTTATTTGTACTAATATTTTCAGCAACATTTATTCTTCTAATTAGTTTTTCTCTCCCTATGCATGGAGTCGAACAGAGGCATGTCTCTAAGCCTTGATTAGCAACCGCACGCCTCCTACATTACTCCCTGCACTTTTGGGCAATCGAAGGAATGAAATCTGCAATAAATTAATTAAACGTTTTCTCTCCAGTATAATGAACCAGACAATTCACCTTCCCTTAGGGCTCATTTGGTAACCGGAATCCCCGGAGGGATCCCGGCCTTTTCCCGGGGTGTATTTTCCCCTGGTCCGGAGGTCGGGAACAGAATCCCGGAGTTTTACACATGATTCCTCAGATTCCCGACCGGGATTATTTTCCCTGGGTATTTCTCCCCCCGCAACCAAATGAGCCCTTACTGCTTGACTTTCTCACGTTCAACCACAACGAGCACTCGCCATATTATCTGTGTAGTTAAACTGTAAGTTAATGTCACCCCATGATTAATGGCAGCCTTTTTGTATGTGTGACCCATCGCCCAATCGGTACTCAGTAAGTCTTGACATGTTTCTTGGCCTTCCGCCTCCACCTTCCACAATCTCATGGTAGTCTTCTCCCATTACATCCCTATCCTGCTTCATTTCCATGTGATGAGTATATAAAGTCTACTCATCTTGCCCGTCCACCCTTCCTCTTCCTTCTATACCTGTAAGTTTTTCTCGCATTGGAGTTCTGGGTATAGGTCTCTACTTGCTGCCATATCGAGCTTCACATGTACATCTAATTCCACATCCATGCCCTTGCCTTCCAGTGTTGACGATTGATGCAGCCTGACGAACCTTCTGTTTCCATTTTAGGCTTCTACGTCCTTATCTGTTTGAGTTGTAGTGATTCCTAAATTTGTACGAGGTAGGTTCTTCTTCTTAATCAAGCCGGTCTGTTTTATTGTGCAAATTATCGAGCACAAGAGAAATCAGGGAATACATGCATCATCTAATTGATCTGCTGCTTGAAGGAACCGACACGACATAAGTATGTCCGATCATGACATGTTTTCCTGCTCCATTTCTTCTCCACTAGGGCCTATCTTTGTGCACAGAAGATGACCTTTTGTTGTGCTATTTTTCCTGAATTTATTACCAATGCATGCAGATCGGCAGGGGGCATACTCATGGATGCGCTCTGTTTGTGCTAGACCGAAGAGACCTCCATTTTTTGTTTCTGTAATTTATCAACCGATGTATCCTGTTTTATTAATTTGATTTTGTTCTAGAAAAGGAGTCCTTTAATTTCCCGTTTTATTAATTTAGTTGAACAACATTTATCCAAGCTTGCTAGATTGCCTGCTATAATACTTTAGTTGGCCGACTGTGCTACATATAATGGTGGAAATAGCAAGGATGTGAATGTTGTGAAATAACATCGATATGATATGATCACCCCGTTTAACCAATGATTCCATAAAAATGGAATAACCCATATCCAATCATTTTATTGAATAAGTCATCGACCACTATCATTATGTTTAGCTCTCTTACATGTTACTGTTTTGCAAAGATAATAATTTGTACGTAATTACAGTATATATGTTTCATCATGCAGTTATCGTATTGAGATCCAACAACTTTTGTTTGATACATGAATGTGAATAATGCATATTTCTATCAATCCCGCTGCAACGCGCGGGGTATCATCTAATATATTTACTAATTGGAGGCACCATACGAGGCACCACGTTGATCCTGGGAAAATAGAGTAATTGTCCATATGATCTAAGTATCAGCTAACGATAACCGTTGGATTAATACCTCACGGCGTCCTGCCCCTTATCCCACGCGCCAACAGAAAAAAAACTCTCCCGCACGATTATGAAAAGCCAAATATATCTCCTACTCAGCCTCCTTCGCCGCCCCACTGGCGCGTCGTCGACTAACCCTACCGCCGGTCTTCACTATCGGCTGCCTCGGCGTGTCTATTCTCCATGGCTCCGTGCCGCCGTCGTCAGCAATGTTCGATCCGGAATTGATCTAAAAAAGGTACGATCCTGGTCTGACTCTTCCCTAAATCGTTCTTTCAAAGTTCGATCTGTCTTTTCCCTTAATTAACGATTCATGCGGCGCACGCCACTCGCTTTTCGCTAATCACCACCGCGGATAATAGACCGGCCGGGAGTCCGCTAATCTAGCTTGGAGCGTTTTGATGGTTTTAGCGGCTGCCCGCTTGAGTCTGCCAAGTACTAATGCACCCAGATGTATTAGTAGAAGCATATATTTAATCGCCATCATCTCCAAGCACCGAAGCTCATCAACTTCCAAGATGTGCCGCGCTGTAGTCCTGCTGCTGAATCGATCCCACGATGGTTTATGGTTATTGCAGGCTTGCAGCTAGAAGGAGGTTACTGAGTACTGACGACAGTTTGAAGCAGATCCGGCGACGGCCGCAGTCCATGAGGCCCGTGAGCAAACTGTCTAATACCAGTCCATGCACTCCCGAAGTATGATAGATACCATTCATCTCCGTCACTCATGCGCCCACCCGGCAGACAAGTAACTCTGTCCCAAATGCCTGCTCAAAATCAGTTTTTCTTATACAATTAATCCCTAATATTAGTCCGAAAAGCTGATGTTATCTGCAAAACTTTATCAAGATAGATTTTGTTTGGGAGTGCATCACATTTGTAAGTAAACCGGCTAGACTAAACTTGAGTTCTTACATCAATTTTTATTGCTTCGACAGAAAAAAGACCAACTCACACTGTGGACAGTCATGAGCGGCATCTGATATGGCTGATGTATGATATCAATTACTTCATGGTATGTTACCCGTTTGCCATATTGACATACATTTCTAATTTTTTGAGATCCGAGCCGGTACAGAAAATAGAACAAGTTCTCTTGGTCTTGCCTACAGATCCTTTGCTATTTGAGGACACATCTTTGAAAGGTTTACAGTAGTCGATCCATGTAAATTAGTCATTCGATGTGTTGCTATCAACCTTTTAGGCTTTAGTATACATTCAGTTATACTCTCATGGAAAAAATTGACACAGATGTTGAGTATTCTAATTTTGTCTTTTCTAAATTGGTCTGATAAGTTGTTCGAAGTGTAACTATTCTTCCACTATGTTGTACAGACGACTAACTGAAGCGATAGAGTTTGTTCGAAGTGTTAATATTCGTCCCGTATTATTTTCAATTTTGTCTCTCTTATCTTTACTTTCTAGAATGACACTTACGGAAGCCTAACCTCTCACTGCCTATAACACCTTATTTACAAGATTGAATATAGTCAGATGCTACTTTCTAGAGTGACACTTACGGAAGCCTAACCATCTCACTGTCTACAACACCTTATTTACAAGATCTCGGGTTTTCGATAATATAGGAATAGGATAATACATAATTCTGATGTCATATGCTTAGAAGGTCCGAGGTGCAAAAAAAGGGCAAATTACATGAGAACTGTAAATGACTTCCGGTCTTTCCAATACCCTTCCTGGCATCTCCTTTCCTCGATTATGTGAGCAACAGTGTTCTTGCCACGGGAGGAACTGATTGGTTTGAGACATTGGATGCCCATTGTCTTTGTAGTTCTACTGGTGTTCCTTGATCTTACGCAATCTGCGTAGACTAAAATTTTGTATCCAAGGGTTCAGATTTGTCTTAAACTTTAGCACACATGAGACATCCTAGGGGAAACATATTAGGGGGTGCAAAATGTGTTGATATTATAGTTTCACTGAAAATTATAATCAGTTTTCCATCTATTTCATAGTGTTATTCCTAAATTTGTGTGGCCAAATATAGCAAATGGCATTGAGTGCTCATTTAGTAAATTTGAATCATCTGCAAGGTTATGGATAAATAGCCAGAAAAATGCAATGCTGAAGTACATTACCTTGACGTTGCTATGAGCCCTTTTGAAATATGGTTTTGGATAAGCGAATATGAAATGATAAGGAATTGATAACTCCATTGGATTCCTATAGCATATATCGAGGGCACATTTGAGATCATGCAAGCTCAGAGATGGTAGAGCTAGAAAAGTGCAACCATGATGTGCTCTTTTCAGCTCAAAAGGAGTTACTTTGATGCTATTATTTGTTTAATGTAACCAATAAGTGTACTGAAAGTTACTGCATTGTAAATGGTCGCACAGCTGTTTAGTTCAAGTACGATATTCATGCCGTTATTGTAGTGTTGTTCAATTTTAATGGGTGTAACAGGACTATCCCAATAGCCATGTCGTACTATAATAAATAAGAGTAGTTTTGCTTCCTTTATGCCCTTCACAACAATAACAATTGATGTTGAGTCTTTAGCCATGCAGTGATTTGTTTTTGTTGCATCATACTTCTGAAGACGAAAGTTGATCGGTTTGAAATACTTTTACCTAAAATTTTGTTCTATTTTAGATATTTTTGCTTTGTCTATAAGTGTTTTTAGTGAGTAATATGTTTCGAAATCTTAATTATATGCCTCCTATCATATTTTGATCATCTTCAAACTTCCAAGATTCCTACTTCGGTATTTTAGTTGTGATCATAGTAACAATTGTGGTTTTGTTTTACACTGTTCACATAATGAAGTTTCATTATTGTATCCTGAAACCCATTGTGGTCTATCAATAGGTTTGCGATATAGTTCAAAATCATGTAAAAACCACTTCTTGCTGTTGGTTTCAATAAGATCATCCATGATTATTTTTAATTCTTTTTTCTTCTGTAACAAGAGATAGAAGCATGTATTTATATGCTTATATGTAGAACTTCTACAATATGATATATCTAACATTAATTATTTATCCAAATTCAATAATACCTAGCCTGTGCAGGTGCACGGGTTGGTGACTAGTGTGACTATAATTGAGGATAAAATTTCTTATGATTATGATGATATGCCTCCTATTTATGATGATTACAATGATAGTTATGATATTTTTACTCCAACTATTACTAATGAGAATGACTATGCTTATGGGGAGAGTAATAATACTTTATGATGGTGGATGAAAGGGATTCTTTATGTGAAGGCTATATTGTTGAATTTCCTTATGATGCTACTGAAAGTTATTATGAGAGAGGGAAACATGGCCTTAGATATCTCAACAATATTAAGTTTCCTCTCTTTATGTTGAAGGTTTTAACGTTGCACTTGCTTTGCCTTCCTATGATTAATGCTTAATGCTTTATGCTCCAATGATTTATTTTATTACAAGATTCCGATGAATAGGAAGTGGGTTAGAGTTAAATGTGTTGATATCTGCTCTCCTTTGTGTTTCAACTCTTATTCTTATGAGAGCATCATTTAAATTAATAAGCCTAGCTAAAGGGCATAAAAAAAGCGCTTTTAGGAGGCAACCCCTTTTTTTCTTTCAGTTTGTTTTTGCTTTTTGAGTCATGTAAGTTGTTGCCTCTGTAGAAACTCCATTGTATCTTTTTATTTTGATTTTTGTGCCAAGAAGTAGCCTCTAATGCATTGAAAGTGCGAGGTGTTGATTTGCTGTCTAGAAACAGATTCTGTGCGGCTGTTGCAGAAAATCTTTAAAAATTTCAGAACATTATATTTTTCTGAATATTTTTGAAAGCAAGAGTGATACTTTTATCTATAATTCATTAGTTTTAAGTTTTATGGTTTGAGCTACGTAAGTTCCTCTTAAAATTCGATCTTTACAGATTGTTATGTTTTTGACAGATTCTGCCTTTATTTGCATTCGCATCTTTATGAGCGTTATTTGCGGTACTTTTTGGGAAGGAAGTGCCACGATAAGGCTTAACTGCATCTAATGTTAAATCAAGTTTTTTCAATTTTTCTTTTTGGAACCTAACTGGATTTGATTTATGAGTACTAACCCCTCTAATCAGTTGATGAGAAGTTTTGTGTGAAGGGTGTTTTTAAGTTTCACGAGAGAAGATGATGCAAGAAGATGAAGAATGGACAAAATCTCAAGCTTGGGGATGCCCCCATGGAATCCGCCCTAGATATTCAAAGAAGACTCAAGAATCTAAGCTTGGAGATGCCCAAGGCATCCCCTCTTCTTCATCGTCAACCATCAGGCCGTCTCCGTTAAAACTAAGTTTTTATCACTTTACATATTATGTGCTATTTTTGGAGCGTCGGTTTGTTTTTGTTTTGTTTTCTGGTCATTACAATGTTTGATCATTTCATGCTTGTTTGGGAGAGAGACATGCTCTGCTTTTTCATTATAATACTCCTGCTTTTCCTTTTTACTTGTTGAGTATTCTTAGTTGTTGTTTGTTTGCTAGTAAGCTCTCGCTTTTTAGCTTTTATCTTGTTTAGAGCTTCTAGTTGTTGTTGTTGTTAAACTCTCTTGCTTTTCACTCTTACTTGTTGAGGGAGTTGTTCTTGGTTGTTTTGGTTGATGGTTAGAGCAAAAGAATGTCGTGCATGTGCTAGTGATACAAAGAAAAGTCTGCATGTTTGGGTAATCTGATACTTCTCAATCGTTTTGAGGTATTAAGTAAGCTGATGTTTAATCTTGCTGGTTATTTAAGTTAAAGCTCATTAGCGATGAACTACCGTTAAAGCTTGAATTTATATAGTTTTTCATACATGTAAGTTCAATAGTCAAGTATTTTTATCAAATGACTGTTTGGTTAACAAGGAAGATAGTATGGAGTATTGTGCTTATGCTTAATATATGTTGCATAGTCATTCTTGTACCGGTTACTGTTACTTGGTTGCTTTGATATCCTTTTTCTAACCCAAAACTCTCTACTGAGCGGGAATACTGCTCGTGCATCCAAATCCTTGAGCCAAATATCTTTCCAGCAGTATCCACCATACCTACCCATACATGGTACTTCATGCCATTCCAAGTAAAATTTTCATGTGCTATCTTTAAACCTTCAAAATATTTCTTTTTTGCCTGTGTTTAAGCTCATGAGGAATTAGTAGGGAAGTTTGTCATATCCTATGTCAAGTAGAGTCATTTCTCCCCTTTTTACCTGATGAGTATGGAATCCGTGCTCATTTAAATTTGCAAGAGATCTGACAAGAGACCCCGTGTCTCATGAAAATATAAATATAACCCACTACATCTCCTTCACACATAATACTCCAGAAATCGGTAACCTATGGATAGTGGAACAAAAGGAGAATGAGGAGTGTAATCATTCCCTCTAATTATTCAGCCGCTCTCAAAAGTCTAAAAGCTTTGCTTGGCATGGGGGGCTAATGGATTTTTCTGCTATAGATTCATTTATGAAAGTATGCATCTGTCGCGTGTCGAAACGCGGACACCGGAGAGCTGGACGCACTCCCTTGTCGTTGTTCGGTAGTGGGCATTGGGGATCTCCTGCGTCGCCTCAGCTAACTTTGCTGTCGTGGTCGATGTAATCACCACGCGAGAAGAAAGGGTCACCGAGAGTTTTACCAAGGTTCAGGCCATCCGGAGATCAAGCCCTACGTCCTACATGTCTGATCTGGTTATTGATGCGACGGTGGCGATCGAGTACAAGTGAATGAATATCTCTCTTTCCCACAGTTGGCTCTCCTTCTCGAAGACTATCGCTCACCTCCTCTCTTCTCTTTCTATCTTCTCTCTCTCCTATCTCTTATGGCCCTCTCTCTCTATACTCTTCCCTATGTTGCCTCCTCCTTTCTCTCCTCTTCTTCTATCAAAGGCGGACTCCCTTTTATAACTAGAGGGGGCCCTCCTGTAGTCCGAGCTGCATGCGTGCCACGCCGCCTGATGTTGCGTAACCGCAGTGGACAAGTGGCGGGTCTTACTGCCAGCACCCCGCCACTTGCCCCACCATGCGTCGCCCCGGTCCTTAGGAGAGGTGGACCGTGATACGTGTCAAATGTATCTATAATGTTTGATTGATCCATGCTAGTTTTGTGATGTTGTCACATGTTTCTACTATCTTATTACATCATTTTTATGCATTTTGTCGGACTAACCTATTGACAAGATGCCTAGTGCCAGTTTCCTGTTTTTGCTGTCTTTTCGTTTCAGAAACTTACCACAGTAAATATTCTCGAGGATTTTTTATTCGCCAAGACGGAGTTTCGGTCCAGAGGGTAGCCCTGGGAGCCACCCACAGGGCAAGGACAACCCCCAGCCGCGGCCTGCCCTAGGGCGGCAGGTGGGACCCACCCGTGCTCCTGGTGGGTCCCCTCGGCCCCCTCCGACGCCTATAAAATCAGATTAATCCCAAAAACGTTGAGGCGGCCATTATTTTCCAGAGAAGTCACCCCGAGGCGACGCCACCATAAACCCTAGTTCGGGGGTGATTCTGAAACTGATCTCGGCACCCTGCTGGAGGGGAGATCGATCCCGGAGGGCTCTTCATCACCATGCCTTCCTCCGGGATGATTTGTGAGTAGTCCCACCTTGGACTACGGGTCCATGGCAGTAGCTAGATGGTAGTATCTCTCCCTTGTGCTTCATGTATTATGATCTTGTGAGCTGCCTAACATGATCAAGATCGATTATTGTAATGCTATGTGATGTGTTTGCTGGGATCTGATGGATTATGAAGTTATGATTAGATTGTGCATGATTCTTATATGTTGATTTATGTTCTTGCATGCTCTCCGATGTGCGTAGTTACTTTGGCCAAGTGATTGTGTGTATCTCAGAGAGGGGTATTTATGCTAGATAGTGGGTTCATGCCACCTTTTGTTCCTGGGCACGAGTGACAGAAACGTCTAAGGGCGAGGGTGTGCTGTTGCTACTAAGGGTAAAACAGCGGTGTTAATGTCTCTTTTGATATTAGTATTGCTTACTTCATTCGCTATGCAAATATCTGTTGCTTACAACTTAATACCGTTGGGTGACATGCTGGATAGCGATCCCACGGTGGACTTGTTAGACAAAGATGCAGTTGGACTCAACGGTCTTTGTTCATTGTCGTGATGCCTACATAAATATTATCATGTTCTCTATGTCATAGCTAGATTAAGTTTGTGTTATAATCTTGTCAATTGCCTAACTGTAATTTGTTTACCCATCATATGAGTGTTTTATTTACTTGAGAGACTCCACTAGTGAAACCATGGCCCCCGGTCCATCTCTTTTAATTGATTGCAACCTTTATTCATCACTTTTCATCATCATTACTCCTCTGATCCACTTTCATATTTTCATCTATTTCACTATACAATTAACCGCTTTGTTTTCTGCGAGACCGGAAAGATTGACAACCTTTCCACCGTTGGTGGCAAAGTAATTGGTTGAGTGTGTGTAGGTCCATGTCTGTTGAAGATTAAGCGCCAGAGATCTTCAACATTCACTTTGTTGTTGATTTCAAAGTCCTACTGGTTCGATAAAACTCAGTTTGTTAACAAGGTAAAACTGCTACTTACTACATCCACGCATTCGCTTGGGGCACAACCCAACGCTACCATCACCGATCATCAAGCAGTTTTTGTCGGCACAGTGGAAACCAGGGTACCACGGGCTGGCCTGCCAGGGCCCACAACATTCTTCAGAAGATTTTGCTAAGGACCAGGCTCTCCAAGCCTGGCGAGCCTCGCGAGGGACCTCTCCTCCTCGCCAAGGGTTTTTCCCTCGGCGAGGGACCTCTCCTCGAGAGGGCATCTCGGATGCCACCTGCAAATTCTGCTAAGGACCAAGCCGAAAGGCTCGGCGAGGCCTCTTGCCTCGCGCGGTTCCTTCCTCACGAAGCTAGCTCTGCCTCCGCGGCAGAGCGCACATGGGCTCTGCACCCTCCGCAGAGTGACGACCGCACCAGCGCGCGGTGACGGCAGCGCCACAGTTGCCGTTCTTATGTATAAAGGAGTCAACAAAGCTGCACCAAGCAAAGGAGCCCCAAGGATTGCCACTTTGGTGATAAGGGAACCGTCTGCAGCTACCCTCCAAAGGCAACGTCACCGTGGGGCACATCCCGCCTCAGCAGCGCCAGCCCACCGCCCTGTTTGGACGGTGGCTTTTCCAGCTTTGGTGACGCCGCCCCCTGTCGTGGACCGTGTCCATGGACTTTACCTTTATGGTGGACTCTACCTTTATCGTGCACCGCACCTCCTCCTTCGTCGCCATGTGCTAGCCCTTCCCGCCAAGATGTTTGGGGGGAAGAGGCCCGAGACACCTATAAAAGGAGGGGGAGCGCGCTCGGGCAAAGGGTTCAATCTTTGGTTCGACTCTTAGTAGTTCACAATCCTGGAGCTTAGACCAAACCCTAGATCTGAGTTCTGCAGTAGCCATTGTAGCCACCTCGAGCTCGCCAAGCTCCCTCTGTACTCAAACCTCTCCAAGCAAGTGCAATACATCCGAAGCAGGACGTAGGGGTTTTACCTCACCTAGAGGGCCCTGAACCTGGGTAATACCGTGCGTTCATCTCTGTAGTGTTGTCCCACAGCGAGTTCGACGAGCACCATCGCCGAGGCACGTTGAGGGTTGTTTGATTTCGTGTTCAGCCCCTTACTCGATCCTTGTGAGACACACCCAGTTCCTGGGACAGTTCTCCGACATTTGGCGCGCCAGGTAGGGGGCTGAGGCGCGTCTTCAACCTCGACACCACCATGGCCGGCATCTCTCGCGCCGAATGTCTCGCTCGCCGGACGGCCAGCGCCGCCACCACTCCCGCTGGCAACCCGCGCGGCCGCCCGCACGGAAGTGCTGCTCTGGAGCGCCACGTCGACCCCGAGCCCCGCGTCGAGCACCCGGAGGACGACGACATCGACCACACCGAGGACGACCTCGGCGAAGAGGAGGCTTCCTCCCTGCACCCGTTGCGGGACCGTGCTGCTCCCTTGCTGGGCCGCCCTGCGCCCAGCCCGGCGACTGCGCTTCTCATGGCGCAGGAGCTGTTGCAGTACCGTCCCACGCCGGAGGCCCAGGAAGCCTGGCTCAACCGTCTCTCCGAGCTCGTCGGTGCCGCTCGCGTCGCCGCTCCCGCGCCGTCTCGTTCGCTGGTTCTCTCTGCACGCGCAGGGGACATGGCGCACGGCGCGCCGCATGCACCTCCTCGTCACCCCGCGCCCGCTCCAGCTCCACTGGTTCCACTGCAACCTGCTCCGGCCGGGGCTCCTCCTCACGACAACCGTGCTACGTCGCACGCGTCGTCGCCGCACTACTGCCAAATCGTGTAGCGAGCCCCGGAGGACGCACGCGTGAGCATCGAGCGCAACCAGGATCGCCACAACCGCGCCGTCCATGACGTCGCCACCGCGGGGCGCCACCTCCGTGCCACCCTCGCCAACGGCCCGGTCACCTACGGCACGACGGCCGCGTTCACTCGCAGCCTCCGTCGCGTCGTCTGGCTGGTCAAGTTCAGGTCGGATCTTCCTCCGCGCTACGACGGCAAGAACAACCCCCTGGAGTTCCTGCAGCTCTACACCTTGGCCATCCAGGCCGCCGGCGCGACGACAAGGTCATGGCAAACTGGTTCCCCATGGCCCTCAAGGACTCCGCGTCCTCGTGGCTCACCAACCTCCCCGCCGAGTCCATCAACACCTGGGAGGACCTCTACCGGTGCTTTGTTGCCAACTTCAAGGGCACGTACGAGCGCGGCCTCACGTACAACGATCTCCGCGCCGTGCGCCAGAAGCCTGGCGAGACCCTCCGCAAGTACATCCAGCGCTTCAGCCAGGTGCGCAACAAGATCCCCAACGCCACCGACGCGCAGGTCATTTCGGCCTTCCAGGCTGGGGTCACGGATGTGCAGATGCTCGAGAAGCTTGGCATCCACGACAACATCACCACCGTTGTCAAGCTCTTCGACTTGGCGGACAAGTGCGCCAAGGCTGAGGAGGGCCGCTTGTTCATCAAGAGCGAGCCAGGGGACCCCGCCGAGGGGTCCAAGAAGAAGAAGAAATCCACCGAGAAGCGCAAGACCACTGCGGTCCTCGCGGCTGAGCCTGACGCCAAGCAGCCTCGCGCTGCCACTCCAGCCACGGGACCCGAGAAGAAAGATGATCGTCCCTTCTGCATCTACCACAACAGGCATTCCCACGCCACCGAGGACTGCTACGACCTCAAGAGGCTTCGCGAGGCGCGCGAGGCTCGCGAGGCAAATGATCGGCAGCAAGGCCGCGGAGGCCGCGGCGGCGGCCGCGGCGGCCGCATGGGGCGACGCTGGAACAACAACTACGATGACAACTACCAGTAGAACCCTCAGGCCAACGCCGCCCAGCCCACGAACGACAACCTCCCGGCCGAGACTCCTGAGGGCTACCAGGTGCCTCGCGGGGCCGCTTGCATCCTCGGCGGGGCTCAGGCCCCCAGCTCCAACCGCCACTTCAAGCAACTCGCTCGCGAGGTCGCGGCAGCCCTTCCCGGGGTTGAGGCCTCCAGGCCCCTCAAGTGGTCCCAGTGCCCCATCACCTTTGACTCCGGCGACCACCCCAAGTCTACCTCAACTGCGGGCACCATCCAGCTGGTCTGCACCCCCACCATCAACAACATTGCAGTCTCCAAGACGCTCATCGATGGGGGCGCAGGCCTGAACGTCATCTCTGTCGAGACTTTCGAGAAGCTGCAGGTGCCCTACGAGCGGCTCATGCCCACCAGGTCCTTCTCGGGGGTGATTTAGGGTGTCACCACCCCCTTGGGGCAGGTGAGGCTCGCGGTCACTTTCGGCACCCAGGCCAACTACCGCACCGAGCTGATCGATTTCGATGTCGCACACATCAGCCTGCCCTACAACGCCATCCTCGGCTACCCCGCCCTCGCCAAGTTCATGGCGGTGACCCACCACGCCTACAACCTCGTCAAGCTCCCTGGCTCGGGTGCCACCATCGTCATCCGCGGCGTGGTCTCGGACGCCCTGTACGCTGTGCAAGCGGCCTACAAGGCTGCCGCGGTGGCGTCACCTGCTGACGAGGATGAGGAGCCCCTCCCGAGGCCCCCCGCGAAGAAGAAGCAGCTGTTCTCTTAGGAGAAGGCCGCGATGAAGCAAGTGCCTCTTGAGGCAAACGGCTCGGGGGCTAGCGTCACCATCGGCGCCAACCTGCCTCCCAAATAGGAAAGCGCGCTCGTCGCCTTCCTCAGGGCAATCTCTGACATGTTCGCATGGACACCGTCAGATATGTCCGGAGTACCGAGGGAGGTGATCGAGCATCGCTTAGCCGTGTGTCCAAACGCATGCCCCGTGAAGCAAAAGGCGCGGCGCCAGGCGCCAGAGAAGCAAGATTTCATCGTCAAGGAAGTTGAAAAGTTGAAGTAAGCCAGCATCATCAAGGAAGTTGTCCATCCCACTTGGCTCGCCAACGGTGTGGTCGTACCCAAACACACCGGAGGAAGCCGCCTCTGCATCGACTTCACCGACCTCAACAAGTCCTGCCCCAAGGACCCCTATCCCCTCCCAAGGATCGACCAGATCGTGGATTCCACCGCCGGCTGCGCGCTCCTCTGTTTTCTGGATGCCTTCTCCGGCTACCACCAGATCAAAATGGCGAAGGAGGACGAGGAGAAGACAGCATTTCTCACCCCTTGTGGTGTGTTTTGCTACGTCTACATGCCCTTCGGCCTAAAGAACGCCGGCGCCACTTTCCAGCGCCTCATGAGGATCGCCGCGGGAGCTCAAATGGGGAGGAATGCAGAGGCCTACGTCGACGACATCATGGTCAAGACTCGCGAGGAAAACACGCTCATCAAGGACCTCGAGGAGACCTTTGCCAACCTGCGCAAGGTGAACATCAAGCTGAACCCCGCCAAGTGCGTCTTCGGGGTCCCTTCAGGCAAGCTCCTCGGGTTCCTGGTGTCTCATCGCGGCATTGAAGCAAACCCTGACAAGATCAGATCCATAGAAGAGATGCAGCCTTCTCGTCGCCTCAAGGACATGCAGCGCTTAGCGGGATGTATGGCCAGCCTTGGCCGTTTCATCTCCAAATTCGGCGAGAGGGCGCTGCCATTTTTCAAGATCATGAAGAGGTTCGGTTCTTTCAAGTGGACCCCTGAAGCAGCAAAGGCCTTTGAGGACCTGAAGAAATACCTGGCGAGCCCACCCATCATGGTTTCCCCACGCCCTCGCGAGCCTCTGAAGCTGTATCTTCCAGCCACTCCCCAGACGGCAAGCATGGTCTTGGTGGCTGAAAGGGAAGAGCCTGTCCTCGCCAAGCAGAACTCCGCCTCGCCAAGCCCAGAACCACCCAACAAGGAAGCAGCCTCGACAAGCCTCTAGCCTCCTGCCGAGCCTCCACAAGTGGGGCCTCAAGAAAACCTTGCCGAGGACTCCACCGAGCCTCGAGAGGAGCCGACCGCTGCCACGACAACAACTGCCCTCGTCGAGCATCCCGTCTACTTTGTCAGCACAGTGCTGCGGGACGCTCGCGAGCACTACCCCATGCAGCAAAAGCTCCTCTTCTCGCTCCTCAGTGCCTCCAGGAAGCTGCGCCACTACTTCCAGGGTCACCCCATCAAGGTGTTCACCTCATACCCCCTGGAGCAAGTCCTGCACAACCCAAACGTGATAGATCGCGTCGTAGGTTGGGGCATCGAGCTACAACCTTTCGAGCTGGAGTTTGACACCACCAGGGTCATTAAGGGCAGGGCGCTGGCCGATTTCATGGCCGAATGGACGGACACGCGTGAAGAAGAGCCTCAAGAGGAGGAAGCTACAGCCTCAGGAGGGACGGAACTAGGCCACTGGACCATGCATTTCGATGGCACCTTCGCGGCCCGGAGTGCAGGGGATGGTGCTGTCCTCACCTCACCGACAGGCGACAAGCTCTACTACGCCGTCCAGCTGTGCTTCAAGGACAACGACAAGGTCTCCAACAACATTGATGAATACGAAGGCCACCTCGCCGGGCTCAGAGCTGCCATTGCCCTCGGCATCAAGCGCATCCTCATCAAGGGCGACTCTCTGCTCCTCGTCAACTTCTCCAACAAAAGCTACACGCCTAAGGACACCTACATGGTGGCCTACCTTGAAGAGGTACGCAAACTCGAGAAGCACTTCAGGGGCATGGAGCGAGGAAAGAAGCACTTCGAGGAAAGACTCGCTAAGTCCTCCGTCAAGCAACCAGCTGTCAACATGAGCACCAATGAGGAGCTCCCACCAGCCCCATCAAGTGGAGCACCAAACTGCGGGCTCCCCTCAGGCGATCGTTTGCTGCTGACTCTGGTACGCCAAGACACTGGTTGGATCGACGAGATCAAGAACTACCTGCAAAATCGAGTCCTCCCCGAAGAAGATGCTGAAGCCGAAAGGGTTGCTCGCCAGGCCAAGTCCTACTGCCTCCACGACGGAGACCTGTACCGTAAGCGCCCCAATGGGGTTGCCTTGCGGTGCGTCCCTGCCGAGGAAGGCCGCCAGCTCATCAACGACATCCACAGCGGAGAGTGCGGCCACCATTCATCCTCACGCACCCTTGCAGGCAAGGTCTTCCGAAGTGGCTTCTACTGGCCTTCAGTGCTTCAAGATGCAGCCGCAATCGTCCAATCCCGCGACGCCTGCCAATTCCACGCCAAGCAGATCCACCAGCCCGCGCAAGGACTCCAAACCATCCCGCTCTCCTGGCCTGTCGTGGTGGGTTGCACGGCATATCCATCAGAGATGGAAAAGATTGTGGGGCAGGCGATGATGGATGCTCGCGCGGGATTGGGCAACAAGCACGCAAACACACGCTAGTTACCCAGGTTCGGGGCCCTCTTGTGGAGGTAACACCCCTACGTCCTACTCTTCTTGTTCTTATTGCTTGATCACAGAATCGGGCTACAAAGGTGCTCCTAGAGCTGTTTCGGGTGGCAGCCGGCTGGAGATCCTAGCCGGCTGGAGGTTGAAGATGATGCTACGGGTGTCCGTGTGTCTCTAGCTTCCTTGTTGCATATGTTGCCTCGCGCAGGAAGCTCTAGCCCGCTTTATATAGGCAGCGGGCTAGGGTTTTGGGTTACAGGGAAGTTACATGTTTGCCCCTATGACATCACTACGGTTTCGAGCCGGCTGGAGCTTGTTGTCATGATTCGGTACAGGAGATGCCCGACAGCGAGTACTGTTCACCAGGAGCAGTTACACGATCCGGGCCCACCCATACGGAGTTGTCGGTTGTTCGCGTCCGGCTTCAGCCCAGCCGGATGCCTGCATCCGGGCAAATCCAGGCGGCCTGCTTCAGGCGGCTGGCTTCAGGCGGCACTTGGAGCCTTGAAGAAATGGACCTCCTTGGGATATCCGGGGTTCATATCCCCGACACTAGCCCCCGAGATCGTGGAGCCTTGCTAGCTTGCTGGGAAGACTTCTCGATCTTCTCCCCTTTGTCTTGAATAGTTGTGGTTGAAATGTCGAGGTTGGAGTCGGCGCCGGGTGGAACCGATGCTTGCTTGTGAGGAGTGCTCATCGGGCGCTCCTGTCCCTGGTTGTGTGCTGTTGAAGTTATCGTTGACTAGTCCGGCTTCACGGTGTAGGATCCGCAGATTTTTGCGGTCTGGATTGGCCGGCTCGAAGACTCGGGTCGTGGCCTACGTCAGCCACGACCTGCCGCCTTGGGGAGCCGTTGGTGTTCTGCCCGAGGCCTGGCGTACGTCGCCTCGGCTTCTCCGGGCCGGATTTTCTGTGGCAACCGCTTGCTTGCGGGATCATCTGCGGAAAGTGCGGCACGGTTGCTCGCCACGCGGCGCGATGAGCGGGGCGGTTCCGCTTGGCCTTGCCTTTAAAGTGGAAAGAGGGGGAACGGCCGGGGTTACCGTTCCCCATTCTCGCTTCGTCTTCCTCCTTGGTTCTTGCGCACTCTAGCACTCGCCCATCTTCTCTCTCTTGCGTGCCATTCCTGCACTTGCCTCGTTCAACACGGGGAACCGATCTTCTATGGCGAGTTCAGGCGCGTGGATGGGCTCCACCGTGGACGATGATTACATCTGGGAGCTCCGTCGGAGGATGTTCTTGGGGACAACGAGCGAGGTGGAAGCCCGCGCCCCCCCTGAAGAGGAAGTTTCCCCGGCGCCCAAGAAGGACGAGGTCGTCGTGTTTTCCGCGCACTTGGAGCGGGGATTAGGGCTCCCGGTGAGCTCCTTCTTCGCGGAGTTCCTGCGCTTCTACGGGCTACAGCCCCATCATCTGGGGGCGAATTGCATCACCCAGCTGTCCTGCTTCGTCGTGCTGTGCGAGGCGTACTTGGGCATCTGGCTCAGTATGGAGATTTTTGGCATGTTCTTCTTCCTGCGGTCTCAGACGACCGCCGGGCAGCAGCGCGACTGCGGTGGCGTCTCCATCAGCGCGAAGAATATGCCGCTGCCCAAGATCAACCTGCCTGATTCCATCAAGAAGTGGCAAGGCACCTACTTCTACGTCCGGAATCTTACGGACGCCGACCGGATCGGCCTTCCGGCCTTCTCCAACTCGCTGCCGGCGGCCAGGTCCTGGCTCCGGAAGCCGCCTGTGGACGGGGCTCTCGAGAAGGTCTTGTTTAGCCGGCTGAAGGTGTTGGTGGCGGGAGGCTTAACGTCCAGGGACCTGACCCTGACGTGGCTGTCGAGGCGGATATATCCGCTACAAGCGCGCCCGCACAAGATGTGCTTCTACTCCGGCGTCCGGGATCCCAGCCGGACCTGCTTGGAGTTGCTAGGCCAGAAGGGCCTCCGCAAGTGGGCTGCCCGCCTCATCACCGACCGGGTCGAGGTGGAATGGGATTTCGGGGTCGAGCCGTTCACCCGCGAGGAACGTGCCCCCGAGGTTAGTCCTTGCAATCTCGTCTGTCTTCGATTTTTTCGTTCGGCTGCCGCCTGACTCAGCCGGCCTGTCGCGCAGCTTTGCGAGCTTCAGAGGGTTGAGGACTTCGAAGTTGTCTTCGAGCCCGACGTCAGCGGTCCCTTCACCAGGGCGCTGACGAGGTTATTGGAGGAGGAGGAGTCCGCCGACGTAGAGGCGGAAGGAGACGCGGACGCCGCCGCTGAAGATGAATCGGGCGGTGGTGCCCGTGCCACCGCCGAAGATGAATCGGGCGGTGGCGCCCGCGCCGGCCCGGATGGGCGCGGTGACACCACCGAGTCGTCCGGTGGGGGCGCCTATGTTGATGGGGATGGCGGAGATGATGACGACGCCGTCCACACCGCAACGAGCCCTGTCCCCTCCGCCAGTTCCGACTCCGATCCGGTAGCCGACCGGGGCGAGGACCTTGAGCGCGACGTCCCTCCTCCCGTCTCGCCGCCTCGTGGTAAGTCTCCCGAGCCCGGCGTCGCCGGGCAAACTGATGATGTAGTGCGCGTGGTAGTGAATCTTTCCAGCGGTTCCGAGCCGGACTCTGAAGGTTCTTCTTCCGTGCCAGCCTCCAAGCCGGCGACGTCCTCCCGCAGGACCAAGGAGTTGGAGGCGGCGGCGCGGAAGAAGAGAGTGGTTCTCCCCCGGCGGATCCAGAGTGAGAGGCGGAGCGCGCTCGGGCAAAGGGTTCAATCTTTGGTTCGACTCTTAGTAGTTCACAATCCTGGAGCTTAGACCAAACCCTAAATCTGAGTTCTGCAGTAGCCATTGTAGCCACCTCGAGCTCGCCAAGCTCCCTCTGTACTCAAACCTCTCCAAGCAAGTGCAATACATCCGAAGTAGGACGTAGGGGTTTTACCTCACCTAGAGGGCCCTGAACCTGGGTAATACCGTGCGTTCATCTCTGCAGTGTTGTCCCACAGCGAGTTCGACGAGCACCGTCGCCGAGGCACATTGAGGTTTGTTTGATTCCGTGTTCAGCCCCTTACTCGATCCTTGTGAGACACACCCAGTTCCTGGGACAGTTCTCCGACAGTTTTCTGGCGCCGTTGCCGGGGAGCGAAGTAACATTCAGTCCCATCAACTACGCCATCAAGTTTTCTGGTGCCGTTGCCGGGGACTTTGGAGCAACAGCAAGGTGAGTCTCATACTCCCAATCACTTTACTTTGTTTTTGTCTTGCTTGCTTTATTTCTCGTTTAGTTTATTTTCTTGTTTCAAAAATTTAAAACCCAAAAAAATTAATGTAGTATTTTATCATGTTTTATTAGTATGCTTAGTTCTTTGGTTGTTCTTAATGGCTACTTTCTTTGAAACTAGATCTTTTTGTGGCTTTACAGAAGATCAACAAAAATACTATAAGGAACACCGCTTGTCGCAAAAAGGGAAACAACTTTGGGAATTTCTGAAAAAAGTGAACTTTTATGCTGAAAATATAAGTTTCCTCTATGATATAAAATGTTCTTGTGGGAGGCGCACTCCACACCTCCCCTTCCAATGTCAGGACAATGAAAATGAAACCTTAGCTTCTTATGCTAGGGAAATTTTTGATTTCTTTGATGTTGAACAGATTGAAGAATTTGTTGCTTTTAAGGGTGCCTATGAAATTGCTTCTTTGCTGGAGAACATTGATAATGCTCGTTATCAAATTGAGAATTTTACTATACTAAAATATTGCTTTGAAAATTAAAATGATAATTATTATATTACTGAATATGTTAAGAAAGTCTCTCTTCCAAAAGGAGAGACCGATGCTTTGCAGGAACCTATGGAGGAGGAAATTGCTGAAACTAAGATCCCATTAGGTGAAAAAGAGGAGGAGAGTGAGGAACAAAAGGAGGACCTACCTTCTAATGAAAGTAACTCTTTAACTCTTACTTTGTATGATATGCAACAACTTCCATGGCTCAAGAAAGACAAAAATGAACTATCAAATGCTTTTCCTACTGTTATTTGTGATGAATTTAATGATACTCCTTTACCTATGCCTCCAATTGATATTTATGATAATAAAAAGCATGTTTTATGTGATGGCTACATCGTTGAATTTGTTGGTAATGCTACTGAAAAGTATTATGAGAGAGTAAAATATGGTTGTTGGAGTTCTCATGTTAGTAAGACACCTCTCTTTTTGTTGCAAGTTTTGAAGTTGCAATTGCTTTGTCTTCCTATGCTACTAGCTTTATGCTCCAATGAATTATTTTCATACAAGATGCCTGTGCATACGAAGTGGGTTAGACTTAAATTTGTTTGGTATTTGTTTCTTGATGCTCTCTTTTGTCAACTCTTATTCTTAAGAGGGCATCCTTGAAATCATTGCGCCTAGCTAAAAGGCGTTAAAGAAAAGCGCTTTTGGGAGGCAACCCATTTTCATTTTCCTTTTAGTTTTCCTTAGTCATGGAGTTGTTTCCTCTGTAGCAACTTCATTGTATATTTTTGTTTTGGTTTTTTGTGCCAAGTTTAGCCTCTAATGCATTGAAAGTGCGAGGTATTGTTTTGCTGTCCAGAAACAGATTCTATGCGCCTGTTGCAGAAAATCTTGAACAATCGCTGAATTTTATCTTTTTGTGATATTTTTAGACAGCAAGCCTGATACTTTTATATATCTTTTGTTAGTTCTGAGTTTTCTGATTTGAGCTACAGAAGTGCCTTGAAAAATTCGATCTTTACAGACTGTTCAGTTTTTGACAGATTCTGGTTTTATTTTGTATTCGTCTCTTTTACTATCATCAAATATGATACTCTAGAGGTGAAGTGCCATATTGAGGCTTAGTAAACATTAGCTAATGCCCAATAAAGTTGTTTGCAATTTGTCTTGAGTTGAACATATGTGCATTTTAATTTATGAGCACTAACCCTCTAATCAGTTTATGAGAAGTTTTGTGTGAAGGGAGTTTTTAAGTTACAAAGGAAAGGATAATGAAGAAATTGAAGATGGATCAGAGCTCAAGCATGGGGATGCCCCTATGGCACCCCCTCTGAATATTAAGATCCGTCAAGCGTCTAAGCTTGGGGATGCCCAAGGCATCCCTTCCTCTTCATCGACTATCATAAGGTCGTCTTCGTTGAATTACGTTTTTATCACTTTACATATTATGTGCTATGCTTGGAGCGTCTTTTTGCTTTCAGTTTTGTTTTGTTTATTTGCTGGTCATATCCTTGTTGGATCCTAGCTTTATTTGTGTGGGAGAGAGGCACGCTCCGCTTTTTCATTTGAATACTCCTTTGCTTCGCTTATATCTTGTTAAGTATTCTTAGCTACTGTTTGTTTGCTAGTAAGCTCTCGCTTTTAGCTTTTATCTAGTTTAGAGCTGCTAGTTGTTGATGTTAAACTCTCTTGTTCTTCACTTATACTTGTTGGAGAGTTGTTATTGATAAATTGCTTGAATTGTCAAAATGACAAAATGCTATCCATGTGATATTGGAATGAAATGAAAGCCTGCATAGTCTTGTAGATCATTGTGTGGATACTTGATGCTTCTCAATTGTTTTGAGATATTAAGATGAATGCTTAAAATTGCTGGTTATTTGAGTGGAAATTGATTAGTAAAGAAATACAGTTAAAAGCTTGAAACTGTGTGGTGTTTCGTAGTTGTTAATTCATAAAGCTAATCTTTCCATCAAAAGAACTGTTTGGTCAACAAGGGAGACAGTGTGGAGTGTTTATGGGTATGATTGACTGATGTCTTATGTTACTCTGTTACCGGTTAATGTTGGATGTTTGCTTCAAATATCAATTTTGCTAAGCCAAAAAACTCTGTACTGAGTGTGATGTCCACTCGTGCATACAAATCCCAAAGCCAAACTATCTTGCCAGCTGAGTCCACCATATCTACCTATGCATGGTATTTCCTGCCAATCCAAGTAAATTTGTCATGTGCTACCTTTGAAACCTTCAAAATATTCTCGTTTTGGTGCCTCTGTTTTCAAGCTCATGAGGAAGTAAGGAGGGGGTTCGTTATAGCTTATGTCGAGCAAGGTTTTTCTTTTATTTTTCTTCCCCCCCCCCTCTATTTCACCCGGTGTTGATGGTTTACGTCCTCACTTGAATCAACCCGAGAGCGGCTTAAGCAAAATATAAATATAACTCACATTCTCCTCCGCACAATGAAAATCTGAGAAATCAGCTCAAATATTGGTTAGTGGTGAAACAAAAGAGAAAGAGGAATGTACTCGTTCCTCTAAAACCAGCCGCTCTCACAACTCTAAAGACCTTGCTTAAGGATGGCAATTTTACCCATGGGTACGGGTACCCGCGGGTACCGTACCCGTATAGGGAGTGATGGGGGGATACTTTATAGGTAGGCCCATGGACCCGGAAAGTAGANAAGAACCCACCATTTTTTGACCGCACGGACCTCAGCCCACGACTCCACTGCCCGAGGGAAACTGACAGCTTCGTCGCGGAGGCGCCACCCCAAAACAACGCCCGCTTTCGTCTTAGCCAAAATGCATAAAACAGATGCAACAAGGAAAAAGCCCGTGCAAGCACGTTTATACTTAGCTCAGTGTTGACCTCCTTTGACTATTTCAGCAATCGTTTCGTCGCGCTGCCTCCATGGCGGGTCTTCTATGCCTTTTGTAAGACATAACTCTGCCCTGCCTGCGGTTACCCGCAGGGTCAGGGACCCGTGCTGAAATAGCCGCTTGCCCAGCCAGCCTCTACTGGGCAGGACCTTACTGGCTGTGTACCCATTGGCCCCGGTCCGGAGACCCTATGTTCCCGACGCCGCTTGAAGGCACGTCTATCTTGCTGACACCCTTATGGTGTCGGTCCGGAGACCCTCTTGTTTCCGACGCCGCTTGGGGTACGTCCATCTTGCTGACACCCTTATGGTGCCAGCCCGGAGACCCTCTTGTTTCCAACGCCGCTTGGGGCCATGATACGTGTCAACGATCTATAATTTTTTATTGATCCATGCTAGTTTTGTGATGTGTTCACATGTTTCTGCTATCTTATTACATCATTTTTATGCATTTTGTCGAACTACCTATTGACAAGATGCCTAGTGCAGTTTCCTATTTTTGCTGTCTTTTCATTTCAGAAACTTACCACAGGAAATAATTCTCGGAATGTCGCTGAAAATTTACGAGGATTTTTTATTCACCAGACGAGAGTTTCAGTCCAGAGGGCAGCCTGGAGGGCCTACCCACAGGGCAGGGACGACCCCCAGCCGCGGCCTGCCCTAGGGCGGCGGGTGGGACCCGCCCTGCTCCTGGTGGGTCCCCTCGGCCCCCTCCGACGCCTATAAAATTAGATTAATCCCAAAACGTCGAGGCGGCCATTATTTTCCAGAGACTCACCCCGAGGCGCCGCCACCATAAACCCTAGTTCGGGGGTGATTCTGAAGCTGATCCCGGCACCCTGCCGGAGGGGAGATCGATCCCGGAGGGCTCTTCATCGCCATGCCTTCCTCCGGGATGATTTGTGAGTAGTCCCACCTTGGACTACGGGTCCATGGCAGTAGCTAGATGGTAGTCTCTCTCCCTTGTGCTTCATGTATTATGATCTTGTGAGCTGCCTAACATGATCAAGATCGATTATTGTAATGCTATGTGATGTGTTTGCTGGGATCTGATGGATTATGAAGTTATGATCAGATTGTGCATGATTCTTATATGTTGATTTATGTTCTTGCATGCTCTCCGATGTGCGTAGTTACTTTGGCCAAGTGATTGTGTGTATCTCCAAGAGGGAGTATTTATGCTAGATAGTGGGTTCATGCCCCCTTTTGTTCCTGGGCACGAGTGACAGAAACGTCTAAGGGCGAGGGTGTGATGTTGCTACTAAGGGTAAAACAGCGGTGTTAATGTCTCTTTTGATATTAGTATTGCTTACTTCATGCGCTTTACTTAATGCAAATGTCTGTTGCTTGCAACTTAATACCGTTGGGTGACAGGCTGGATAGCGATCCCACGGTGGACTTTTTAGACAAAGATGCAGTTGGACTCAACGGTCTTTGTTCATTGTCGTGATGCCTACATAAATATTATCATGTTCTCTATGTCATAGCTAGATTAAGTTTGTGTTATAATCTTGTCAATTGCCTAGCTGTAATTTGTTTACCCATCATATGAGTGTTTTATTTACTTGAGAGACTCCACTAGTGAACCCATGGCCCCCGGTCCATCTTTTTACATTGATTGCAACCTTTATTCATCACTTTTCATCATCATTACTCCTCTGGTCCACTTTCATATTTTCATCTATTTCACTATACAATTAACCGCTTTGTTTTCTGCGAGACCGGAAAGATTGACAACCTTTCCGCCGTTGGGGGCAAAGTAATTGGTTGAGTGTGTGCAGGTCCACGTCTGTTGAAGATTAAGTGCCAGAGATCTTCAACATTCACTTTGTTGTTGATTTCAAAGTCCTACTAGTTCGATAAACCTCGGTTCGTTAACGAGGGAAAACTGCTACTTACTACATCCACGCCTTCGCTTGGGGCACAACCCAACGCTACCATCACCGATCATCAAGCAGTTTTCTGGCGCCGTTGCCGAGGGACTTTGGAGCTACAGCAAGGGGAGTCTCATACTCTCAATCACTTTACTTTTTTTTGTCTTGCTTGCTTTATTTCTCGTTTAGTTTATTTTTCTTGTTGCAAAATTTTAAAACCCAAAAAATTAGTGTAGCCTTTATTTCTGTCTTGTTATTTTGCTTTGTCGTTATGTCTAGCTTTACCACTCTTGATATGCCTCTCTTGGCTGAGTTCTTCACCTTCAAACAAAAGGGTGGAGAAAGTTTCAAAAATGCTTGGGATAGAATTTCAGAATTACATCAAAAGATCCAACCCATGCTTGCTATGTGTGTTTTACTGAGATGCTTTTACTATGGACTATCCGATGCATGTAAGCATGCTTTGGACGTCATTACTGGAGGAGACTTTCTTGAAATTGATGAATTGGAATCTCTTAGAATTATAAATGGTTTGGTTGTTTTTCCCATGGATGAGAAAACTGATGGAATACTTGATAGATTGGATAAAATAGAAAATATTTTGTGTGATCTAAATTTAAATGGAATAGAGAAGAGCTCTAAAAATTATCAAATTCTTGAAATAGATGGAGATTGGGAACCTTATATTCCTATTGAAATAAATGATAGAAGGTTCCTTGCTTATTGCGATATTGGTTCTATGATGTCAACTATGCCTAGAATGGTTTTCGATACTATGAATTTTGGAGACTTATTTGATTATCCTCTTTGTCACTCTCATTCTGATGGTAGCTCTTCAAAAATTTATAAAAGAGTTAATGAAGTCCTTGTCACTTTTAAAAATAAGACTACTTTGGTTGATTTCTTGGTTTTGGAGTCAAAAGCTCAAGCTAATATTGTTCTTGGAAGATCTTTCCTTCGTTCCGTGGGAGCTTTTATTGATGTTAAAAAGGGCTGCATACGCTTTCGTTTTCCCATTAAGGGCAGGTTTTCCTTTCCCCTCAAAGAGAAAGAAGTGCTTATTGAAGGAAAAGTTGAAATGGATTTTGAAAAGACTTGATATTTGGCATTGCGCCTAGCTAAAAGGCGTTAAAGAAAAGCGCTTGTTGGGAGACAACCCATCTTTTACTTTCAGTTTGTTTTTGCTTTTCTTGAGTCATGGAGTTGTTGCCTCTGTAGCAACTTCATTGTATCTTTTGTTTTGGTTTTTTGTGCCAAGTTTAGCCTCTAATGCATTGAAAGTGCGAGGTATTGTTTTGCTGTCCAGAAACAGATTCTATGCGCCTGTTGCAGAAAATCTCGAACAATCCCTGAATTTTATCTTTTTCTGATATTTTTAGACAGAAAGCCTGATACTTTTATCTATCTTTCGTTAGTTTTGAGTTTTCTTATTTGAGCTACAGAAGTGCCTTGAAAAATTCGATCTTTACAGACTGTTCAGTTTTTGACAGATTCTGCTTTTATTTTGTATTCGTCTCTTTTACTATCGTCAAATGTGATACTCTAGAGGTGGAGTGTCATATTGAGGCTTAGTAAACAGTAGCTAATGCCCAATAAAGTTGTTTGCAATTTGTCTTGAGTTGAACACATGTGCATTTTAATTTATGAGCACTAACCCTCTAATCAGTTTATGAGAAGTTTTGTGTGAAGGAGTTTTTAAGTTCCAAAGGAGAGGATAATGAAGAAATTGAAGATGGATCAGAGCTCAAGCTTGGGGATGCCCCCATGGCACCCCCTCTGAATATCAAGAACCATCAAGCGTCTAAGCTTGGGGATGCCCAAGGCATCCCCTCCTCTTCATCGACTATCATAAGGTCGTCTTCGTTGAACTACGTTTTTATCACTTTACATATTATGTGCTATGCTTGGAGCGTCTTTTTGCTTTCAGTTTTGTTTTGTTTGTTTGCTGTCATATCCTTGTTGGATCCTAGCTTTATTTGTGTGGGAGAGAGGCACGCTCCGCTTTTTCATTTGAATACTCCTTTGCTTCGCTTATATCTTGTTGAGTATTCTTAGCTACTGTTTGTTTGCTAGTAAGCTCTCGCTTTTAGCTTTTATCTTGTTTAGAGCTGCTAGTTGTTGATGTTAAACTCTCTTGTTCTTCACTTATACTTGTTGGAGAGTTGTTATTGATAAATTGCTTGAATTGTCAAAGTGACAAAATGCTATCCATGTGATATTGGAATGAAATGAAAGCCTGCATAGTCTTGTAGATCATTGTGTGGATACTTGATGCTTCTCAATTGTTTTGAGATATTAAGATGAATGCTTAAACTTGCTGGTTATTTGAGTGGAAATTGATTAGTAAAGAAATACAGTTAAAAGCTTGAAACTGTGTGGTGTTTCGTAGTTGTTAATTCATAAAGCTAATCTTTCCATCAAAAGAACTGTTTGGTCAACAAGGGAGACAGTGTGGAGTGTTTATGGTTATGATTGACTGATGTCTTATGTTACTCTATTACCGGTTAATGTTGGATGTTTGCTTCAAATACCATTTTTGCTAAGCCAAAAAACTCTGTACTGAGTGTGATGTCCACTCGTGCATCCAAATCCCAAAGCCAAACTATCTTGCCAGCTGAGTCCACCATATCTACCTATGCATGGTATTTCCTGCCATTCCAAGTAAATTTGTCATGTGCTACCTTTAAAACCTTCAAAATATTCTCGTTTTGGTGCCTATGTTTTCAAGCTCATGAGGAAGTAAGGAGGGGGTTCGTTATAGCTTATGTCGAGCAAGGTTTTTCTTTTATTTTATTTTCCCCTCTATTTCACCCGGTGTTGATGGTTTACGTCCTCACTTGAATCAACCCGAGAGCGGCTTAAGCAAAATATAAATATAACTCACCATTCTCCTCCGCACAATGAAAATCTGAGAAATCAGCTCAAACATTGGTTAGTGGTGAAACAAAGGAGAAATAGGAATGTACTCGTTCCTCTAAAACCAGCCGCTCTCACAACTCTAAAGACCTTGCTTGACATAGGGGACTAATGGGCTTCTGAGCTATGGAATCGTTGACGGATTTATGCATCTCTCAAAATTGCTTTTATCTCTGTTTCTCAAAATCAAAAGCTCTAGCACATGACTAATTCCTGCTTCCCTCTACCAAGGGCCTTTCTTTTACTTTTAAATGTTGAGTCAGTTTTCCTTTTCCTTCTATCTCCACCAAAGCAACATACAACATTGACCCTGGGTATCATTGATCATATTGCATCATCAGATTAAACATGAATCTTTATATTTACTTTATCTATAAGATAAGCCGTTGGAAGTAGAAGCTTTTTGCTAATACTTACATCTTCCTTTGTGTTGATTCTCAAACACTTTTGTCGTGGAACCATTACCTTTGACAATTATTCAAATATGTGGGTCACATTGCTTTCATGTCTTTAACGTACTATTTATGAAAGGTTTTGCTTGAATGATTCAACTTGGTTATTCATTGCTTTCTTGCTATCAACTATAGACAATTTTTTGTATCATGTAACATCCCAAGATTTTCAAATTTTTGAAAAATCAGAAAAATCAAAAACTTTTTGAAAATTATTATATTTTGTTTTGGAAATCCAAATCATGCATGCATTCATCTTTTTCTTTGCTTGTTGCATTCAAATTTCTAAAGTTGGAATTCTATTTCCACTTTAAAACCCTATTTGAGAAATGATAAAAAAAGGGCCTATTATGCTCTCTTAAATATTTTGACTTTTATGATTTTATTTGATGGCCAAGTATAGTACCAAAGTGTTCTATTTGCAAGAAGTGTCCTAAAAAGTATTTTCTCAAATTGTTTGAAAAGGATTTAAATATAATTTGAACTTGGTTTAAAAATTTGTAATTAATTATTTTGCCTAAAATATAAATAATTTTATCTATATTTTCTTTTAAGAAAAATGGCCTTTAAAAGCCATTTAAATGCCAGTGGCATTTTTGTAAATAAAAAGTGTGTAAATATTTTCCAAATGAGTCATCCTAGTAAAGATTTTTATTACAAGTTTTTACAAATTATTTCATAAATTTTGGACTTGTATTTTAGAGGCTATTAAAAGATTTCAGAAAAGAAAAAAAAAATGATGACGTCATTGCTGACGTCATCCGACCTTGTCCCTCCCGTTCGTGGCCATCAATGGCCGAAACTGCCACCACCACTTCCCCTCTTGATTCCGGCCACTACACAGCACCCCCTCCCCTCCACGACTCCCCTCTTAATCCCCACCTTCTCCTCTCCATTTGCCCTCTCTCTCCCTTTCGATTGGTGCCTCCAGGCCGTCGAATTTTGTCGCCGGAGCTCCGCCTACCGCCGCCGCGAAACCTCCTATTCCGGCGACATTCGTGAGTCCCCCAGCTCGGGATCAAGCCCATCCTACTCCCCTCATCATTGCGCACCCGGATGACATCTTCTTCGATTTTTTTTGCAGTCGTATCGACGTGGACGTCCACGTCCGAACCTCGCCGTGTAACATCCCAAGTTTTTTCAAATTCTGAAAAATCAAAAACTTTTGAAAAATACACTTCTGTGTTTTGAAAATTTTCAAAACAAGCATGGCATTCATGTTTTCACTGCATTTGTGCATTGTGCTCCTGGTTTTATGAAGTTTTCAAAAGAATAAAATTTATTTTCTTATATTATGAAATGGCAATTGCCATTTGAATGCCCAAGGGTATTTTGGTAATTTACTTTGGGTAAAAATAACAAAAATGAGTTTATCATGGTTATACCACATGATACCACTCATATTATTTTCCTGGATTTTATTTGAGTTCAAAAAGAATTTATAAAAGCCTATTTGTTATTTTTGACATAAAGGTGTCAATTATGCAAATATTCAATAATTGATTTTATTTAAAATAAAATATTATGGAAATAGGTTTCAAAGTATTTAAAGGATTATTTCGTTTTTACAAAATTTTACAAATTGGTTTGAATCCATTTGGATTCATATTTTAAAAGATATGAATTATTTCAGAAAATTAGAAAAGAAAAAAAAATGAAAAGGCCACCACGGCCGAGCCAGCCCAAGCCAGCGCAGCACTGGCCCGTGATCGTCCCCGGCACCAGCCCGACAACAGCCTGCGTACCCCTTCCCCTATTTTTTTCTCTTTTCTCTCGCTGACAGGTGGGACCAACCGTGACGCAAGCCGTGACGTCACAGCGTCTTCCCCAAATCACTCCCGTGATGAGCTCGCCGCGGCCGATTGATTTCCCTCTTGATTGCGTCCGATTTCTTGCCCCTAATGACTTCCCGTCGGCGCCCATTTAAGCCTCGTTCTCCCCTCTCCCGATTGCCCCAAACCCTAGCCCCTAAGACGCCCCAAGGTTGCCGGAATCGACCGCCGGAGTGGGCACGGTCCGCCGCCGTCCTTCTCGTTTTCCGGTGACACCGGTGAGCAACCGACCCCGAAACCCCCTCCGTTCGACTCTCCGTGTCCATGCGCACCTTCATGAGCCCTTCTTTGTTTTTATTTCGTAGCCAATCAACGCCATCGTCCTCAACCCGAACGCGTCTTCCGCCGCCGCACCTCCGGTCACGCTCTGCCGCCGCACCAGGACGAACTCGAGGACGCCCCTTCGCCATCAGCTCCGCCGTCCAGCGCTTCACGTCGTCGTAGTCTTCTACAAGACCGGGGACCACCGGAGCGCCATCGTCGTCGATGTCCGAGCCATCGCCGCCGCGCACCGTCCTCTCCGGCGACCCACGCCGGCAAGGTATCAAACCCTAGATCTCAGGCCGTTGGATCTCATTTGGACGGCCACGATTAGATACTTTAATTTCGAATCGGTATGCACAGTCAGCATGCCCAGTCAGCACACAGTCAGCACCCCTGGCCAATCAGAAGCTTCCATGTCAGATCCAGTCAGCGCCAGTGTGGAAAAAGACTTTTCTATTTAGATTTAAATATCTGTTTTGCAGAAAACCCCCTAGATCTTAGATTTATCATATCTTTTTATCCATTGGGCCAAATTCAAATATTTTTATATATTTGAAATCCTTAGAATCAGTAGAATCTTTCTGTAGTTATATATTTATGTTTTGACAAGTTTAAATTTATTTGAATTTCAAATATGAAATTTGAGTAAATTTGGCATAACTTTAGTTTAAAAATAGCTTTTTGGGTAAATCCAATTGGGTTAGTTTAGTTTTGAAGCCCTCTGTCCAGAGAGAACAATCCCATATTTTTTAGTTATTTTGTTTAACCTTAGTTATCATTTTGTGTTTATTCCCTTTTTGGGAATTGTTTTATGTTGTCTTATATTAAGAATTTTTTTAATTGCATTTTGACTTCATGCATATTTTTACAAACCAGAAAAACTTAGTTTAATGTTTTTCTTATGATTTTAATTGCATTTCATGCATAGCATATTTTTGTTGTATTGTTATTATTTTTGTATGATTATTATTGTTCTGTTTGTTTATGTGTGGCTTGTTTATTTTATTAGTTTATTCGGAGAGTCACGAAGACTTTGGTGGTTGCTACTCCTGCCACTCCTGTTGCCAAGGCAAGTGGCACACTTGCATATTTTTGTCCTACTATTTTGATATATGCATGTGTAGCTTTTACTTAGAAATTTTGCATGATAGGTTATTAGTATTGCTATGCTAGACCTGTTTAGTATTACCCTAGAATATTCCTTAGTGTCTAGTACCTATATGATAACTTAGTAGTATAGGCAAATGCTATGCTATGTGTTTTGTATCAAAAGCTAATGAAAATTCTACTAAGTAATAAACTACCTGGGTGGGTGGTTGGAATAAAGCAATTCCCCATATATGGGAGGATGAATTGTAGAAGAGGGTGATTCCCTATTTTGGGAGGAAGGATCATACGTGGTCCCCTGACTTAGGAGGATGAATCACACTTGCGGAATGCCACCCAGGATCAAAGGGATTTGAAGTTACTCCAAGTGAGGATTGCTTCCAGTGCAGCCACTAGTCATATGGGCTCTGTCTTGACGGAGTAAGTTGTGTGGACCTGGGTCAGTGAGATCTGATGATGTAGAGGGATAGGACGGCAGTGATCTCGCTAGTAGTACCACGGGAAGACACTTCTGAAAAAGTCTCGTCTCGATCTTCTCCTTTCCTTTTCACTAAATGAGGGTGAAGGACAGAATGGGTTGATCGAGTCTAGTGGGGAAAGTGCCACAAACTCTCGAGAGTATAAAACTATGATCATAGCCGTGTCCCCGGTTACGGACAATTCTGAGCAGCTGAACAAGGACGTCAACGGAGGATCCCAACATTCCAATTTCTCTAAGTTAAAAATTTTATGGGTGAATAAGGGGGATTTGAAACACTGGTGCGCCCAGGGATGTCTCTTAAAGTTTTGGAAAGAAAGAATTGGTTTTGAAAGAATAGGATAAAATTGGCTTTATGCAAAATAGCCTTCAAACTCCACAAGCCAAATATGCATATAGGTTATTAGAGTTGTTCTAGTATGAGTCCACAAAGTGTCACTTGCCAGTTCCATTTTATGGTTCTGACCCACCTTGTTGATATCTTTTATCAGGTTGTTCTGACGATGAGTGAGGTTCCGTTAGGGGTTTCGAGTCTGCAACCAACATGTTTCGCCTGTGGCTACATGAAGATTGGGACTCCATGCAATAATATTTAGTCTTCCGCTGTTATTTTTGTTTATGCTAGCTTCGAGCTATGCAAAGTTGTAATGGATTATTTTAAGTCTGGATCATTTTTGTAATAAATTGATACAATGTTATGGTATTCATCGTAAACTGTGTGTGCAAATGATTCGATCCAGGGATTTGCACTATACACAGGGATCTTGCCAAATTTTAAGTGCAGGTCCGCTACAGATGGTATCAGAGCACTGTGTTGCCTGTAGGTTCGAAACCCTAGGTTTGGATTAGAAATAGGAAAAGACCTTGAATTGTAAATCTATTTTATTCATTTTTCTTAAAAAGGAAATATTTGCAAGTTATCTTTTCTCATACTCTCATCTACTATTCACTTTCTAAGATATATTTCCTTATTTAGTATGACCCATTTTGTGGATACAACTCTGGTGGTAGAAGAACAAAGGAGACGAAGACAAGACAGTTGAAGTTTACAAATCAGTACATAGTCTTCACCAAGATACACAATGTTGAAGGTCAAAGAAGAACTTGAAGAAATTTAAGAAGAGATAGATGAGACCACCAGTTTAGTTACCTTGTTAGAACAACGATAACATGATAGTGTATTGATCATACTTACTTAGTTGGTATGGCAATATTAGGTCGTTTGTTATGTTTGAACCATGTTGCTTGATGTTTACTAGATGTTGTTTGTAGATGAATTGCCTTGATCTGGTAGTTATGGATAGAACTTCTTTTAGTCTCTTTCTATCTTCACTCATCCCTGCTAAACCCAACTAGAAGCATCACCAACATGCCAACCGAAGTGACTTACCTCTTGGATTGCAATGACCCATAGCCACCTCCATGCAAAGATGCAACAAAGAAGTCAACAACTGAAGCGTAGTATGGAAAGCCTACTACATCAAGGAGGAGAAGCAATGAAGAATCTCCAACATGTGAAATGACTTTGTGCAGGAGTTTTTGCAACCCATAGTTTTGAAGATCGATAGTTTAGCTCAGGTTTGTCTTACAGATTGGAAACTTTCTGTTAGACATGTGAGATCGACCGAGTGTTAGCTTACGAGATTCACCAAACCAAGTACAAGGTAATGAGTGAGTGCGACATGGACTGGCCCCCATGGCGACTACTCATATCATTCGCTGTTGCTATGAGGAATGGTAAATCTGAGTGACAAACCTATAAGAGAGTCGACGATGAGCCTAAACAACATGGAAGTATTATAACCCTATGTGAGGCAAGGATAAACCTCAACGCTCATGAAGAAGAAGGAATCCAGCAAATTGAAGTGTTGACCAACCATGAGAGTTCGTTAGAAATGGCATAGTTCTTGCACTGAAGAAAGTCAACCAGGAGAAGCAACATGACAAAAGACAATACAGAGATGGATGACATGATGTGGTGAAATGCTGTCATCTTGGACTTCTGGTGGACCCAAAGAGTAAACCTTCAGTGTCCTAAGTTACTTGAAGAGACACCCAACAATTGGAATTGAAGCATATGATACAAGGGTCCACACATTTCCATATGGACCTTAGTCCAAAGACAAGAGCTCAAGACTGCCTACAAAATTTTATTTTAAGGGTGGTAGCCCACCCAGTTGCCTAAACCCGGAGATCCCAAAACCTTCTTTCTTTCTAGCCTCTTCGAATCTCGGGACGAGATTCCTTTTAAGGGTGGTAGTCTGTAACATCCCAAGTTTTTCAAATTCTGAAAAATCAAAAACTTTTTGAAAAATACACTTCTGTGTTTTGAAAATTTTCAAAACAAGCATGGCATTCATGTTTTCACTGCATTTGTGCATTGTGCTCCTGGTTTTATGAAGTTTTCAAAAGAATAAAAATTTATTTTCTTATATTATGAAATGGCAATTGCCATTTGAATGCCCAAGGGTATTTTGGTAATTTACTTTGGGTAAAAATAACAAAAATGAGTTTATCATGGTTATACCACATGATACCACTCATATTATTTTCCTGGATTTTATTTGAGTTCAAAAAGAATTTATAAAAGCCTATTAGTTATTTTTGACATAAAGGTGTCAATTATGCAAATATTCAATAATTGATTTTATTTAAAAATAAAATATTATGGAAAGAGGTTTCAAAGTATTTAAAATGATTATTTCGTTTTTACAAAATTTTACAAATTGGTTTGAATCCATTTGGATTCATATTTTAAAAGATATGAATTATTTCAGAAAATTAGAAAAGAACAAAAAATGAAAAGGCCACCACGGCCGAGCCAGCCCAAGCCAGCGCAGCACTGGCCCGTGATCGTCCCCGGCACCAGCCCGACAACAGCCTGCGTACCCCTTCCCCTATTTTTTTCTCTTTTCTCTCGCTGACAGGTGGGACCAACCGTGACGCAAGCCGTGACGTCACAGCGTCTTCCCCAAATCACTCCCGTGATGAGCTCGCCGCGGCCGATTGATTTCCCTCTTGATTGCGTCCGATTTCTTGCCCCTAATGACTTCCCGTCGGCGCCCATTTAAGCCTCGTTCTCCCCTCTCCCGATTGCCCCAAACCCTAGCCCCTAAGACGCCCCAAGGTTGCCGGAATCGACCGCCGGAGTGGGCACGGTCCGCCGCCGTCCTTCTCGTTTTCCGGTGACACCGGTGAGCAACCGACCCCGAAACCCCCTCCGTTCGACTCTCCGTGTCCATGCGCACCTTCATGAGCCCTTCTTTGTTTTTATTTCGTAGCCAATCAACGCCATCGTCCTCAACCCGAACGCGTCTTCCGCCGCCGCACCTCCGGTCACGCTCTGCCGCCGCACCAGGACGAACTCGAGGACGCCCCTTCGCCATCAGCTCCGCCGTCCAGCGCTTCACGTCGTCGTAGTCTTCTACAAGACCGGGGACCACCGGAGCGCCATCGTCGTCGATGTCCGAGCCATCGCCGCCGCGCACCGTCCTCTCCGGTGACCCACGCCGGCAAGGTATCAAACCCTAGATCTCAGGCCGTTGGATCTCATTTGGACGGCTACGATTAGATCCTTTAATTTCGAATCGGTATGCACAGTCAGCATGCCCAGTCAGCACACAGTCAGCACCCCTGGCCAATCAGAAGCTTCCATGTCAGATCCAGTCAGCGCCAGTGTGGAAAAAGACTTTTCTATTTAGATTTAAATATCTGTTTTGCAGAAAACCCCCTAGATCTTAGATTTATCATATCTTTTTATCCATTGGGCCAAATTCAAATATTTTTATATATTTGAAATCCTTAGAATCAGTAGAATCTTTCTGTAGTTATATATTTATGTTTTGACAAGTTTAAATTTATTTGAATTTCAAATATGAAATTTGAGTAAATTTGGCATAACTTTAGTTTAAAAATAGCTTTTTGGGTAAATCCAATTGGGTTAGTTTAGTTTTGAAGCCCTCTGTCCAGAGAGAACAATCCCATATTTTTTAGTTATTTTGTTTAACCTTAGTTATCATTTTGTGTTTATTCCCTTTTTGGGAATTGTTTTATGTTGTCTTTATATTAAGAATTGTTTTAATTGCATTTTGACTTCATGCATATTTTTACAAACCAGAAAAACTTAGTTTAATGTTTTTCTTATGATTTTAATTGCATTTCATGCATAGCATATTTTTGTTGTATTGTTATTATTTTTGTATGATTATTATTGTTCTGTTTGTTTATGTGTGGCTTGTTTATTTTATTAGTTTATTCGGAGAGTCACGAAGACTTTGGTGGTTGTTACTCCTGCCACTCCTGTTGCCAAGGCAAGTGGCACACTTGCATATTTTTGTCCTACTATTTTTGATATATGCATGTGTAGCTTTTACTTAGAAATTTTGCATGATAGGTTATTAGTATTGCTATGCTAGACCTGTTTAGTATTACCCTAGAATATTCCTTAGTGTCTAGTACCTATATGATAACTTAGTAGTATAGGCAAATGCTATGCTATGTGTTTTGTATCAAAAGCTAATGAAAATTCTACTAAGTAATAAACTACCTGGGTGGGTGGTTGGAATAAAGCAATTCCCCATATATGGGAGGATGAATTGTAGAAGAGGGTGATTCCCTATTTTGGGAGGAAGGATCATACGTGGTCCCCTGACTTAGGAGGATGAATCACACTTGCGGAATGCCACCCAGGATCAAAGGGATTTGAAGTTACTCCAAGTGAGGATTGCTTCCAGTGCAGCCACTAGTCATATGGGCTCTGTCTTGACGGAGTAAGTTGTGTGGACCTGGGTCAGTGAGATCTGATGATGTAGAGGGATAGGACGGCAGTGATCTCGCTAGTAGTACCACGGGAAGACACTTCTGAAAAAGTCTCGTCTCGATCTTCTCCTTTCCTTTTCACTAAATGAGGGTGAAGGACAGAATGGGTTGATCGAGTCTAGTGGGGAAAGTGCCACAAACTCTCGAGAGTATAAAACTATGATCATAGCCGTGTCCCCGGTTACGGACAATTCTGAGCAGCTGAACAAGGACGTCAACGGAGGATCCCAACATTCCAATTTCTCTAAGTTAAAAATTTATGGGTGAATAAGGGGGATTTGAAACACTGGTGCGCCCAGGGATGTCTCTTAAAGTTTTGGAAAGAAAGAATTGGTTTTGAAAGAATAGGATAAAATTGGCTTTATGCAAAATAGCCTTCAAACTCCACAAGCCAAATATGCATATAGGTTATTAGAGTTGTTCTAGTATGAGTCCACAAAGTGTCACTTGCCAGTTCCATTTTATGGTTCTGACCCACCTTGTTGATATCTTTTATCAGGTTGTTCTGACGATGAGTGAGGTTCCGTTAGGGGTTTCGAGTCTGCAACCAACATGTTTCGCCTGTGGCTACATGAAGATTGGGACTCCATGCAATAATATTTAGTCTTCCGCTGTTATTTTTGTTTATGCTAGCTTCGAGCTATGCAAAGTTGTAATGGATTATTTTAAGTCTGGATCATTTTTGTAATAAATTGATACAATGTTATGGTATTCATCGTAAACTGTGTGTGCAAATGATTCGATCCAGGGATTTGCACTATACACAGGGATCTTGCCAAATTTTAAGTGCAGGTCCGCTACAGATGGTATCAGAGCACTGTGTTGCCTGTAGGTTCGAAACCCTAGGTTTGGATTAGAAATAGGAAAAGACCTTGAATTGTAAATCTATTTTATTCATTTTTCTTAAAAAGGAAATATTTGCAAGTTATCTTTTCTCATACTCTCATCTACTATTCACTTTCTAAGATATATTTCCTTATTTAGTATGACCCATTTTGTGGATACAACTCTGGTGGTAGAAGAACAAAGGAGACGAAGACAAGACAGTTGAAGTTTACAAATCAGTACATAGTCTTCACCAAGATACACAATGTTGAAGGTCAAAGAAGAACTTGAAGAAATTTAAGAAGAGATAGATGAGACCACCAGTTTAGTTACCTTGTTAGAACAACGATAACATGATAGTGTATTGATCATACTTACTTAGTTGGTATGGCAATATTAGGTCGTTTGTTATGTTTGAACCATGTTGCTTGATGTTTACTAGATGTTGTTTGTAGATGAATTGCCTTGATCTGGTAGTTATGGATAGAACTTCTTTTAGTCTCTTTCTATCTTCACTCATCCCTGCTAAACCCAACTAGAAGCATCACCAACATGCCAACCGAAGTGACTTGCCTCTTGGATTGCAACGACCGATAGCCACCTCCATGCAAAGATGCAACAAAGAAGTCAACAACACAAGCGTAATATGGAAAGCCTACTACATCAAGGAGGAGAAGCAATGAAGAATCTCCAACATGTGAAATGACTTTGTGCAGGAGTTTTTGCAACCCATAGTTTTGAAGATCGATAGTTTAGCTCAGGTTTGTCTTACAGATTGGAAACTTTCTGTTAGACATGTGAGATCGACCGAGTGTTAGCTTACGAGATTCACCAAACCAAGTACAAGGTAATGAGTGAGTGCGACATGGACTGGCCCCCATGGCGACTACTCATATCATTCGCTGTTGCTATGAGGAATGGTAAATCTGAGTGACAAACCTATAAGAGAGTCGACGATGAGCCTAAACAACATGGAAGTATTATAACCCTATGTGAGGCAAGGATAAACCTCAACGCTCATGAAGAAGAAGGAATCCAGCAAATTGAAGTGTTGACCAACCATGAGAGTTCGTTAGAAATGGCGTAGTTCTTGCACTGAAGAAAGTCAACCAGGAGAAGCAACATGACAAAAGACAATACAGAGATGGATGACATGATGTGGTGAAATGCTGTCATCTTGGACTTCTGGTGGACCCAAAGAGTAAACCTTCAGTGTCCTAAGTTACTTGAAGAGACACCCAACAATTGGAATTGAAGCATATGATACAAGGGTCCACACATTTCCATATGGACCTTAGTCCAAAGACAAGAGCTCAAGACTGCCTACAAAATTTTATTTTAAGGGTGGTAGCCCACCCAGTTGCCTAAACCCGGAGATCCCAAAACCTTCTTTCTTTCTAGCCTCTTCGAATCTCGGGACGAGATTCCTTTTAAGGGTGGTAGTCTGTAACATCCCAAGTTTTTTCAAATTCTGAAAAATCAAAAACTTTTTGAAAATACACTTCTGTGTTTTGAAAATTTTCAAAACAAGCATGGCATTCATGTTTTCACTGCATTTGTGCATTGTGCTCCTGGTTTTATGAAGTTTTCAAAAGAATAAAAATTTATTTTCTTATATTATGAAATGGCAATTGCCATTTGAATGCCCAAGGGTATTTTGGTAATTTACTTTGGGTAAAAATAACAAAAATGAGTTTATCATGGTTATACCACATGATACCACTCATATTATTTTCCTGGATTTTATTTGAGTTCAAAAAGAATTTATAAAAGCCTATTTGTTATTTTTGACATAAAGGTGTCAATTATGCAAATATTCAATAATTGATTTTATTTAAAAATAAAATATTATGGAAAGAGGTTTCAAAGTATTTAAAAGGATTATTTCGTTTTTACAAAATTTTACAAATTGGTTTGAATCCATTTGGATTCATATTTTAAAAGATATGAATTATTTCAGAAAATTAGAAAAAAAAATGAAAAGGCCACCACGGCCGAGCCAGCCCAAGCCAGCGCAGCACTGGCCAGTGATCGTCCCCGGCACCAGCCCGACAACAGCCTGCGTACCCCTTCCCCTATTTTTTTCTCTTTTCTCTCGCTGACAGGTGGGACCAACCGTGACGCAAGCCGTGACGTCACAGCGTCTTCCCCAAATCACTCCCGTGATGAGCTCGCCGCGGCCGATTGATTTCCCTCTTGATTGCGTCCGATTTCTTGCCCCTAATGACTTCCCGTCGGCGCCCATTTAAGCCTCGTTCTCCCCTCTCCCGATTGCCCCAAACCCTAGCCCCTAAGACGCCCCAAGGTTGCCGGAATCGACCGCCGGAGTGGGCACGGTCCGCCGCCGTCCTTCTCGTTTTCCGGTGACACCGGTGAGCAACCGACCCCGAAACCCCCTCCGTTCGACTCTCCGTGTCCATGCGCACCTTCATGAGCCCTTCTTTGTTTTTATTTCGTAGCCAATCAACGCCATCGTCCTCAACCCGAACGCGTCTTCCGCCGCCGCACCTCCGGTCACGCTCTGCCGCCGCACCAGGACGAACTCGAGGACGCCCCTTCGCCATCAGCTCCGCCGTCCAGCGCTGCACGTCGTCGTAGTCTTCTACAAGACCGGGGACCACCGGAGCGCCACCGTCGTCGATTTCCGAGCCATCGCCGCCGCGCACCGTCCTCTCCGGTGACCCACGCCGGCAAGGTATCAAACCCTAGATCTCAGGCCGTTGGATCTCATTTGGACGGCTACGATTAGATCCTTTAATTTCGAATCGGTATGCACAGTCAGCATGCCCAGTCAGCACACAGTCAGCACCCCTGGCCAATCAGAAGCTTCCATGTCAGATCCAGTCAGCGCCAGTGTGGAAAAAGACTTTTCTATTTAGATTTAAATATCTGTTTTGCAGAAAACCCCCTAGATCTTAGATTTATCATATCTTTTTATCCATTGGGCCAAATTCAAATATTTTTATATATTTGAAATCCTTAGAATCAGTAGAATCTTTCTGTAGTTATATATTTATGTTTTGACAAGTTTAAATTTATTTGAATTTCAAATATGAAATTTGAGTAAATTTGGCATAACTTTAGTTTAAAAATAGCTTTTTGGGTAAATCCAATTGGGTTAGTTTAGTTTTGAAGCCCTCTGTCCAGAGAGAACAATCCCATATTTTTTAGTTATTTTGTTTAACCTTAGTTATCATTTGTGTTTATTCCCTTTTTGGGAATTGTTTTATGTTGTCTTTATATTAAGAATTGTTTTAATTGCATTTTGACTTCATGCATATTTTTACAAACCAGAAAAACTTAGTTTAATGTTTTTCTTATGATTTTAATTGCATTTCATGCATAGCATATTTTTGTTGTATTGTTATTATTTTTGTATGATTATTATTGTTCTGTTTGTTTATGTGTGGCTTGTTTATTTTATTAGTTTATTCGGAGAGTCACGAAGACTTTGGTGGTTGTTACTCCTGCCACTCCTGTTGCCAAGGCAAGTGGCACACTTGCATATTTTTGTCCTACTATTTTTGATATATGCATGTGTAGCTTTTACTTAGAAATTTTGCATGATAGGTTATTAGTATTGCTATGCTAGACCTGTTTAGTATTACCCTAGAATATTCCTTAGTGTCTAGTACCTATATGATAACTTAGTAGTATAGGCAAATGCTATGCTATGTGTTTTGTATCAAAAGCTAATGAAAATTCTACTAAGTAATAAACTACCTGGGTGGGTGGTTGGAATAAAGCAATTCCCCATATATGGGAGGATGAATTGTAGAAGAGGGTGATTCCCTATTTTGGGAGGAAGGATCATACGTGGTCCCCTGACTTAGGAGGATGAATCACACTTGCGGAATGCCACCCAGGATCAAAGGGATTTGAAGTTACTCCAAGTGAGGATTGCTTCCAGTGCAGCCACTAGTCATATGGGCTCTGTCTTGACGGAGTAAGTTGTGTGGACCTGGGTCAGTGAGATCTGATGATGTAGAGGGATAGGACGGCAGTGATCTCGCTAGTAGTACCACGGGAAGACACTTCTGAAAAAGTCTCGTCTCGATCTTCTCCTTTCCTTTTCACTAAATGAGGGTGAAGGACAGAATGGGTTGATCGAGTCTAGTGGGGAAAGTGCCACAAACTCTCGAGAGTATAAAACTATGATCATAGCCGTGTCCCCGGTTACGGACAATTCTGAGCAGCTGAACAAGGACGTCAACGGAGGATCCCAACATTCCAATTTCTCTAAGTTAAAATTTTATGGGTGAATAAGGGGGATTTGAAACACTGGTGCGCCCAGGGATGTCTCTTAAAGTTTTGGAAAGAAAGAATTGGTTTTGAAAGAATAGGATAAAATTGGCTTTATGCAAAATAGCCTTCAAACTCCACAAGCCAAATATGCATATAGGTTATTAGAGTTGTTCTAGTATGAGTCCACAAAGTGTCACTTGCCAGTTCCATTTTATGGTTCTGACCCACCTTGTTGATATCTTTTATCAGGTTGTTCTGACGATGAGTGAGGTTCCGTTAGGGGTTTCGAGTCTGCAACCAACATGTTTCGCCTGTGGCTACATGAAGATTGGGACTCCATGCAATAATATTTAGTCTTCCGCTGTTATTTTTGTTTATGCTAGCTTCGAGCTATGCAAAGTTGTAATGGATTATTTTAAGTCTGGATCATTTTTGTAATAAATTGATACAATGTTATGGTATTCATCGTAAACTGTGTGTGCAAATGATTCGATCCAGGGATTTGCACTATACACAGGGATCTTGCCAAATTTTAAGTGCAGGTCCGCTACACGCCGCCGCCTCAAGCTTCTCCGGTCGAACCTCCTCGCTGCACCAGGACATCCCCGGCGTCAGCCCCTCGCCATCTCCTTCGCCTCGTCCCCGCGCACGTCGTCGTCGTCTTCTCCAAGCGCGGGAACCACCGGAGCGTCCCCGCCCTTGATGTCCGAGTCGTCGCCGTCGCGCCACCACTCTCCGGTGACCTAGCCACCGTGGTGAGATCCCCTTTCTTCTGCACTACCCGATCTCGATCGAACGGTCAGGATTAGATCGAGCCGATCGAACCGGTACGGCTAAGCCGAGCCGAGCCGCAGCTGAAGCCCAGCTCAAGCCCGAGCCCAGCCAATAGGATGCAGCCACATGGCCTTGGATTTTCTGTGTATTTTCCAAATTAGTGTTAATCTGTCTGTTTTGCAGAAAAGCCCCTGCATCTTAGTTTTATCATAACTTTTTAGTGGTTTGGCCAAATTCAAATATTTTTATATATTTGAAATCCTTAGAACCAGTAGAATCTTTCTGGCATTTTAGTTTTCTGTTTTGACATGTTTAAATTTATTCAAATTTCAAATGTGATATTTGAGTAAATTTGGCATAACTTTAGTTTAAAAATAGCTTTTTGAGTGAATCCAATTGGGTTAGTTTAGTTTTGAAGTCCCCTGTCCAGTAAAACCACTCCCATATTTTTGTAATTATTTTGTTTAACAGTAGTTTTAAATTAGTGTTTATGCCCTTTTTGGGATTTGTTTTGTATTGTTGTTAAAATAAAAATTGTTTTAAATGCATTTTGACTTCATGCATATTGTTTCAAACCAGAAAACTTAGTGTGGTAATTTTCTTGTGATGTTAAATTCATTTCATACATTGCATATTTTATTGTATTGTTATTGTGTTTGTATGTTTATGTGTGGCTTGTTTTTAATTGTTAGACCTTTCGGAGAGACCCGGGAATTTTATCAACTGTTGCTCCTACTCCTCCTGCTGCCAAGGCAAGTGGCACACTTGCATATCTTTGTCCTATTAATTTGATATATGCATGTTGTAGTTTTTACTTAGAAAATTGCACGATAGGTTTATTAGTATTGCTATGCTAAAACTGTTTAGAATAGTGCTCCTATACTAGTTGGTCTAGAATCCTATTATAACTTGGTAGAATTATGGAAATGCTATGCTAAACGTTGTTTTGTGAAAAAGTAATATTCTACTAAGTTAAAGAAACTCCTGGGTGGATGTGGTATGTGGATGGAGGTTTAAAGTTGAGTGGCTACTCGGGGCCATGTCTATGGTTTTACCCGAGTATGTGCACTTGTGGATGGCCACCCAGGGACAAAGAGACCAATGTTACTCCAAGTTTAGTTGGCTTACCGTGCAGCCATAAGTCATATGGGCTCTGGCTTGACTAAGTATGTAGTGTGGAACCGGCCCGGCCTGACAGGTGGTGGTAGAGGTTTGTAGGTGGAGCGCGTCAGGACGGCAGTGGTCGGGAAAACACTTCGGAAAGGTCTCGTCTTCGTCTCCTCCTTTCCTTTTCACTTCAAGAAGGGTCAAGGTCAGAATGGGTTGATGAGGTCTTATGGTGAACGTGCACAACCTCTGCAGAGTATCAAACTAAGTACTTAGCCGTGTCCCCGGTTACGGACATTTCTGAGCAAGCTGGACAAGGACGTCAACGGAGGATCTCATCATTCCAATTTCTCTAAGTTAAAAACTTGATGGGTGAACCAGGGTAGTTGAGACAATGGTTGTCATACCATACTTGTCTCGTTTAGATGGAAAAGTGTTTTGAAAAGAGATAGGAAAAATTGGCTTTATGCAAATCAGCCTTCAAACTCCACAAGCCAAATATGCATATAGGTTATTAGAGTTTTTCCACTATGAGTCCACAAAGTGTCACTTGCCAGTTCCATTTTTATGGTTCTGACCCACCTTGTTGATACATGTTATCAGGTTTTTCTGACGAAAAGTGAGGTTTCGTTAAGGGTTTCGAGTCTGCAACCAACATGTTCGCCTGTGGCACATGAAGATGATGGAGGCTCATTGCTACCTTTATTTCCGCTGTGCTGATATTTGTAAAATGCTAGCCTTGAGCTATGCAAGTTGTAATCGATTATTTTGTTTAAATACTGGATCAAGCGTGTAATAATTGATGCATTGTTGTGATATTCATCGTAACTGTGTGTGCAAATGAATCGATCCAGGGGTTTGCACTATACACAGGGATCTTGCCTATTTTTAAGTGCAGGTCCGCTACATATCACTTCATTCACGTCCTATGATCTACATTACTATCTTGATCAAGATTGTGTTGGTTGCATGTCTCATCAAAAATTATTTTGTTATTACTTACCTACTCGAGGACGAGTAGGAGTTAAGCTTGGGGATACTGATATGTGTCAAACGTATATATAATTTTTTATTGATCCATGCTAGTTTTGTGATGTTGTCACATGTTTCTACTATCTTATTACATCATTTTTATGCATTTTGTCGGACTAACCTATTTTCAAGATGCCTAGTGTGCCAGTTTCCTGTTTTTGCTGTCTTTTCGTTTCAGAAACTTACCACAGGAAATATTCTCGGAATGCGCTGAAAATTTACGAGGATTTTTTATTCGCCAAGACGGAGTTTCAGTCCAGAGGGCAGCCCTGGGGGCCACCCATAAGGCAGGGATGAACCCCAGCCACGGCCTGCCCTATGACGGCGGGTGGGACCCGCCCTTGCTCCTGGTGGGTCCCCTCGGCCCCCTCCGAAGCCTATAAAATCAGATTAATCCCAAAAACGTCGAGGCGGCCATTATTTTCAAGAGAAGTCACCCCGAGGCGGCGCCACCATAAACCCTAGTTCGGGGGTGATTCTGAAGCTGATCCCGGCACCCTGCCAGAGGGGAGATCGATCCCGGAGGGCTCTTCATCACCATGCCTTCCTCCGGGATGATTTGTGAGTAGTCCCACCTTGGACTACGGGTCCATGACAGTAGCTAGATGGTAGTCTCTCTCCTTTGTGCTTCATGTATTATGATCTTGTGAGTTGCCTAACATGATCAAGATCGTTTATTGTAATGCTATGTGATGTGTTTGCTGGGATCTCATGGATTATGAAGTTATGATCAGATTGTGCATGATTCTTGTATGTTGATTTATGTTCTTGCATGCTCTGCGATGTGCGTAGTTATTTTGGCGAAGTGATTGTGTGTATCTCCAAGAGGGAGTATTTATGCTAGATAGTGGGTTCATGCCCCCTTTTGTTTCTGGGCCCTGCACAGCAAGCAGCATTTGAGCAACTGAAAAGAGTAATGACCAGCCCTCCTCTTCTAGCCATCCCTGACTTCTCAAAACCATTCACCCTTGAGACAGATGCTTGCCAAAATGGCGTAGGAGCTCTTCTTATGCAAAGCAACATGCCTCTAGCCTTCTTCAGCAGATGGTTGGGCCCCAGAGCACAAATGCAATCAATATATGAAAAGGAGGCAATGGATATTTTACTAGCATTAAAACAATGGCACCACTATTTCTTGGGAAATCAAGTAATTATAAAATCAGATAAGCACAGTCTTAAGTACTTAGGCAACCAAAAGATGTTGGAAGGAATCCAACATAAACTCATGCTCAAATTGCTTGAGTTTGATTACACGATTGAATACAAAAAGGGAAAGGAAAACTTGGTGGCCGATGCCTTGTCCAGGAAATTTCAAATTGATCCTTCTGTGCAAAAGTTTCAGGAACCAGCACTTGAGAACTGCTCAGCAATATCAGTGGCTGTCCCAGCATGGACGCCTGAAGTCATTGATTCATACAAACATGATGTAAAGTGTATGAAACTCCTGCAAGAATTGGCTCTTGACAGCTGAAAGTGCATTGTTGATCCCATACATGGTTTTGGTAATTAATGACAATCTCTATGGACTAATATTTCTGTTGAGCTAATTGTAGGATGTGTTCATTGGCGTTGCTTGATCTCCATATATTGGAATCAAGGATAATGGAAGAAGAAGACTACATGTTGATCAAGGCTATATGCAAGTTGATCAACACACAAGGCTAGTAATGTACCATGAGGGATCATGTGATCTCATGGTATGGTAAGCACTCGTCAATATAGCCTTGTGAACTAACCCATGATCTATGTGCTTGGTATATCTATTTTGGGTTAGGTGTCTTGTCATGAGCTTGCATCAAAAGGAAGATCTCGTGTAGCTCATGAAGGACGGTGTCAAGTGGTGTGGTTCAAGTTCAAGATGATCAACAAGAAGATGCCATATGCTTGGATCTTGCCAACCATTTGAAGATAAAGGCCAAGTGAAGATTTTTCTATGTGGTGCTTCTCCTATCTTGCTGTATGGGGGAGCATCATGTGGATCTTCACCAAGCGAAGCGCAATCAAGAAAGGTGGTGCGTCTTGAGGAGATGAAGATCGACTTCGTCGACCACAAGTGGATTAATGCGCAAGGCAAAGGTATGATCTTGATAGGGTTTCTATTTTACTGGTCTCATGATGTTTAGTGAGAGACCGGTTTATAGGATAGATAGCCGTACTATCAAGAGGGGCTCTCGGCCGTATATCGTGATCGTATCGTCGTAGAGAGCACAAACCTTTGCATCCATGCAATCATCTTTATTGGTTCTTATTTGGCTTTTATCCATGTGAGAATTTAGAGCTTGTGTTCATCTCCATACCAAGCTCTAGTTCATCAAAAACAGATTTCATGAATACCTTCTTGCGTTTTTATTTTGGAGGTGTTTCCAGTTTGTCTCTTCTAAGAGAGGTCAAACTCTCTCCTTATGATTTCCTCCTCACATGATGGACAATGATGTTTCTCTGCATGATCTTGTAGAGCTTTTCGTTGCGAGTCTAACGAGCCCAAGATCATCGAAAACGGAGTCCGGATGCAAAAGATATGCCCATTTTTATATTGCAATTTCTGCTGTTTTCTGTGGGGCGGAAATTCCGGCCCTGAGGCTGGAAATTCCGGCCACCGGAAGTTCCGGCAATTGCACCGGAATATCCGGCCCATATTTTCATCTAATCTTTTTTTGCTAAGTCTTATTCCCTCCATAGCATTAGTTGCTTTGGTTGGAATTTGGGAGTGAAGAATTTGATCACTTTCTGTGCTCTTGCCTTTTGCATTAGTTGCATCGGGTTGCTCTCTCCACGGTGATACGTGAAGTTGAAGGTTGAGAAGCTTGTTACTCTTGGGTGCATTGTGTTCCCAAGAGCTTGTTGCCTCTTGGGTGCATCGTGTACCCTATACGGTTTGGAGGTGCCGCGAAGATTTCGGTTGTGAAGCTTCGGCACGAATTTGGGAGCCCCCAATTGATTTGTGGGTGTTTGCCCCAAGAGAAGTTGTAAAAGGGCTCCGGAATCCGCCTCGAAGGATTCCGATAGTGGAAGGTGAACCAAATCTTTGGGTGCAGTTTATCGGAGAATAGGGTGAGGCCTTTGTGGCATCTTGAGTAGGCCTTTTGTGGCGAGCTCACACCACTCCAACGAGACGTACTCCCTTAACAAGGAGGAACTCGGGAATAAATTCTCGTCTCCGCGTGCCTCGGTTATTTCTATACCCGAGCTTTTACTTATGCACTTTACATTGTGATAGCCTTCGTGCTTGAAATTTATATCTAGCTATCACCTTGTTGCTTGCCTTGTTTAGCATAAGTTGTTGGTGCACCTTAGGCAAACCTTGTATATTAGGTTGTTGGCTTGTTAATTTAAACACATAGTTTTATTCCGCAATTATCAAGCCCGTAAGTAGAAAAAGTTTTAATCGCCTATTCACCCCCCCCCCCCTCTAGGCGACATCCGGGCATAGCTTGTTCTTTCAATTGGTATCAGAGCCTCGTCTCTCTTGTTTGGCTTTACCGCCTAGAGAGTAAAGATGTCGTCTAGGGATTTAGTGCACAATTCCATGTTTATATTTAATAGCACAAATTTTAATGTTTGGAAAACTCATATGCTTAGTCACTTACGGGTCTTGGACCCCAATATTGAGCGTATCTTAGATATAGGTTTTTCTCCTCCAAAGGATTACGAAAGTACGACTTTAGAGGATGAGAAAAACTTATATCTAGATGCTCTAGCCTCTAATGAGTTTTGCAAATTTGTGAGTGTTGTAGTTTTCGAGTCAATCATGCCTCTTCGAGACGCTCATGAGCTTTGGACCAAGCTACAAGATAAATATGGTTTGTCCAACTCTATGGAGGATGATTGTTCTCCCTCCACCTCCGGCCGTGACGAGCTCTCATCTTCATCTACTTCACCAAAATGTGGTAAGCCACAAACCAATGTAATGGTGAGTAGTGATAGGCTTTGCAATATTGATAGTGAGCTCTTTTATGATGATCTTTTATCGCTATCTTGTTGTAATGCCTCTTCTTTGGACTTAAAATCTTCTAGCACTATAAATGTCATACATGCTAGTGTTGATAGTCCTTGCATATCATCCAAAAATTGCTTAGATAAATATAATGATGATATGCTTGCTTTATCTTGTTCCCATGATGAAAATGCTTGTGTTCCCTCTAACTCTTGCATGAATATTAATGTAGAGGAAACAAAATTAATTATGGAACAAGATTTGAACTTGAGTAGTTCAAAAATAAATTATTCTTCTTCATCCATCACTCATTGCCTTATGGCTAAATCTTCTTCTAGTGATGATAATAATAATGATAATGATAATAATGATGAAGAAGATGATATGGAAAAAATTAATGCCCTTCTTCAAAATAAAGGTCTTATGATTCTTAAAGCCCTGCCTAGCAATAAAAGTGCCCAAGCAAACCTCTTTGAAATCATGAGCACTCTTATTGAGTGTGGGGAAACTATTGAGGCCTTGGAAGCAAGCCTTGAAGAAAAGGATAAGATTGAAAGAGATGATGCTATGGAGAAAGCATCGTTAGAATATGCTCTTGAGGAAGAGCAAGAGACGCGTGCTTCTCTAGAGGAGAAACTAGAATCTATCGAGGAGTCTCATAATGAAATAATTGCTAAAATCATTAAAAAACGTGATCATGCTCATGCAAAATATAAAGTGTTTAAATGGAAAATTCTAGATTAAATAATGAGCTTGATAAGATTTCTTCTTCTATTCCTAAAGTTAATGATGCTTGTGCTACTAATTCCATTTCTTGTGAAGCATCCACTTTGAAGGAGAATGCTGAGCTAAGGGCTCAACTTGAGTTGCTAACTAGCAAGTATGGGAAGTTGGAAGAAAATCATGAAAAGCTATCTAGCTCTAATGATGAACTTCTAGCATCCTATACTTGTCTTAAGTTAGCTCATGAGGCCATCACTTCAAAGTTAACATCTAGTGAGCCTCATGTGGATAATAGCACAACTTCAACTAAAAATGCTAAAATGCCATGTGCTAGTCCTAGTAGTTCATCCACTAAAAATGTTCGTACATCTTGTGATGAATTACTTGATTTGCCTTGTTGCTCTAACATTGATGCATCTACCTCCTCTAGTACTTGTGTTGTCACTAACCATGTAGAGAAAAGAGGAGAGCTCAAGGCCCAAGCCACTTCCTTGAAGAAAGCCTTGGAAAAGCGCCATGAAGGGAAGCGTGCACTTGACAACAAGTTGAGTGTGCAACAATCCCCCAATGACAAGAGTGGACTTGGATTCAACTCCAATAACAAGAACAAGTCCAAAGTTGAGAAGAAGAAGAAGAAGGGCCAAGTTCAAGTCAAGAATCCGGCCAAGATCACTTGCTTCAAGTGCAAGGTTGAAGGGCACCACGTTCGGGATTGCCCAATGAAGAAGAAGAAACCTCTTAGTGAGAAGCAACTAGGGAAGCGGCTTCTTGTTCAATCTCATGCTCAACCACGAGTTTAACAAAGGCCACCTCCCAAGAAGACTCAAGTCAATGCTCCTCAGTTGAGGAGCCTATAAAGAAGAAGAAGAGTCGGTGTTGCTACCTTTGCCGCGGCAAAGGTCATTTTGCTTCCTCATGCACTAACGGTACCTCTTCCAACCCTATCATAATTAATGATGATTATTCTCTTGGAAAGGATAGAGTTGGCAATGTGTTTGCCAAGTATGTGGGAGCTCAAAGTGGTGTCAAGAAATGAACCATTTGGGTCCCCAAACCTATTGTGACTAACCTCTTAGCACCCAACTTGGTTGGGGACCAACAAGCTTCAACTTGATCAATAGGTGATTGTGGAGGACATTGGTGACTTGGCTACTTTTGAAGTATTGAGGGATCTTCATGATTTTATTTCTCTAGCCAAGTCAATTGGAATATATTGCTCTATCTCATATCCAATGCTTCCTCCTTGCGGTAACTTGCATTTAACTCATATAATATATTGAAAGTTGCTCGCTCCCTTGCATGTTATAGTTTTGTTCCTAGCATGTGCTTGTATATGATATGCTCCTTTCCTACTTGTCTTGTTATTCAAGGTTGTGTATGATAGTTGTGTTTCATGTATGTGTAATTTGTGGGTTGAGATTTTTGAATCTTGTGTGGATTTCATTTGGCTCTTTGAGTTATTAATGTACTATCAGATTTTGGGGGAGTGATGTGCTTTGTGCACCTCACAAACCTAAAAATGTGTGTACATGAAGCACACCACCTAGTATTGATATTTCAATATTATCTAGCTACTATGTGGTATGTCATATTCATGAGAAATTCAATTTCTACAATGTCTATTAATTTCTCTAGTTGGTTTTATTTGCCTCTTGTTTAAAAAATAAAATGAATTATCACATTATGGGGGAGTAATAAGCTATGTGCATATTACAATACCATAAAAATGTGAACATTGGAGGTTTGCCACTTAGAGTTGATATTACAAATTATCTTTCTCCTATGTGGCATGTTTGCTCGAACAAGTTCCAATTTCCTTTTGGTTATCTTTTGGCTCTTGTTTGGGTGTGTTTGCTTGGTGTGGTTTTTCTCTAATATGCATTCCTATATAGTTTTGTAGAAACCATTTGTTTCATCTTATTTTAACCATGGCTTTGCCGGTTGGTTCGAATAGTTGAAACTACCAACAAACCTTTTTCAAAAGTTGGCATTTGATTCTTTATCTTATGTTTGGTACCTTCAATTGGTATTAATTGGAATTTAATATCTCCACCATAGATATTTGTTCCAATTGATATTTATTGTGGGAGTCTTGATACCTTTTTGCCTTATTTCACTTTACTTGATTTCGGTCAAGTATCATCCTCTTCTTGGTATCTTTTCTCCTAGTTGATATTTTTTGTTTTAATTGGTATCTTATTTTCAATTGGTGTCTTATCGATCATTTGTTGTGTTGATTTGATTCCTTTTGATATCACACTTCATGTGTTGATGTGTTTTGTAATCAATCATTTGTTGATTTGATTTTCCTCAATCATGTGTTGATTTTGAGTTTGATATAATTTGGACAACCTTTAGTGTCACACTCTTGTGTGCTCTCTTCTTGGTTTACTTGGTGTTTTTGTCCAAATTGTATCTCGTTTGGATCTTGAAAGGCTTTGTATGTATATCCTTTGATATTTATTGTGGGAGTCTTGATACCTTTTTGCCTTATTTCACTTTACTTGATTTCGGTCAAGTATCATCCTCTTCTTGGTATCTTTTCTCCTAGTTGATATTTTTTTGTTTTAATTGGTATCTTATTTTCAATTGGTGTCTTATCGATCATTTGTTGTGTTGATTTGATTCCTTTTGATATCACACTTCATGTGTTGATGTGTTTTGGAATCAATCATTTGTTGATTTGATTTTTCCTCAATCATGTGTTGATTTGGAGTTTGATATAATTTGGACAACCTTTAGTGTCACACTCTTGTGTGCTCTCTTCTTGGTTTACTTGGTGTTTTTGTCCAAATTGTATCTCGTTTGGATCTTGAAAGGCTTTGTATGTATATCCTTTAACATTTATATCATATGGCATGCTAGTCCTTTTAGTTCCAATATATAGGGGATACTCCACCGAATCCTAAATCGGATAAGATGTGCATGAAATTCAATTTCATATCTATATGCACATATTTATGTGGAGTGTTTCCTATATATTGTAGTTGATCTAACTACTATGGGACCCAATGAGTTTGGGAACCATTTTGTACTCTAATTGTGTTTTAGGTACAATGGAGATGCATTGGATGCTTGTCTCATTCATAAGGAAGGTGTTCTCACCATGTGATTGTCGGAGTCAAGCTTTGATGATAATCAAAATTCTCATCGTCTTCATCACCAATGCCATCTCGGTAACAAGTATCTATCTCATGCATACTTTTTAGTATCCAACCTTGTGTAGGTTGCCTCTTGGCATGATTTATCTCTTATATGCAATTGTTGTGGTTTTGGCCTTTTTCCTTCACTTAATATATCTTTGTGATATGTGTGTTGAATTTGCAAAAACCCTTTCTTCAATTGATATTATTTGTTTGTGATACTTGTTGCCTATCTCAAAGCATCTCCACTATCTCTTGTTCCCTTAGTGATATGTGTGATGCATTTGATATATTTGAAGTTCATTTATATAAAATGAGATAAATTTGAGCTATGTGCTATGCTTTTAAGCAACAATCTCATTTGTATATTTATGACTTCCTTTTGGATACCTTGTTCTCTCTTTCCCAAACCATTTCGTATGTATATGTTTCTTTGCGGATGTTAATCTTCAATGGTTTATCTAATTAGAAACCTATACATATGAGAGAGGTCACCTTTTAGTTGGTATCCTATTTCTTTTTGAGCCACCTTGTGTTTTATCTATAATTCTTTGGTGGCCTCCAAATTTGTCTCATGAGTGCTTGTCTTATTGTTTATTGGTACCTTTGCACACTCATGTATTTCTTGAAGATCTTTTGACCTCATGCCTACCATGGTGAGCATGTTGATTTTTCTTTGTCTAAATGCTCTCACTAGCTTTTGGCATTTTCAATTGGTTTAATTTCCAATTGGTATCCCTAAGCTTGTGAACATATTTCTCTAAAAAAAAGATCTTTTTATCTCGGCTGGGCCTATCTTATGTTGAATCTTTGAAAATTGGTATCTTCTTTTGGCTCAACCACATCTTTGGTGCAAGTGCTATGATTTGCTTTTGCATTATGCACTCTTGCACTTGTTGAGTGTTCTAGATGATTTTGGGGGAGTGAGGATACCATATTTATGCACTCCTCATTTGTGCATGAACATTGGGGAGCTTCTCCGTTGTTATTTAGAACTCTCGCTTTGGATCTTTTTGATTGCTTTTCTCCTTTGTGGAGATGTTTAGAATGATTTCATCCTTTTTGCAATCTTTGGATCCTCAATATAGTTTGATTTCCTCTAGTTTTCATTAAAAGGGATTGCCATCACCTTTATGGAGGAACTCATATTATATTGGCTCTCTAAATTTTTCTTCCCATTTCGGCAATCGATGCCAATGGGGGAGAAGTTTAGAGGGTTTAAGGGAATTTGGGTTTTATGCTTTTGTTGCATTTGCCTTTAATGTGCTTGCATCCTTGCTCGTTTGTCTTGCAAGGATGCTTTATTCATTATATAAACCCTCTTAAAAAGAGATTGTCATCAATTACCAAAATGGGGGAGATTGAAAGTGCATGGTTGATCCCATGCATGGTTTTGGTAATTAATGACAATCTCTGTGGACTAATATTTGTGTTGAGCTAATTGTAGGATGTGTTCATTTGCGTTGCTTGATCTCCATATGTTGGAATCAAGGCTAATGGAAGAAGAAGATTATATGTTGATCAAGGCTATGTGCAAGTTGATCAACACACAAGGCTAGTAATGTACCATGAGGGATCATGTGATCTCACGGTATGGTAAGCACTCGTCAATATAGCCTTGTGAACTAACCCATGATCTATGTGCTTGGTATATCTATGTTGGGTTAGGTGTCTTGTCATGAGCTTGCATCAAAAGGAAGATCTCGTGTAGCTCATGAAGGACGGTGTCAAGTGGTGTGGTTCAAGTTCAAGATGATCAACAAGAAGATGTCATATGCTTGGATCTTGCCAACCATTTGAAGATAAAGGCCAAGTGAAGATTTGTCTATGTGGTGTTTCTCCTATCTTGGTGTATGGGGGAGCATCATGTGGATCTTCACCAAGCGAAGCGCAATCAAGAAAGGTGGTGCGTCTTGAGGAGATGAAGATCGACTTCGTCGACCTCAAGTACATTAATGCGCAAGGCAAAGGTATGATCTTGATAGGGTTTCTATTTTACCGGTCTCATGATGTTTAGTGAGAGACCGGGTTATAGGATAGATAGCCGTACTATCAAGAGGGGCTCTCGACCGTATATCGTGATCGTATCGTCGTAGAGAGCACAAACCTTTGCATCCATGCAATCATCTTTATTGGTTCTTATTTGGCTTTTATCCATGTGAAATTTAGAGCTTGTGTTCATCTCCATACCAAGCTCTAGTTCATCAAAAACGGATTTCATGAATACCTTCTTGCGTTTTTGATTTTGGAGGTTTTTCCGGTTTGTCTCTTCTAAGAGAGGTCAAACTCTCTCCTTATGATTTCCTCCTCACATGATGGACAATGATGTTTCTCTACATGATCTTGTAGAGCTTTTCGTTGCGAGTCTAACGAGACCAAGATCATCGAAAACGGAGTCCGGATGCAAAAGATATGCCCATTTTCATATTGTAATTTCTGCTGTTTTCTGTGGGGCGGAAATTCCGGCCCTGAGACTGGAAATTCCGGCTCCCGGAAGTTCCGGCCATTGCACCGGAATATCCGGCCCATATTTTCATCTAAGCTTTTTGGCTAAGTCTTTTTGGCCTTTTTTCTCTGGAGGGGGTCCGGAATTTGCCTCGGAAGTTTCCTCGGAAATTTCCGGGGGTCCGGAATTTCCGGTCTTTGGTCCGGAATATCTGGCCCAAGGAAAATTTGGTAAGTCATTTTCGCGTTTTTCTCTCGGGTGGGGGTCCGGAACTTTGCACCGGCGGTTTGCTCCGGAAATTTCCGGGGCACCGGAAATACCGGTGTAAGCCCCGGAATATCCGGCCCCCGGCCCGAAGTTTCGGCCCTTTAACCCGGAATTTCCGGCCCCTCGTTTTTCCAACGGCTAGTTTTTGAGGGAGGCTATAAATAGCCCCCTTCTTCCCCCAAGTGCTGGTTGCTCACTTTACTCAGCTCACTCAGTCTCTCTCCTCCATTGTTGCAAACTTGTGAGCTTGATTCCTCTCAATCTCTCCGATGATTCTTGCCTAAATTTAGGGATTCAAGAGAGATCTAGATCTACCTTTACACCAATTAAAATCTCCTCTAAGTGAGGGGAACCTAGTGGATCTAGATTTGGGGTTGCTTTGTGTTCATCCCCTTTATTCTTCCTCTCTTATTCCCTCCATAGCATTAGTTGCTTTGGTTGGAATTTGGGAGTGAAGAATTTGACCACTTTGTGTGCTCTTGCCTTTTGCATTAGTTGCATCGGGTTGCTCTCTCCACAGTGATACGTGAAGTTGAAGGTTGAGAAGCTTGTTACTCTTGGGTGCATTGTGTTCCCAAGAGCTTGTTGCCTCTTGGGTGCATCGTGTACCCTAGACGGTTTGGAGGTGCCGCGAAGACTTCGGTTGTGAAGCTTCGGCACGAATTTGGGAGCCCCCAATTGAGTTGTGGGTGTGTGCCCCAAGAGAAGTTGTAAAAGGGCTCCGGAATCCGCCTCGAAGGATTCCGATAGTGGAAGGTGAACCAAACCTTTGGGTGCGGTTCATCGGAGAATAGGGTGAGGCCTTTGTGGCATCTTGAGTAGGCCTTTTGTGGCGAGCTCACACCCCTCCAACGAGACGTACTCCCTTAACAAGGAGGAACTCGGGAATAAATCCTCGTCTCTGCGTGTCTCGGTTATTTCTATACCCGAGCTTTTACTTATGCACTTTACATTGTGATAGCCTTCGTGCTTGAAGTTTATATCTAGCTATCACCTTGTTGCTTGCCTTGTTTAGCATAAGTTGTTGGTGCACCTTAGGCAAACCTTGTATATTAGGTTGTTGGCTTGTTAATTTAAACACATAGTTTTTATTCCGCAATTATCAAGCCCCTAATTAGAAAAAGTTTTAATCGCCTATTCACCCCCCCCCCCCCCTCTAGGCGACATCCGGGCATAGCTTGTTCTTTCAACAGCACAAGTCATCCACATTACACTCTCCAAGCGGGCATCATTCACTATAAAGGCAGAATTTACATTGGTGACTCATCTGACTTAAGAACCAAGCTTTTCCAAACATTCCATTCTTTGGATCTAGGTGGCCATTCAGGAAACAGAGTCACTCTTCACAAGCTGTAGAACATTTTCTATTGGCCCAACTTCAAACAGTTCATTGCTAAATTGATTGATGAATGCCCAATTTGTTAGATCTCCAAAATTGAAAGGGTACAGTACCCAGGATTGCTTAACCCTCTGCCTATACCTGAGAAGAAATGGACATATATCAGTTTGGACTTTGTCGATGGTCTGCCTAAATCTAGAGGTAGGGATGTGATACTTGTAGTGGTGGACAGGCTCACCCAGTATGCCCATTTCATCCCTCTCTCACACGCATTTACTGTTGCTACGGTCGCCAGTCTGTTTATGGAAAACATTGTGAAGTTACATGGCCCCCCTTCCAGCATAGTCAGTGACAGGAATCGCATATTCACCACTGCCCTATCGAAAGAAATATTCTCCTCCCTACAGACATCTCTGAATTTTAGTTCAGCTCATCATCCTGAATCTGATGGTTAAACAGAGCGCGTTAACCAATGTCTTGAGCAATATTTGCGCTGCATGGCTTCTCAAGAACCAAAGAAGTGGGCAACCTGGCTTCTAGTAGTAGAGCTCTGGTATAATACCAGCTATCACACCTCAATCCAGATGTCCCCTTCGAAGCTCTCTATGAGTATACTCCACCTCTCATGCATCAGATCCCTCTCCCATGCATTGCTCCTATAGACAACCCAATTACAGTGGCAGACAAGGAGCATATGATTAAAATTCTGCAACACAACTTGACACAGGCCCAGAACCGCATGAAGAAGTATGCTGACTTAAACAGGACAGGGAGATCATTTGAGGTGGGAGACATGGTCTACTTAAAGATGCAGCCTTACAGAGAAACGGCACTGGGATTGCGCAATTTGTTGCAACTAACCTCAAATGGTATGGACCATTCCGAGTGCTGAAGAAAGTAGGCAAGGTGGCCTATTAGTTAAAATTCCCAGAAGGCACCTAAATACGCAATGTTTTCCATGTAAACAACCTCAACAAGCATCTGGGTCCTTGTGCTGTTCCCAACCCTCACCTTCCGCTGGTCACTGCAGATGGCAAGGTAAAAATTCACCCTCTTGCTGTGCTTCAGCGACGACAAATCCCCAGGCGTGCAGGAGACTATGATGTTGTTGTTCCTCAGTGGCTCGTTCACTAGAAAAATCTGTCACCAGAGGAGGCCACCTGGGAAGATGCTTCTTTCATTCAGAAGACGTTTCCTCAATTCGAGCCTTGAAGTCTTGACTTGTGCGGGTGGTATTGCCAGGACCCTTCTCTGATGATCACTCTCACAGGCCAGTCGATGTTCATCTTCAGACAAGAACCAAAGCTCATGATGGAAGGATAACGCTTCGTGACAACCAACGGTGGGGATCGACTTCAGTTAGACTACCTTATGGCCTTTTCAATAATTGACTGTACCTCTGTCCCTCTCAAGGACATGGTTGTAATCTTGCTTGGCTTGCTCCTCGATATAAAGGGCAAGAGGGGTGGACGGGAGGTCCAAGCAATATGAAAAACCCTAATTTCTTTCTTGTTATCAATTTTTACCTTTACCAGTTCCTAGCTTAGATCTGAGCACCGACTCCTACTTCCCCCTTGCTCTAGATCATGTTAGAGACCACCGGGTCCTGACACCAACTCCGGCAACCGCTGTCGATCCGCCACCGAGCTGGCCTCCGCCATGCTCGTCGTCGCGCTTGGCATCACGCCAGCCACCGGAGACCGCCTTCCCAGTTTCCCCATGCAACGCGCAGCCATGGCCACTGTGCACTTCGCCGGAAACTTGCTTCCCATCTTCCCTAGAATGCTCTATTTGGGCAAATCAGGTAAACCCGAACCTAAATTTTCAAGCACCCGAAATGTCGGGTATTTATTTCTTTGGAAGAATTTCGGATGAGAGTTCTGGATACCCGAATTTACAAAACCCGAAAAACCTGACCCGAAATTTCCGGTAAACCCGAACGTCCACCCCTACTTATATGGAACAATCATTCCTTGTCCGAAGCTATCCCAAGCCCCACATCAATATTCCTAGCAATCCATAGAACAAACTATTTACGAACTATGGTTTGGATGCAAACATAGCTTCCGTGGAAAGTTAGATGCGGGGCTATTCGTTAGTTTCCCTTAGCTCACCTGGTTCAATAAAAAACTGGGTTACAGTACTTCCCACAAATCATGCTTCGACTATCCTGTGCACCTTCAAGATATTGCGTTGGGCGTTCCGGGAACAACAACCGTCACGTCTGGTCAATTGATCACGCGAGCTGATATGTAAAGCTAACTGTCATCAATAAATTGCGCCAGCTAGTTCAGATTCCCACGTAGTATGACCATTTGTTGCTCAACTATCGACTTTGCACCAACAAAATGGTTTGTCCAACACAAAGCAGGTCACAAAAAATATGGCCAAAAATTCCTAGAGATAAGTCAAACTCGAGTAACACATTGGCCCGACGTAACGAATATTATGAAAGAGAACATTTCACCCGAGTCAAGAAGTAAAACGTTAGCTCGGAAGACCATGTTTCTCGAATGATTCTTAACTTGAAGGACGAAAGTTACCAATACATACTTCAACATAGAGTTATCATGGAAGATCAAGTTCCCCATTTAACTCGAGGAAGGACATGCACTTCATTAAGGATGCTTATCAGGGGATTACGACCATATATGGGATGGCCCGAACCCCGATGACATACGCACGGACCCCCAAGTGTAGAAGCCTACCAAAATGGGTCCACCAAGCTACATGGAGCATGCAACCGGATTCCTGGATGTGCAACCCTACCCAGTGAAAGATTTGCACCAGAGCAGTGTGAATGGGTTGCATGGTTTTGTTCAATTAAGGGGGGAGTGTGGGAATTCGGGGTGAATGATGATATTGGTCACTTTTTTAAGACGTTGAAGGGGTTGAGACAAGGTGATCTGTTGTCATCTTTGCTTTTCAACTTAGTTGTTGATATGTTGGCCGCCCTGATTGCACGAGCAAATGAGGATGGTCAGGTGTGTGTGTGAGGCGGGGGTAGGGGGTTCTTATTCCTCATCTTCTTTATGGAGGCGTCTCCATCTTACAATATGCTGATGACACGATTATATTTTTGGAGCATGACCTTGAGAAGAATGTGAACATGAAATTAATCTTGTCATTATTTGAACAACCGCCTGGATTAAAAATTAACTTTCACAAGAGCGAGATTTTTTGTTTGGCGAAGGCCAAGGATTTTCAGGAAGATCAGTATAGACATATTTTCTAGCGCGAGATAGGTGCTCTTCCTTTTAAATACATGGCTATTTCAATTCATTATCGCAAGCTTCTTAATAAAGAATGGAAACCTGTAGAGGATCGTTTCGGGTGGAAACTTGGTTCTTGGATAGGCAAGATGCTCTCATATGTAGATCGGCTTGTTCGCATCAACTCGGTTCTCACATGCTTGCCTATGTTTTTGTTGTCTTTTTTGAAGTGCCTATTGATACGTCTGCGACGTATCTATAATTTTTTATGTTCCATGCTTGATTATATATCAGTGCCACATGTTTTTATAATGTTTTAATATCATTTTGGCATGATTTATGAAACTAACCTATTAACAAGATGCCCAGTGCCAGTTCCTGTTTTCTGCTGTCTTTTTTATTTCAGAAAAGTTGTTCTCTGAAGTTTCTTGGAATGCGCTGAAAATTTACAGGAATTATTTCCAAGCAGAAAGAAGTCCGAAGCCAGGAGGGCGCCCGAAGGGGAGGCACCCAGCCTCCAGATGCCCCCCAGGCGCGGCCCCACCCTAGGCCGCGCCTGGGTCCCACCTGGTGCCCTCCGGCACCGTCTCGAGTTGCCCCTTCGCCTATAAAATCGTCTTCGACCCGAAAACCCTAAGTACCCGATCATATTTCCCAGAAGACGTCCGAGGCCGCCGCCATCGCCAACCCTAGTTCGGGAGGGTTCTACAGCTCTTCCCAGCACCCTGCCGGAGAGGGGAATCGACACCGGAGGCATCTACACCACCATGTCTGCCTCCGGAGTGATGCGTGAGTAGTCCACCACGGGACTACGGGTCCATAGCAGTAGCTAGATGGTTGTCTCACCTCCTTGTAATCCATTGCTTACATCTCGTGAGCTTCCTATCATGATCAAGATCATATTATTTGTAACTACTACATGATTGTGTTTTCATGGATCCGATGAATTGTGGAAGTCATTCCTTTTGTTCATCTATGTGTTGTGTTTTATCTATGATCTTGCAGGCTCTCCGATGCTAGTGGATGCTTTGGCCAAGTAATTATTAGTGTTGTATCAGGAAGTATTTATGCTAGATAGTGGGTTCATGCCTCTCTTTGTCTGAGCTCGGGTTGACAGAAATGATTAAGACTAGAGATGTGCTGTTGCCACTATGGAGAAAACAGTGGTGTGATTTCCTTGTGTTATTTACATTGCTTACATTATGCACTTTGCTTATTGCAATGACCTGTTGCTTGCAACTTAATACTTTTGGGTGACATGTTGGATAGCGATCCCGGAGTGGATTATTAGTAATAGATGCAGTTGGATAACGGTCTATGTATTTTACGTAACACCCATATTAGATGAACCGGTGAACTATATTGTTTTATGATAGCATTGTTGTGCGCCCACAATTCTGTCAATTGCCATGCTGTAATTTGTTTACCCATCATGTATATCTTTCGGAGAGACACCGCTAATGATCTGTGGACGCCGGTCCTATTTTCCCACATTGCTTACAACCGTTTTAATAGCTTTTCATCATCATTTGCTCGCTGGTCATATTTCACTCTCATCATATTTTACATCCACACATTTAATTCTTTGTGTTCAGCAAGCTGGAGAGATTGACAACCTCTCTCTTTCGTTGGGGCAAAGTAGTTTGTTTGAGATTGTGTGCAGGTCCACATCAATTGTCGTAAATGGCGTCGTTGACACCTTGCTAAGCCTTCTCCAAGTCCTACTGGATTGATAACCTTGGTTTTGTAATCAAGGGAAACTGCTGCTCTACTGCATCATACCTTCCTCTTGGGGTTCCCTAGCGAACGTGTGATCACGTCATAAGCAAGCTTTTTCTGGCGCCATTGCCGGGGACTTGGAAGCTTCAGCTAGGGGAGTTTCACACATCCTTTCACTTTACTTTGTTATTTTCTTGCTTAGTATATTTTTTGTTAGTCTTGTTTTGCCTTTCGTTTGCTCTAAAACTAAAAAACACAAAAAAAAATTACTGCAACTAGTCTCTTTTTGTTTTGCTTAGTTTCTTGCTTTTATATTGTGGAAATGGGTTCAGCTGAGAACACCAAGTTGTGTGACTTCACTAGCATGAACAATGATGACTTTATATGCACACCTATTGCTCCACCGGCTTCCACAGCCGAATTTTATGAGATAAAGCCTGCTCTATTAAATCTTGTCATGAAAGAGCAATTTTCTGGTGTTATTGGTGATGATGCCGCCTCTCATTTAAATAACTTTGTTGAGTTATGTGATATGCAAAAATATAAAGAAGTAGAGGGCGACATCATAAAACTGAAACGTTTTCCTTTTTCCTTAAGATGACGTACTAAAGATTGGTTATTGTCTTTGCCTCGGAATAGTATTGATTCTTGGACTAAATGCAAAGATGCTTTTATTGGGAAATATTATCCACCTGCAAAAATTATACAATTAAGGAGTAACATTATGAACTTTAATTAATTTAATAATGAACATGTTGCTCAAGCTTGGGAAAGAATGAAATCTCTTGTTAAAAACTGTCCCACTCATGGACTGGCTACTTGGATGGTCATCCAAACTTTTTATGCATGATTAATTTTTTTTTCAAGGAACCTATTGGACTCGGCCGCTGGAGGTACCTTCATGTCCACCACATTAGGTGCCGCAACAAAACTCTTGGATGAAATGATGGCAAATTATTCGCAATGGCACACTGAGAGAGCTCCTAGTGGTAAGAAGGTAAATTCTATCGAGGAAATCTCCTCTTTGAGTGATAAGGTTGATATGATTATGTCTATGCTTGCTAGCAAACAAGTTCCTATTGATCCAAATAATGTTCCTTTAGATTCTTTGGTTGCTCAAGAGGAACAATTTGATGTTAATTTTGCTAAGAATAACTTCAACAACAATGCTTATAGGAACAACTTTGGTAATAATAATTATAAACCTTATCCTTTGAATAATGGTGATCTTTATGGTAATTCTTTCAACAATAATAGAGGTGTGTCCTCTGATCTTGAAAGCATGCTTAAAGATTTTATCACTTCACAAAAGGCTTTCAATAAAATTGTTGAAGAAAAACTAGAAAAACTTGATAATCTTGTTATTAAAGTTGATAGTCTATCTCATGAAGTTGATTTCCTCAAAATAAATTTTTTGCCTCATGATGTTAAGGAGCATAAAACTTTAAATGCCATACAAGTTACAATTGATAATAATATAAGAATGTTGGCCGAATTACATGCTAGGTGGGAAAGAGAAGAAAACGAGGCTGAAATTGCTTAAAATAGTAAGGTTGCAAATGTTTGCACTATTTATACTAATGAGGATATTGAAATGTTGAATGCTCAAGAGTCATCTACAGCACCTAAGTATGCTAATGGTAAAAGAATTGGAGTTGGAAAATTTTCTACTATGCCTAAAAAGAACCCAAAACTTTGAGTCAACACATAAACTATTGTTGATAAAAATGCTGAAATTAGTTTTGATAATATGGATTCTTTAGGTGATAATGCTCCTGTTATTTTTTATGCAAATGATCTTTATTTTGATAATTGTAGCCTTACTGAAGTTATAAAGTTTTTACAAAAGCTTGCTAAAACACCTAATGCAAGTAAAATGAACTTGGCTTTCACTAAGCATATTACTAATGCTCTCATTGAGGTGAGAGAAGAAAAGCTTAAATGTGAATTCTATATTCCTAGGAAATTAGAGGATGTTTGGGAACCAACCATCTATTATATATTAAAAGTACATGACGGGCTACCAGAAATTAGAGAAATAGGCTAGAAAATCTCACAATAATCAGAAACATCTAGCCATCGATTCAACTGACTAACGGATATCAGCCAATGGATTTTAGAAATAATTTACTGCCCATCAATGATAAAATAAATTACCCACCAATGCCCTGCATAAGTTTTCCCGTACCCCTTCGATCCGGCATCTACCTAATTAATATGGTCACGGACTGCCATCGAAAGAAAAGCAAAGCTACTACCTCATGCACGCACGGTGCCGCCGCCATCGTCGTATTCATCCCGATGCCCTAAATCGTCTGGCCGACCTACTCCAAGTGCATGCACATCATCGGTTTAGGTTTCAATTTTATTTCCCATGCAGGAACCAAACCACAACCCCTGCAGCCTGCATGATCGACCAAAGATTTTGTACAACCCTGAGCCAGATTGGATCGGAGACTTTCGTCATCGGGACAGCACCCATAGCTAGGTAACTCGTACTATCACATCCTCTGTAGCTTTTTTTACTGCTCCATATATATCATGGCTACGTGTGTGCCAATATGCAAGAAATATCATGTGTGCGCAATTCTAAGATGAAGGTTTGCCGCTGCCCACGCAGAGATAATTAATTGAATTCGGTGCCGCCAGTTATTATCCATAAATCAATTGACTAAAGCATGTCAGCATGTCGTACAAGAGAGAGAATCAGAGAAATCGAGATCGATATAGGCGCATCGCGGCGGCCCCGTGTGGAACATACAGCGTCCGTAATCATAGTATTGGTCGGGAAGCATGGATTTGCAGCTCAGGTATCTACTTCCCACTAATTTCTGTGAAGTGCATGATGGATTCACCAGAAAAAAGACAAATACTCTAGAAAATCATACAATAATCAGAAACATCCGACCGTTTGTTTCGTACACTGGAAGTTTATAACCATTAGATTAGACTGAATCAAAACAATTACCCACCATTGCCATTATAATGCAATAACGTTTGATCCTTGGCTCTTATATATTAAAAGTGCATGATGGATTCACCAGAAAAAAGACAAATACTCTAGAAAATCATACAATAATCAGAAACATCCGACCGTTTGTTTCGTACACTGGAAGTTTATAACCATTAGATTAGACTGAATCAAAACAATTACCCACCATTGCCATTATAATGCAATAACGTTTGATCCTTGGCTCAGGCAATGAAGTATCCTCGAGAGTCGAGAGAACCCTAACGTCGCTCATCTCCATGCCGCGAGCGCGTGCGGCTGCACGACGACTGCGGGATCCTTCGCTCAGGCAATGAAGTATTCTCTAGAGAACCCTAGCGTCGGTCATGTTCATGCCTCTAATCGAGATTGCACGACACGACTGCGGCTGCACGACGGCTGCGGGCGTCGGACTTGACGGCCTTGACGCGGTTGTGCACACAGAAGTGGCCGGCCTCTAATCGAGATTGCACGCTCGGCTATACGATGCTGGCCTCGGACGCGGGCTCACTGGAGATGCGGGATTGCACGCCGGCGTGCTCACAATACGGCGTCCAAACAGGTAGAGGTGAAAAGAATTCTCACGATACCGTATCTTCTGCATGTTCGTCAGATCGTTCTGATATCCACATGTTAAAATTAGACGCCCATACGCAACTCATCCTATCCTAATGCTACCACCAAGCCGGCCGGCCAGACGGCTCAATGCAAAGGACCGATTGAATTTCGTGTGAGTATGAATCAGCCCGATTTGTACACACGTGTTGTTCGACCTATGTTGATCGAGGTACATCAATCGTCGGCAGGCTTGGAGTTCTTCGACAACACTGGCCGTCCCCACTGAAGGAATCTCTCTCTGCCGGAAGAGAACTGGCGGGCAGAAGCAGAACTACGGTGTGGCATGACATGAACCTTTGATGGAGTAAAACACCCGGTGAGTTTCAGAAGCGATATACTCCGTATATGAACTGCACAAAACGTAGACAATTGACATACAAGTCTGCAGCACTTCAACGTCAGACCCAGAATTACTTTTGCTACACATGTGCAGCTGCTTTGATGTTAAAAGGTTGAGTCGTTGAGATGCTGGGAATTAAGATGCACATGCATGGCAACCACTTCTCACATGACGTTAGAGTTGAACTTATTTTTATGCTTGGTCTGCACGACTGCACACCACTTTTCACATGTTGGTTTTAACTCATTAATGGCATATAGAATACTGCTTAGCAAACTCTATGTATGTTGTCCCCCCGCGAGCTTAGATGGTTGCTTCATCCCGTTAAGGTGTGTAATGCATGTGCAAATTCACATATTCTTAGTTTATTTGCTTTCACCTTGCAATTTAATTCAACCTTGTACACGTGAAACTTAATACTGATTTTATTTATTTTCAGTCTGTCCATTAGATTGACTTCTGTTGTCTACTAGATTAACAATGTTCTGTATAAACTCACGGTTAGATTTCGATTTGTTATTTGCACTCTCTAGGTTCAAGAGGATTTAGTTTTGACAAGTATGTGCTTAGGTCTCGGTGCAAGTTTTGTCGATTGCTGCTTTAGAGGATATCAGGTTCTAATGCTCCTGCTGTTCCTTCGATTTTTTCTTTAGGCCTTGCCTTGAAGAACTTAGACGAGGAAGAGAGCTTAATGAGCCATCCAGCAACACAGTATACTCTTCACAGTTCCAATATCTCTTTCTTTCATTGTATTCTCATTATTTCTGGCTGTTGAGCAATGCACTTTACGCATTCAATCAATTGCTAACTAGCCAAAGCTCCCAACTGCATTTTTTTTCCGCACGGTCTAAAAGTGCTTTGCAATGACCCTATATTGTGTTATATCTATATACATCTTAATCGTCCAGCCCAATATATTGTGCATGTGTCCTAAACTCCTAATCAAGCTAATTGTCCATGATATTAACAATTGTTGTTTACCCTTTTTATTGTGAGGTCTCTAATTGTTTTCCAGATGATTTTTTTGCTTTGACGATGTACCAGGTGAGATTTGCAAGGGTTGACAGCTACATATGGAATTAGAATGGACAAGGTAGTTGATTCGCTATTCCCTGTGTTTACTCCAGCTATAGCACAGTACTTACTCTAGGTATGTGAATCAACTAGAGAGACATGCTGTTATACAACGTACACTGTAAAAAAATTACATGGCTTTAGCATCCCATGAATCTACCATTTGGTATTTATGTTTAGTGTTTAGAAGATCAGGTTTTCATTCTCTTGCAGTGTGATAATGCTCTTTTGTTTGCATTGTCTAAAGCTTGGTCTAGAAAGAACATATAGCCTAGAGAAGTGCAAAGCACAAAGATTTATAAAAAATTGGTGCCTAGGAGGCTGGCTCATATGGTCTTCTTCCTCCTACGTGATAAAATTATATGGTGATCACGACAATGATATGAAGAACAAGAAATCTGAGTGGCTTATAAAATGCACGAATACATATACGAATTCATATAGTAGAAACAACAAATGACCAATGCTGCCCGCGCATGTGCGCGGGCCACTTTGCTAGTTAAAATAAAAGTAAATGATTTTGAGTGTAATGCTTTGTGTGATCTTGGTTCTAGTATTTCTATTATGCCAAAAAAAGTTATATGATGCCCTTGATCTTGGACCACTAAAAGATTGTGATTTGAATGTGAATTTTCTTGATGCCACTTCGCATACACCTTTGGGTAAAATAGATGATGTTATCATCATGGTTAATGGTAATTATGTTCCCATTGATTTCATTATTATGGATCTTGATTTTAAGCTTCCTTGTCCTATTGTTTTGGGAAGACCGTTTCTTAGAACTGTTGGTGCAGTTATTGATATGAGAGTGGGCAATATTAAATTTCAATTCCCACTGAAAAAAGGGATGGAACATTTCCCTAGGAAGAGGATAAAGAAACCTTTTTATTCCATTGGTAAGCCAAAGAGTGGTTTTGAATTGGGCTCTATTGATAAAACTTGAATTTGCCCTTTTTGCCTAGCTAAAAGGCGTTAAAGAAAAGCGCTTATGGGAGGCAACCCATTTTATTTTTACCTTCTGTTTCTTTTTGTTTTCTTTGAGTTTTGGGTGATGTTACTTCTGTAACAACTCCCTTGTATCTTTTTGTTTTGGTTTTTGGTGCCAAGAATAGCCTCTAAAGAGAGGATGACTAATTGGTGAGTTTGCTGTCCAGAAATAGATTTGTGTTCTTCACTGTTCGAAAATCCAAAACATCACAGAACGTCATCTGTGGCTTCAAATTTTTGACAGCAAGCATCAGGGTTTTGTATACCTTTATCTAGTTTTAAGTTTTCTGATTTGAGGTCCAGAAGTGCCCCGAAAAAATTCATCTTTACAGTCTGTTCTGTTTTTGACAGATTTTGTCCTTAGTTTTGCATTGCTTCTTTCACGGGCAGAGTGAAGCTTTTTCAAAGCTAGAGCTTTACTTAGACCTTTGTGATAGTAGCTAATGTTGTAAAAAAATAAGTTCATGATATGTTCTTTGGAACTGAAGGAAGATATTGTTTTTGTGGACTAACCCCTCTAATGAAGTTGCTATAAGTTTTGCGTGAAGGAAGTTTTCAAGTATCCAAGTGCGTGGTGATGAAGGAAGATCAAGAAGGGATAAAAGCCTAAGCTTGGGGAGGCTCCCCATGGACCCTCCTCTGAAATATTCAAGAAGTCACAAGCATCTAAGCTTGGGGATGCCCAAGGCATCCCCTTCTTCATCGACAATCATCGGTTTCTCTCATGGTACTATATTTTTATTCCTTTACATATTGTGTGCTGTTCTTGGAGCGTCAGTTTGTTTTTACTTTCAGTTTGTTTGTGTTTTGTTCTCTGGTCTTTGCAATAATTTGGATCCATGCATGCTTGTTTGGGAGAGAGACACGCTCCGCTTTTTCATTATACACTCATGTTCTTCACTTATATGTGTTGAGTGTTTAGCCTTTGTTATTTTGCTTCCAGTTCTTGTCTTCAAACATGTCTTGTTCAGAGTTGTTAGCTTTTGTAGTTAGGAAGTATTGCTCTTGTGGTTTCACCCTTTTGGTTTTGTTTCAAATAAGTTGATTGGTGTTTGGTTGAGTGGAAATTATCATGTAGGAAGTGTGAAAAGTGCTGCTTAATCTTGTAGACCGTTGTCTTGAATCTTTGATACTTGTCAATTGTTTAGAGATATGAAGTAGAATAAATGCTTAAACTTGTGGATCATCTAGTAAGAATAGATTAGTAAAGAACTACCGTAAAGCTTTAAAATTGTGGTGCTTGTCCTGCTTGGTAGCACTCAAAGTCTAGATATTATTTTTGCAAAGAGTTGGTTTGGCTAACAAGGTAGATGGTGTGAAGTCTAGTGGTTATGTATGATGTATATCTGTAGTCATTCATTTAACCAAGTTGATGTTATGTGTTTTCTTGATATCCTGCTAAGCCAAAATTTTCGTACTGAGAGGGAATACTTCTCGTGCATCCAACTCACTGAGCCAAATATCTTCGCCATTTGTGTCCACCATACCTACCTACGTGTGGAATTTCCCTGCCACTCCAAGTAAAATTTTTATGTGCTATCTTTAAAACTTTCAAAATTCTCCTTTTTGTGCATCTGTTTTTAGGCTCATGAGAAAGCAGTAGGAAGCTAGATATAACCTGTGACAAGCAAGGTCATTTCCTCGCTTTCACCTAGTGTTGATGGTTCACGTCCTCACTTGAATTTGACACGAGAGCGGCTTAAGAAAAATATAAATATAACTCACCATTCTCCTCCACACAATGAAAACCTGAGAAATCAGTCAAAACATTGGTTAGTGGTGAAACAAAGGAGAAAAGAGGAGCGACCTCATTTCTCTAAAACCAGCCGCTCTCAAAAGTCTAAAAGCCTTGCTTGAAATGGGGGACTAGCTAGTTTATTTAATGTGAAGTCGTTGACGAAAGCATGTATATCTCATAACAGTTTCATTTCTGTCAAAAAAATCAAAAAAAATAATAAAAAGCTCTAGCACATGACTAATCCCTGCTTCCCTGTGCGAAGTGCCTTTCTTTTACTTTTATGTTGAGTTAGTCTTCTTCTTCCTTCTTATCTCCTTAAGCAATCACTTGGAGTCAACTTTGGTTCAAGTTTTATTTCATGTAATCTTTATGTCTAACAATGAAAACTTTGTATTGACTTTATATTGAGATAAACAAGTTGCAAGTTGAAGATTTTTGCCGAAAACTTAAATCTTCCTTTGTGTTGGCCAAACTCCTTTGTTGAACTAATATTGCTTTGTGAGATATCAATCATTGTCAAGTGTTATACTTTTAAATCTCCAAAGTACTCTTTTCTAGTTAATTTTGCTTAGATGTTACACCTGGTTGAACATTGTTTGTTTCATTCAATGAACCATTCTTTTGGATCAATGCATTCAGTTCATATGCTTTACATGATTTCATGATCAAGATTGTGTTGGTAGCATGTCACTTCAAAAATTATTTTGTTATCACTTACCTAATCGAGGACGAGCAGGAGTTAAGCTTTGGGATGCTGATACGTCTCCAACGTATCTATAATTTTTGATATTCCATACTTGATTATATATCAGTGCCACATGTTTTTATAATGTTTTAATATAATTTTGGAATGATTTATGGAACTAACCTATTAACAAGATGCCCAATGCCAGTTCCTGTTTTCTGCTGTCTTTATTTTAGAAAAGTTGTTCTGTGAAGTTTCTCGGAATGCGCTGAAAATGTACGGGAATTATTTCCAAGCAGAAAGAAGTCCGAAGCCAGGAGGGCGCCCGAAGGGGAGGCACCCGGCCTCCAGATGCCCCCCAGGCGTGGCCCCACCCTAGGCCGCGCCTGGGTCCCACCTGGTGCCCTCCGGCACCGTCTCGAGTTGCCCCTTCTCCTATAAAATTGTCTTCGACCCAAAAACCCTAAGTACCCGATCATATTTCCCAGAAGACGTCCGAGGCCACCGCCATCACCAACACTAGTTCGGGAGGGTTCTGCAGCTCTTCCCGGCACCCTGCCGGAGAGGGGAATCGACACCGGAGGCATCTACACCACCATGCCTGCCTCTGGACTGATGCGTGAGTAGTCCACCACGGGACTATGGGTCCATAACTGTAGCTAGATGGTTGTCTCTCCTCCTTGTACTCCATTGCTTAGATCTTATGAGCTTCCTATCATGATCAAGATCATATTATTTGTAACTACTACATGATTGTGTTTGCATGGATCCGATGAATTGTGGAAGTCATTACTTTTGTTCATCTATGTGTTGTGTTTTATCTATGATCTTGCATGCTCTCCGATGCTAGTCGATGCTTTGGCCAAGTAATTATTAGTGTTGTATGAGGGAGTATTTATGCTAGATAGTGGGTTCATGCCTCTCTTTGTCTGAGCTCGGGTTGACAGAAACGATTAAGACTAGAGATGTGTTGTTTCCACTAGGGAGAAAACAGCGGTGTGATTTCTTGTGTTATTTATATTGCTTACATTATGCACTTTTCTTATTGCAATGATCTGTTTCTTGCAACTTAATACTTTTGGGTGACATGCTGTATAGCGATCCCGGAGTGGATTATTAGTCATTGTCGGGGATATAACCCCGGGTACCTCAGTGTCGGTAGTCAATTGGTATAGTAGAAGGAAGAGACAACAAAAAAATAGACATAAGATAAAGGAAAAGTAGAAGAGGGCAGCCTGGGCCAACATTGGCATGGTCCAGGCCGGCATACCGGTCGCTAAGCCGACATAAGCTTATGTCGGATTACCTAACCCGGTTAGGCCAATTCGCCCTGGACGGATCACCCAGGCCGGCATCCTAGCGCTGGGACCGACATGGAAAGGGCCAGACCGGCATATAGTCCCAGGCCGGCATAGCCTATGTCGGTTGGCCAGGTTATCCCGAACGGCCCACTCTCCGCTCCCGCGCCCAGGCCGGCATACGTAGCACTTCATCACACCGTGACCGACATAGTTGCCCATCGATGGCACAGACTGTGTCGGTTCTCTTCATTGACAACTCGCCATCGATGTCGGGTCTTGGGACGCTCCAAGCTCAGACCGGCATCGCTGCCCGCTCCCCTTCGCCAACTACCTCGCCTCCCTATGTCGGTCTTGGGACGCCCCTGGCTCAGACCGGCATAAGCTCCCTCGACGCGTACCAGTGCCAGCTACCACCTCCCAGGAGATAAGGGCAGAGGACAAGATGACGAAGACCAGGACGCAGGCAACGTGGCTATAGTGGCATGGACATGACAAGAGTACAAGTGATGACATAGGCAACAGTGCGGACAAGACCCCAGTAGTCAAATCGTGTACAGTGATGTGCTATGCTGTGCATAGTATTCCGTGGGCCACCTCTTGTCCCCTGGGCTCCCCTTTATAAGGAGCGCCAGGGGGAAGCGCTCAGGGGACACCCGGATCCGGGATTCACTTTCCCCAGCTCACATACGAGCTCTTCTTCCTCCTCTAGATAAACAGCTCTAGGAGCAACCTTGTAGCTCCGGTACACATCATCATATACAGATCATACAAGCAGGAGTAGGGGTCTTACCTCCTCACGAGGGCCCCGAACCTGGGTAAACCGCGTGTGTACTTCACCTTGTGTGCGTATTCCTACACATAATCCCAACCCCGAATCCTCTAGCGTCCATCGGCCCCAAAATTAAGCCTACCCCTAGGCATCTGTCTGTTCACCACGATGACAGTTGGCGCCCACCGTGGGGCTGGTAGTGGTGCTTGCTGGATCAAATTCGGATGGGACCTTCTTCATCAACTCCGGCGAGCTCCGCGGGCTGGGTTCCACGGTTCGGCTCTCGGGGAAGCTCCACCAACCTCTTCATCATTGATGCATGTGCGGCGCTTTTGCCGTCTCCCGTGAGGCCCGGAGGCTTGACATCGACATGGCCTCCGCGCGCTCACTCCTTCGTCACCAGCACCGTGCCTGCATCCGGGGACTGCAGCGTCCGTGCCGTTTCTCCCGCTCAGCCCGGTGGCTCCACATCGACTCTGTCACCGTTGTCCGGCCCTGTGTCGGCCGCGTCCATGCGTGTCTGGGCGCGCACTGCATCCGTGCACGCCTGCGGGCGGCAGGCCGTCGTGGCCGAGTAAAGTAGAGAAGCTATAGAGAAAAGCTTGTGTCGGCTTTGAGACGCAGGCCGAGTTAGTGAATAGAAGAAAAGAAGAAAGATGGATCCTGGCGGGTTAGAGTGTGTCGGTTGAAAAGAGTCAGTTACCGAGATAGAAAAGCCAGCAATATCATGTCAGGCGTTACATGTATGTCGGCTGAGCGTGCATGCCGGGTAAAAGAAGTACTTAGCTCGAGTCAGGTGCCATTAAAAACCTGGCCGAGTAAGATGTTGACTCGGCTGAGTTTTGTGGCACTGACATAAGTATCATGTCGGCTGGAAATAGGCCAGCTGAGATAGCTTGGCCGAGATAACAACTGACATATAAACTGCCAAGGTAAGCTGTCGGCATAGGCAGTATGTCGGCCAAGAGAAGAATCTGGCATAAACTGCCGAAATGTAAGTTTGTCCGAGGTGCAAATCTGACATGCCATGTGGACATAACAAGCGTGCCGACCTTGCATGTATCGGCTCTGTTTGGTTGGCCGACTAGGCAAAACCCAACTTTTACCATGCAGGTCTCGCTCGTCTTCGACTCGGTTTGGACGCCCCGGACTGGGCAAACCTGTATGCCTCTGTGCAATCAGCGTCAACAATGCAACGTAAGTATTTACCGCGTGTATACTAATACCAAGCATAGGAGGATAACCTCAAAAGTTACTCGGGGACTGCCCCTTCCTATTTTGCTTAGATGTTTTCCCCGGGAACGAGATGTCTTGACCCGGGGACTGGCCGGCCAGTCGGTTTTATGTTTTCTCCTAGATAAGAAAAGTAACTCGGGGACTCGGTTGAGACCGAGTCTGCATCTTCATGCATAGTTTTGATGCTAGAGTTAATTTCATCTGGTAATAGGGTTGCCGGTAAGGTTAAATACTCATTATAAATATGCTTGGACTAACACTGTTTGAAGGTATCGATATTACTGAATGAGAATTCATCACCTAGATCATGGTTATATCAGTTATCTCGGATCGCCCAAATATATCACGGCATCCCAGGATCTATCTCAAATCACCATTTATGTCGGTCAGCCAAAGTATCATGGCATCACCAGCCATCTCTGATCGCCGCTTGTGTCGGCTTGCCAAATATCACGGCATCACCCGTTATTTCATATCGCCAAATATCACGGCATCGACAAGCACGTCGAGTCACCACATATCTCGGTTCACCATGTATGCCGGCAAGGCCGGCGGACTTCATGTCCAAGATGCCAGCAAAAATCTGGTGGACTCCGCATCCATAAACCGACATAGCCCATGTTGGCAACATGTCGATTCAGCCCATGCAGGCTTTACGGAGAATCCGACATAGCCCATACAGGCAATATGTCAAAGCATCCCAAGCAGGCTATATGTCGGTCCAGCTAAAGCTGCCGACATACGACTTCGGTAATGCCCAAGAAGGCTAAAAAAACCGGTATATGAAATGCCCAAGCAGGCTTCATGTTGGTCCAGCTAATGCTGCCGACATACGACTTCGGTAATGCCCAAGAAGGCTAAAAACCGGTATATGATAATGCCCAAGCAGGCTATATGTCGGTCCAGCTAATGCTGTCGACATACGACTTCGGTAATGCCCAAGAAGGCTAAAAACCGGTACATGATAATGCCCCAGCAGGCTATATGTCGGTCCAGCAAATGCTGCCGACATACGACTTCGGTAAATGCCCAAGAAGGCTAAAAAACGGTATATGATAATGCCCGAGCAGGATATATGTCGGTCCAGCTAATGCTGCCGACATACGACTTCGGTAATGCCCAAGAAGGCTAAAAACCGGTATACGAAATGCCCAAGCAGGCTTCGTGTTGGTCCAGCTAATGCTGCCAACATACAACTTCGATAATGCCCGAGATGGCTAAAAACCGGCGTATGATGATTCACAAGCAGGACGTATGACGATCAGGCTCATGATGTTGACATACGACTTTGATAACACCCGAGTAGGCTATAAACCAGCATATAACAGTGGTCAAAAAGGCTATATGTCAATTCAGCCCACACAGTCAATATATCTACACCAACATAGCCTAAGAAGGCTAAGTGCTGAAAAGACCTTGCCAGGATTGGTTGTATAGTTGTTCAGCCCATGCAGGCTGTGTTTCGATACCAACTCTGTGATGCCTTAATTGGATAGCCTATGCGCGAATCTACGGTTCCCACATAGCCTCGGGGACTACTGTCGGGGATATAACCCCGGGTACCTCAAAGTTGGTAGTCAATTGGTAGAGTAGAAGGAAGAGACAACAAACAAATAGACATAAGATACAGGAAAAGTAGAAGAGGGCAGTCTGGGCCGACATTGGCATGGTCCAGGCCGGCATACTAGTCGCTGAGCCGACATAAGCTTATGTCGGATTACCTGACCCGGTTAGGCCGATTCGCCCTGGACGGATCACCCAGGCCGGCATCCTAGCGCTGGGACCGACATGGAAAGGGCCAGACCGGCATACAGTCCCAGGCCGGCATAGCCTATGTCGGTTGGCCAGGTTATCCCGGACGGCCCACTCTCCGCTCCCGCGCCCAGGCCGGCATACGCAGCACTTCATCACCCCGTGACCGACATAGTTGCCCATCGATGGCACAGACTATGTCGGTTCTCTTCATTGACAACTCTCCATCGATGCCGGGTCTTGGGACGCTCCAAGCTCAGACCGGCATCGCTGCCCGCTCCCCTTCGCCAACTACCTCGCCTCCCTATGTCGGTCTTGGGACGCCCCTGGCTCAGACCGGCATAAGCTCCCTCGACGCGTACCAGTGCCAGCTACCACCTCCCAGGAGATAAGGGCAGAGGACAAGATGACGAAGACCAGGACGCAGGCAACATGGCTACAGTGGCATGGACATGACAAGAGTACAAGTGATGACATAGGCAACAGTGCGGACAAGACCCCAGTAGTCAAATCGTGTACAGTGATGTGCTGTGTTGTGCATAGTATTCCATAGGCCACCTCTTGTCCCCTGGGCTCCCCTTTATAAAGAGCGCCAGGGGGAAGCGCTTAGGGCACACCCGGATCCGGGATTCACTTTCCCCAGCTCACATACGAGCTCTTCTTCCTCCTCTAGATAAACAGCTCTAGGAGCAACCTTGTAGCTCGGGTACACATCATCTTATACAGATCAGACAAGCAGGAGTAGGGGTCTTACCTCCTCACGAGGGCCCCGAACCTGGGTAAACTACGTGTGTACTTCACCTTGTGTGCGTATTCCTGCGCATAATCCCTCCCCGAATCCTCTAGCGTCCATCGCCCCCAAACTTAGGCCTACCCCTAGGCATCTGTCTGTTCACCACGACGACAGTCATAGATGCAGTTGGATAACGGTCTATGTATTTTGACGTAATGCTCATATTAGATGAAACGGTGAACTATATTGTTTTACGATAGCATTGTTGTGCGCCCACAATTCTGTCAATTTCCATGCTGTAATCTGTTTACCCATCATGTATATCTTTTGGAGAGACACCGCTATGATCTGTGGACCCCGGTCCTATTTTCCTACATTGATTACAACCGTTTTAATAGCTTTTTATCATCATTTGCTCGATGGTCATATTTCACTCTCCTCATATTTTACATCCACACATTTAATTCTTTGTATTCAGCAAGCCGGAGAGATTGACAACCTCTCTGTTTTGTTGGGGCAAAGTAGTTTGTTTTAGATTGTGTGCAGATCCACGTCAATTGTCGTAAACGACGCCGTTGACACCTTGCTAAGCCTTCTCCAAGTCCTACTGGATTGATAACCATGGTTTTGTAAATCAAGGGAAACTACTGCTCTACTGCATCATACCTTCCTCTTGGGGTTCCCCGGCGAATGTGTGATCACGTCATAAGCACCTATAGGGGTGTGGAAAAGACTAGATGTTCATAGATCTTGTTTCTTTTGGCACAGTGACCATTTGAAAGAGAAATACCGTCTAACAAGTGGAATATTATTTGTCGTCCCAAAGACCAAGGTGGGTTAGGGATTGTAGTCCTTGATGTTAAAAGTAAGTGTTTACTTAGCAAATTGCTTTTAAACTATTAACAAAGGAAGGTGTATGGCAATAGTTGTTATACAATAAGTACGTTGCGGGTAAAAATTCATCTCAAGTTGAGGTTAAGCCTACTGACTCCCTTTCTGGAAGGGAACAATGGGGTGAAAATGAGTTTTTTTAAGCATATTTCATTTTACCTTGGCAATGAAGATGGTATTATATTTTGGGAGGACACTTGGTTAGGAGACAACCCCCTATCGGTTTAGTACCCCTCACTTTATATTATCATGAGACACAAAAATGTGTTGGTTGCACATGTTTTAGGTCAGGGGCAGCCAAACATTCAGTTCGGCCATCGGGTAGAGAGACTAATGTATTTTTCTTTATCAATAGAACTAGATTCCTATACCTGGAAACTAACGCCATCGGGTGTGCTTTCGGTTAAGTCCCTTTATTTGGAACACATGAATGGCAATATCAGATTTTTTAAATGTACTAATGCAAATTGAAGATGCCTCTAAAGATTAAGATATTTACATCGTTTCCACATAGGAAAGTATTACTAACCAAGGAAAATCTTCTAAAACGTCGTTTGCCAGGTTGTAAAAATGTGTGTTCTTTGGTTCAGATGAGGTTGTTGATCATTTTCTATTTTATGTGGTTCCGATGAGGTTGTTGATCATCTTTCTAACCAATATGTAGAGATTGATTCATTTTACGTTTAATATTACTCCCCCAAATAGTGTTACTCATATGTTTGGTAATTGGTTGCACGGAGTAGATAAGAACACTAAAGCAAACATTCATAGAGGCGTTTGTGCTTTTCTTTAGGTAATTTGAAATTGTCGAAATGATATTGTTTTTAATAAGACGGAAGCTGGATTTTTTTTGCAGGTTATTCACCGGGCTACCCATTGGATCCACATGTGGTCCTACATTCTTCTAGTGAACCAGCAAGAACATTTCGATTCTGGATGCACTTGTTGATTGCGATCGTTTGGTCTATCTACAACCAGGGTGGCTGGCGGCACACTAGTCGACTACAAGATGTGCAAAAAAAAATTATCATTATTATTTCGGTAGCTTATTCTTGTGGTTACTGTATGTGATCCTTGAGATGTAAACGCTTTGAGTTTAGTTGCTACGCTAAAACTTTACAATAAAGAGGGTTGTGTGCATCATTTTAATGTAGAGGCCGGGGTGAAACCCCATTTCGAAAAAAAAACAGACCAACTCAGAATGTACAAAGGGGAGGAATCAGCCAAAGAACAGAGACTATCCGGAAGACACCTACCTATATGAGAGTCGGACACCCAAGACAATGCTTACATATGAGGGAGATTGACCATGGAACAAGCATCACTTTTTAGACCCACGCAATCCACGACCGAAAGCCGTAGATCAACACACAACTTGCCGAGTTAGACTTTTGAACCAAACGAGTTTCCCTATGTAATCAATATAATCCGAGGCAGGAGTAGGAATTTTACCTATCAGCCCAAACCTTATAATATGGCGTCTATCTACACTCGTTGATCCGAGCTCTTTTACCGAAAAAAATAAACGTACTATCATGATCCTTTAAAAGTACGGTTGGCGAGAGACCCAATTTCAATTACTCCCAAGAATAGAGAAATTTGTGAGATGTACAGTACGTGTACGAGACGTAGTTCATTTGGAAATTTACTTTCATCCAGTACCCCTGTTCATCCCGCCGCAATTAAGGTTGCTAGGTAGCAGATCGGCGTGAGCTGTAGCGAAAGCAAGTCCCACCGGCCGGCAGACGGCAGTGTCATCTGTCAACCAACCAGTCGGCGAACATGATATAAATCTAAGTGTCAAATCAGGCGATCTCGAGGTTGATGAGAAGAGTTTTACATTTAGAAGCCTGTCTCCCCGCTTCTGCTGGGCCGTGGGCCAAGAAGTTATGGACCATCTCGGCGCCCCCTGCACGACCCCGTACATTACTGCATTCAATTACCTGAAAGCAACCATTGCATTCAGATTTCAGAAACGAAGACTGAGAGGGAAAGACGCAGCTGGGAGAAGGAGTGGGAGACTGGAACTCCTCCTGTCCTGCCTCAGCAATGGAATCTGGCTCGGAGAATCGAAGACCAGACGTAATGGTGGGCATTATTTTCTACAGGCTTTCTGCTGGAGATAGCAATAGTAACTTGCAGAAAACAAGCTAGGGCACACATCTGTTAGTCAACAAACGTATCCACGTCTACACCGAGACTAGCTACGAGCTCATCTTCTGCTCATGAACGATGAACGTGGTACAGGGAGTCTAAAGCACAGTATGCCACTGTCTACGCATATACTGATACAATTCATACTCATACTGGCAGCCTAATTACATACACAACGAGGACGTGAAGGAGACAGAAACACCTCACTGACGACAGTGTCACACTGCTGGCTTGGCTGGCTAGCTAGCTACAATATCCATGGACCCAAGGGATTTAAGATCGAGTACGTACGTGGCCGGCCGCCGACACCGGCCAGCTGGCCGTACATCATCGTCGTCGTCGTCGAGGGGACCATCTGAGCCTCTGAGGGGTATGTATGCGTCTCAGGGCGATGTCTACGGACGTATCGTACGTACTGAATACTACTGATCATCATCATCATCATCAGTAGAGCGCGCTCAGCTGTCCCCGCACGTACAGGCCTAGCTAGCTAGGAGAGTTCAGGGAGATGAAGCAACGTACGTACAGCTAGCATATACAGTCGTAAGAACAGTTTCACAGTTAGGCGCCTGCCTGTGTGCTGTCACATCGATCTTCCTTGAGCAACTACGACATGGGTCGACAGGTCGATGTAAGATAGCTTTTTTTTTTTTTTGCGAAATGATGTAAGATAGCTAGCTAGTTTGAGGATTCAGGCAACCGGGGAGCAAAACAACCGTATGTGTGACTATCTGCAAGAAGAACAGTCGTCCAGAAAGTGATAGGTAGACCCCGAAAACCTGAATATTAATAGTTCTATAACAAAAATGGCATCCTGGAAAAGGGGATCCATCGAGGAAGAAAAAGGGTGTGTTGATCGATCGAGTTAGTGCCCGGCCCGTGGTCGCTGTTCGTGATGTGATCCACGGGCTTTATTATTCAAAGCCAAATCTATGGTGGATCCGCTCGGGTAAAAGGCAGTGCCTGTCGCTGGGCCCACCCACGCACACACTCTCAATCTCAAACCAACGAATCGCTCTGCTCCACCTCCGCCACAAGCCACTCGATCCTATCAGGTTGCCACACCGGCCCCTTATCCGACTCTGCTGCGTCATTTTTGTTTTCTTAATTCCACCCCTTTAACTAATGGCTTCTTCTCCTTTGATCTTTGCTTAACTAACCTAGTACTCTATATCGCAGATAATAAATATATACAAAGCTTGTACGTAAGCAATTCCATGAACTCCCGAATCAGGAGTTCTGGGCGGTTCACTACTACGTCGACATATTCAGTTCGGAGGATTTTTTTTTAAGTTGTGCATTGAGGCCTCCATGGGGTCTCAACGTCACGACGTTCCAGTTTTCCAGAAGCTTTTTTTTCGAAATGGACGGTGTACCCCCAGCCTCTGCATCTAAAGGATGTACACAACCGTTTTTATTAAAAAACAGAAAGCACCGAACCTTACAAAGAGATACATCGATCAGCCGGAAGCCACCGTCCAGGCGATACTCGCTACACCTATAGCCTTGATGAAGGGGTGGACTGATCGGAGCCAAGTGCTCTGACCTCACACACCAACGCGCATCATCTAAATCCGGCGTCCTCAACCAAGCTGCCCAGTGGCTAGCTGGGGGCACAAACCGGTCCAGGAGACATACGACGCACGCCAATGCACACGTTGATACTCCGCCGCCGCCGTCTTCCACATATCCATCTTCAGGAATGATCAAATGCAAAGACCTTGCCAGGCTCGCCGTCGACGCCACCATGTCGCCAGACAGCACCACCACCCTGCGCGCGTCCATCATACTGCAATCTTCACCGAAACCCCGCGGCGCCACGCCGCTGAGATCCGCCGTCGTCAAAGAAGTAGATGAAACACCACATCATCTTCAGGTCCCTCCAGCCATTGCTCCAAAATGATGCCCTCAGGAGGGAGAGTGACACCAAAGGCGCCACCATCATCCAATCCGGGAGTCCCAGATTTAGGGTTTCCCCCAGAGTAGCGCGAATGAGGTAACACAACTGCAATGACGATGCCTTAGAAGGGAACGACACCAATGATGCCGCCATCGTCCGGCATGACCGAAGTCAGCGCGATTTTCATCGGCAGTCACGCCACCCAACCGGCAGCTGGCTGGATCTGGGACCTCGGCAGGGACCTCCAGTCGCCCCTCACCGACCCCTCCATGCGCCGCCGGTCGGCCAAGAACCAAGCCACGACAGATCGGAGCGGGGGATCCGATCTACGGCCACCACCTTCACCGGAGACAAAGGGGATGCCGTTGGCTGGCCGATCTCCTCCGACGAAAGGGAAGACCACCACCACCAAGGTTTCCTCATGGTGCAGGACAACCCCAGGAGCGCTGTCGGCTAGCCATCGAGGTCATCGACACCCGCCGCCGCCGGATCACCGGAGCCCCCAGGTCACCTCCGTTGCCTGCACCACTGCCGCTGATGGCCGGATCGGGCGCCGCCGCTGCATCTCCATGGCGGCCGAGGAGCTCCACCGCCGCCGCCACGCCACACGGGCTGCGCCCGGCGACGCCACCGGCGGCGGCGGAGGCAGAGGAGATGCGCGCAGGGGAGGGGCTCGAGGGGCGCCGGCATAGGGGACCCCGGTGCGGCGCGGGGCGCCGCCGCACAGGGGTTGGGAGGGGTAAGGGTTGGGAATATTTCTAGAAGCTATCTGTAGTACTATCCTATTCTAAAAAAAACATAGCATATTCTACATGTCATGTTTACTATATCGTGATGTTTAGCACTATCATGCAACTTTCTCTAATTTGAGGGATCCTTTGATTTTAATGAATTTTATAGGAGTTTGGGAGGATATGATTCCTAAGGATTCTTAGTATTCGAATCCTCAACAATTATTTCCTAAGGAGTATTATGTACTCTATTTGAAAGGAATTTTTTATCCACACAAACCTCGATCCTATCAGCTTGCCACACCGGCCCCTTATCCGACTCTGCGTCATTTCTTTTCTTAATTCCACCCCTTTAACTAATTGATTCTTCTCCTTTGATCTTTGCATAATTAACTAGTACTCTATATCGCAGATAAATATACACAAAGTTTGCACGTAAGCAATACCATGAACTCCTGAATCAGGAGTTTTGGGCGGTTCACTACTTCTTCGACATTCAGTTCAGAGGATCGTTTGTTGGGTATTTTTTTTTTAAGTTGTGCATTGAGACCTCCATGGGGTGTCAATGTCACGATGTGCCAGTTTTGCAGAAGCTATGTGTAGTTTATACCATCTTAATACTCGGAAATTCAGAAAGAGTCGGGCTTCGGCCATATAACCTATAAACTCTTTTTCTCACATCTTAATAAGTAAAAAAAGGCAATTCTTTTTGCTCACTTTTTTTCGAAATTCATATTAGCTCCCGAGCTCACATGCTCCTTGAAAGGACACGGATGTCGTCTAGAGGGGGGTGAATAGGCGATTTAAAATTATTGTGGTAAATACGGAATAAAACTAACGTTTAATTTATCAAGCCAAAACCTAAACTAGCTAGGTTCACCTATGTGCACCAACAACTTATGCTAAGCAATATAATCAACTAGGTGATAGCAAGATATATGACTTTAAGCTTGATGTCTATCACAAAGTAAATAGCATAAGTAAGAAGCTCGGGTATAGAAATACCGAGTTCACTTCCCAATGGAAGCTAGTCTCCGTTGGAGTGGCGCGGTGTTCACCAAAGTGAAACACCGAGTAGCCTTGATATGGCACACCGTATCTCCGTTGTGTCTTACCACCAATGTAGCGAGGCACTTGTCACTATGTTTCCGTTGAGGTTGACAACTAGAACCTTTACAAGGATGAATCTCACTCCACAAGTTGGAGGGTCTTCACCAAATGCACCGAGCCACCAAGACTCGATGCCCAAGGCCGGGGCACACACCACAACTCAATTGGTGGCTCCCGGCAATGTCTTCGTAGCTACCAAAGCTCCGAGACCAACAAGGTTGGGCCTCCCTCCACAACCTAATTGGAGTCTCCCAACAAATCCCGTGAGCCACCAAGACCCCGAGAAATCAACAACCATCTAGGGTACCAACGTGCCCTAGAGGAACAAGCTCTAGGGCACCAAAGCACTCAAGAGTAATAAGCTTCCCAACTTCAACTTCCACGTATCACCGTGGAGAACTCAAACCTATGCAACTAATGCAATGGCAAGAACACACTAAGTGGTCAAGTTCTTCCAACCCGAATCCAACCAAAGCAACTAATGCTTGGGAGGGATTTGAGAGAAAGAACAAAGGAGAAACACCAAGAAACTCCAAGATCAAGATCTACTAGGTTCCCCTCACTTAGAGGAGGAATGGATTGGTGGAAATGTAGATCTAGATCTTCTCCTTCAATCCTCCAAAGATCAACAAGTTTGGTTGGAGGGATTGGGAGATCTATGTGATTTGAGCTCTTGCAACAATGGAGGAGAGAGAGAAAAAGAGCTCTAATGGTTAGGGAACCTTTGGGGAAGAAGCCCCCTTTTTATAGGTCAACAAGATCTGACCGTTATGCAGTTTTCATGGTCGTCCGGAATTGGTCCGGAATATTCCGAAACACTAACAGAGAGCAAAACTGGTTCACCTCGGAATCCGTCCGGAATATATCCGGAAAATTCCGAGTTGTCCGGAATGACCCGGAAAATTCCGGATGAGATACAGAGTGTAAAACAGCACGCACGAGAAACGCGATATCTTTTGCATCCGGACTCCGTTTTCGATGATCTTGGGCTCGTTGGAATCGCAACGAAGAGCTCTACAAGATCATGCAGAGAAACATCATATTCCATCATGTGAGGAGGAGGTCACAAGGAAATATTTTGACCTCTCTAGGAAAGACAAGCCGGTAAAACCTCCAACATAAAAAACGCAACAAGATATGCATATGAGATCCATTTTTTAATGAACTAGAGCTTGGTATGGAGATGAACACAAGCTCTAAATCCTCATATAGATGAAAGCCAAATAACATGCAATGGAGATTTTGGTATGGGTAGGAAGGAGTGAACCTTTCCTCACTAGTGAATCGGCAAAATCTCCACCACCGAAAACACAATAGAAGATGCAACCAAATATCGTTTTCGAAGGACTTAATCTTGTCATGACTATCACGACAAGAGCCAAGATCTCACTACAATAAGAGTCAAATAAGAACCAATAAAGATGATTGCAATAATGCAAGGATGCAAAGGTTTGAGCTCTCTACGACCGATACGCTAAAGCTCACTTGAGAGCCCCTCTTGATAGTACGGTTACCTATCCTAAAACCGGTCTCCCAACTACACCGCAAGACCGGTAAAATAGAAACCCTATCAAGATCATACCTTTGCCTTGCGCATTCCACTTGAGCTAGATGATGGCGATCTTGATCTCCTCTCAAGTGGATCACCTTTCTTTGCCTTGCGCATTTCACTTGAGCTAGATGATGACGATCTTGATCTCCTCTCAAGTGGATCACCTTTCTTGATTACGCTCCGCTCGGTGAAGCCTCGCAAATTGCTCCCCCATATACCAATATGGGAGAGACACTCTTTCGCATATCTTCACTTGCCCTTATCTTGTATGTTGATCAACTTGCACTTAGCCTTGATCAATTATTTTAGCTTCGACTCCAACATATGGAGTTCAAGCATTCCATATGGACCAACACCTTCGCTTGTATGTTGATCAACTTGCACTTAGCCTTGATCAACATATAATCTTCTTCTTTTAGCCTCGACTCCAACATATGGAGTTCAAGCATTCCATACGGACCAACACTTGCAATAGCCTTGATCAACATATAATCTTCTTCTTTTAGCCTCGACTACAACATATGGAGTTCAAGCATTCCATACGGACCAACACTGCAAATATAACTCAAAGCACACATTAGTTCATAGAGATTGTCATTAATTACCAAAACAACATATGGGGGCAACCATGCTCTTTCACTCCTGTTATTTATTTTTTATAAAATAGCGAACATTTTAATAAATTATTAAAAAATTGGAGAGAAACATGTACAAATTTTCAACATTCGTGCAAAGTTTAAGAACTAAATGACTTTTTTTTGTCTGTATAAAACGACAAAATCAGTTGCCAAAATGAGATTTAAAAATACAGATTTGAAATCACTAATTTTTTTTTCACAGACCACACAAAGTGTCATTTAATTTTGAAAGTTGGCACCAATGTTGTGAACTTGTATATGTTTGTCTCCAAAGTTTATTAGATATTTTTAAAATGTTTTACTATTTTTATAAAAAAATAAACTAACAGGAGCACGTGAGCTCGGGAGCTAAAATGCATCTCCCCTTAATACTATCCTATTCTAAAAAAATAGGAGATGTCATGTTTGCTATATTGTGAGAACTATCATGCAAAGTTCTCTAATTTGAGGGATCCTTTCATTTAAATGAATTTTATAGGATTTTGGGAGGCTATGATTCCTAAGGATTCGTAGTATTCGAATCCTCAAGAATTATTTCCTAAGGAGTATTGTGTACTCTATTTTGAAGGAAATTTCTATCCACACGAACCTCTTTTGTAAAAAAATATATATTTTACTTATGGTGTCAAACACTCCTTCGGACAATTTTTTTTGTAGTTTCAATCATGTAGCATTGAAGAGGACATGCCACTATAATATGTGTTCCTCCCATTAATGTGTTTTGAGAATCCCGCGAATCAGTGAGGCCTTGAGTGTATGCAGGCATACACATGTTCTCCAGTTTAGATGTACATCCATACGTAGATAAATTGTTGATAAAATAAAACAAAGGCTGCTTTTGCAAAAAAGGAGCTTTTTATTAAAATCATGAGTCCATTACGTCACTACAATTCGTAAGATCTCATGTCTGACCTTTGCATAGTTAGCATGCACACAACCGATCAAACAAAAGGAAAAACGAAATACAAGGCACAATACAATTATGCTTGAAACTCGTAGCAACGCCTAAGATGAAGGAGGGCTGATCGGAAGACTACGCTGTCATCCATGTTGGCTAAAAATATGTCTCACCGCATGCTCTAACCGTGTACAGACCTTAGTAAACAAGTCTTTATCCTCCGTCCATTGAAGTGAGTACCTTGAAATTAGGGGAGAGATTCACCTCCCCAACGTCTACACCAGCTAGGGATGTAAACAATATTTTAAGCATGAGTATGAGGATTTTTTTCTCTTGATTGTGCACCAAGCCCGATCCTCAAATATAAATTGTATGAGTATCAAGAGAGACCGATCCTCGATAATACATAGTAACATAAATCTACATCCGTGAGGATTTGAACCCAGGTGTTGGGATTTTACATCCACTCGCACATGCAAGACATCAACAGTTTTTTGGCCAAGTGAAAAATGTTCTAAAATATATTTCCTTAGTTTGAACCTACAAGTGCCTCTTTGGTTACAAGAAAATCCATAACATTTTGGAGAATTTTGTTCCTTCCGAAATTTCGTATAAAGTTTGGCCACTTTGTAGTATGGGTAACCATAGTTACTTTTCATATGGTCTATCTTTTTTATTTCTATGAAAATTATGTCGTGCATCTAATGCTATAGAAAAGTTCCCCTGAGGTGCAGCCAAACATCTTATATTACAGATTCTTGTGTTTTTGTGTTCTTGTATGATTCAATATAACATATCTCACAATCCTATGTTTTTCCTATTTATGCGTTTTGAGAAATAAATGAATATGTAACCCTCAAGCAACTAAGGATGCTCTAAACTGAGTATCATATTTCCCGCACAAATCTATGTATAATTAATGATCTATGTTCAAAATTAAAATAGTATATTAATTCATTGGGTAGACGGTTGGCATGATATATTTTACTAATATCATGCATCTTATGTATGAAGACATTATGTTAAGTAGTAGGTTTTTTCGATAAAGTGATTTTATTATTTAAGAGTATTAAGCATTACATCCGGCCTCTGCATAAATAGGATGCACACAGCCCTAACAAGTTCCAAAGTTCCGTAGCAAGCGAAAATAATAAGAAGGCGAATTACATATCATGATGAGAAATTGTAAAGACGCCTCTGTTGGTGGAAGGTCGATCCGTAAATTATGCGGCCATCCATGCTGGGAGAATAACTCTCTCGCCACAGCCTCCAAACGCGACGACACCTCAAAAAATAGATCTCGGTGGTCCACACGCTGCAGGGCTGACCATGAACGGAGCGTAGCTGTGCATCGGTATATAACCTGCATAACAGAAGAAATTTTATCATTAAAAACCTTGTCATTTCTACATATCCATAGCGACCAAATAACGGCAATCGCTCCCACCCTAATAAGTAGTTCAAACCTAGAATCAACCCCGTTCAGCCAGTTGCCAAAAATGTTTGCAACGCTGCGCGGAGGATATAAGGTAGAACCTATCTGAATAGCTGACCTTTTATTTTTTTTGATAAAGGGATTTTATTACTTAAAGAGTATTTAAGCATTACACCCGGCCTCTGCATAACTAAGATGTACACAGCCCAAAACCGTCCCAAACATCCAAAGCAGCAGAAAAATAAAAGGCGGGTTACATATCATCATGAGAAATTGTAAGGCCGCCTATGGTAATGAAGTGCCGATCCGCAGATTATGCGACCATCCATGGCGGGAGAATAACTCCCTGGTCGCCGCCTCCAAACGCGACGAAACCTCCAAGAACAGCTCCCGATGCTCCACACGCTGCAGGACCGACCATAATCGGAGTGTAGCTGTACATCGGTAGATAACCTGCAGAATAGAAGAATTTTTGTCATTAAAAACCTTGTCATTTCTACACAGCCAAAGCGACCATATAACGGCAATCGCTCCCACCCTAATAAATAGTTTAAACCTAGGATCCACCCCGTTTAGCCAGTTGCCAAAAATATTTGCAACGCTACGCGGTGGATATAAGGTAGAACCTATTTGGACAGCTGACCATATAGACTTAGCAAACTCGCACTGGAAGAATAGGTGTTTAATGGACTCATCGTGAGTACAGAAAACACACTTTTTACTCCCATGCCAATTGAGTTTGGCAAGGTTGTCTTTTGTAAGAATTACTCCACGACGAAGATACCACGCAAACACCTTCGTTTTGAGCGGTATCTTCATCTTCCAGATTTTCTTATTTGAATCGACAGGAACAACAGACTGGATAAAAACTCTATATATAGACTCGACCGAGAAAAAACCATTCTTAGTTGGGATCCATCGAAGTTCATCAGGGCCTTCCACGAGCTCTTCCACGAGCTGGACAGAGTCCAACCGGAGAAGCAAAGCATTCCAAGATACTTCTCGAGGCCCTAATAGCGTTCTTCTGAACGATACATTTGGTGGGGAAGTACCCAACACCTTAGCCAGTGTATCGCCTTTGTAACGCACAACGTCATATAGAGCCGGATACTGTTCACGAAGAGAAGTTTGGCCAAGCCACCTATCTTCCCAGAACCGAATTTCCGATCCATTCTTAATGGAGAAAGAAGCATGTGGGAAGAAATACTTCTTTGTGGCCATGAGACCAGCCCAGAAGTGTGAATCTCCAGGCTTCCAAACAACCTGGGATACAGCTTTTTCCCCCACATACTTCCTCCTTATGATTGTCTGCCAAATTCCTTCTTCAGAAAGAAGTTTGAATAACCATTTACCAAGCAAGGCTCTATTCTTGACTTCAAGGTCATGAACACCAAGCCCTCCTTGGTCTTTTGGCCGGCAAACCACACTCCATTTAGTCAGTCGATACTTCTTCTTTTCACTATCCCCTTGCCAAAAGAATCTTGAACGGAAATAATCCAATCTTTTCAAGACCCCTTTGGGTAGTTGGAAGAAGGAAATCATATACAGCACCATATTTGTCAGTACTGAATTAATGAGCACCAGTCTTCCTCCGAGGGATAGGAGTTTACCTTTCCAACTATTTAAACGGATCTGAAGTCTTTCCTCCACCAACTTCCATTCAGCATTTGAGAGTCTCCGATAATGAATCGGGATCCCCAAATAGTTGATAGGAAATTGACCTTGTGCACACCCAAAAAGCTCGGCATACACAGAGGCTTCATCCTGGGCCTCGCCAAAACAAAACAATTCACTTTTATGCAAATTTATTTTTAGACCCGATACTTGCTCAAACGCCGATAGAATTAACTTTAGGTTACGAGCTTTTTCGATATCATGTTCCATAAAAAGGATTGTATCATCGGCATATTGAAGTATCGATAATCCACTATCAACCAAATTGGGAATAGCTGACCATATAGACCTAGCAAACTCGCACTGGAAGAATAGGTGTTTAATGGTCTCGTCATGACTACAAAAAACACACTTTTTTGCTCCCGTGTCAATTGCGTTTGGCTAGGTTATCTTTTGTAAGAATTACACCTCGACGAAGATACCACACAAACACCTTCGTTTTTAGCGGTACCGTGCCAATTGCGTTAAGTAGTAGGTAGTGAATGGCAGAACATGAGAAAGGCTTTCATTAATTTTTTCTTCCTTAAAGAAATACAGCCTGCAAGTTACAGAGTGCTCATGCATGCAGAGGTCACTGGTAGGCTGCTGCATCTGCTACATACATATGCATAGTACATCTGTTAACTAGCTAGAACGAACTTTCTTACTTAACCTCGAGAAAATACGTACGTGCTCTAAGCTTGCTTGTGTTAACTAAACATCCACTGCCTAGTTGCTTCGCGCTACATCACAATCACACTGCATCACATTACACGGGGAGATAAGAGAGATAGAGAGAAAAACAAATATTGGAGCAAGAAAAGGACACATCATTTCCCCTGGTTCATAACCTGCCTAGCTAGGATAGCTAGTCAGCTTGCTTTGCTTCTCAGCTGCTGACCTCTTCTTGCAGGTCCGAGCTGCCGCCGCTTGTGACGCAGCTGGAAGAAGACGCCGGCGACGACAGCGACGGAGGCATCGGCATTGTGCGGTGCTCGTCGATGGCGTGGCCGCCCAGCGTTTGTCGCATGGAGAAGGAGGAGGAGGACGACCTGTCCTTTTTGAAGATCCGGCACACGACCCATTCTTCTGTTCCAGCCTCACCCAAGCAGCAACCCTGCAAGTTGTGACGAGCATCTTCATTAAGCACATATATTCCAGCAACAAAGTACAATCAATGGCAGAGATACAAGCTGTAAGCAAATTGCAAAAAAAGAAGTAAAACTAAAGATCAAACAAATAAATGGCAATACAACGAGTGGTTATAACTGTTTTACAAAAACAAAAACCTCGATCTACTATGTTCCCATTTCGAAAAATAAAAGTGTGGCCGCTATTAATTACAAACAAAACTGAAAAAAATGTAAAAACATCGGATGGATTAATGAGCCCACAGGTTTAGCTCTGGCTCTTCCAAATACTGTTCAGGTACGACTCAAGTGAAATGGATGTCCAAATTGGGACTCTTTTCAGCTACAAACCAATCAACAGTGCCGAAATAAGTAACTCCAGTAGCAAGCATGATTCTTTCATGTAGATGAACATTGATAGTGAGTCGCACACTGTGCAGATCAAGCGAACCATCAGCTCTTTGACGAAACACCTCTTGCAACAGTACGTAGTGGTCATTGAACTATTGTGCAGTCAGATATGTAGCTAGCCTTTTCTCTCTGATTACAAAGAAGTTTTCACTCCTAAGCACCAGTAAACTCAACTAACTAATCGGTGATAGGGATTGTGTATGTAAATACTACGAACAACTTGCTGAGGGGCTAGCTACATGTATTTGCATGCTACTTAATTAGTCCCAACAATGAGATCTGAACGTACGAATTTCTCAACAGGCCGAGAGCATCTAGTACATCGTTAAGTACAACCAACCACCTCTCCGTATCAGCACAAATTGCGACGACAAGTCGACAACCACTACCATCCCAAAGCTAGCGATTTAATTACAACAGGATCGATAGATCGATCTGCATCCATCCGTCGGTCAGGTCAATTAATTATCGGTTTAGCAAGTTGTCACACTGTTTAATGAATGATGAGATAGGATAGCTAGCTCGCGGAGAAGGTTATGTGCCCTATATATGCACCTAGCTGTAGTACAACTAGCTTAATTAAGTTTTGTTTGCCACTAATTCCAGCCAGAGGCCGGGTGCATGAAACTCTTTGCTTGTATCGCCTTGATGGAATTATCGAGTTAATAAAAACTCTGTCTATAATTTTTTTCCAGTCAGAGTAGTTAGTTGTTACCCCAGTTATGAAGTTTATGTACATACCTAATAATTAAGCAGTTTAATTAGTTTATGCTAATCTTGGCATCATGGAAGCTCTATATATACAGAAGTCGAATATTAGGTAACTATCGTCGATATATTCAAAGTTAAGCCCACCATACAGCTATGTGCCAAAGGGAGAACATTGACACATGATCTTGCTAGCTAGCTACGTAAAATAACATATATAATACGCGGAAAAAAACTCGTCCGAAACGCAGGGATTAATTTTAAGGGAGTATTGTAAGAATTCAACACTTCAATCCTAGACGTTATCTGAAAGTTCTAAACAAAACCTGAGGTATCGATACTAACAAGCCCACTATATATAGTCTATAGCTGCTCCTGTTAGATTAGACAACTAAGCTAGTACGTATAAGCTTAGTTGTATTCCAGTTTATTATTTTGAGCTGCCATCGATCCAAAGCTAAGAGCAACCCCAGCCATTGGGCAATCCCAGAGCGATTTGCCGGCGCAAAATCGGTCGTCCTGGGGGCCGCCGGCGTATAAAAGAGCCCTGGGGACATCCTATTTTCCAGCCATGTCCCCACCCAAGAAGAGGTGTCAACGATTTTGCATGCAACCCAGGCGTCGGCGTAGGTGCGGGATGGTTGGTGGAGGAGGAGAGAGAGGGTGGAGAGATTAAATAAAAGAGAAGAGAGAGGGTTGCATGCAAAAGATTCCCCCGGCGTACCAGGCAGTTGGATGCGTGGGGAGCTGCGATTGGGTTTTTCATTCGCCGGCGCCCCGAGGGCAAACCCAGCAGGCTGGGTTCGGCGTGGGTTCGCCGGCGTATTTTTTTGACTAATCCGGCGAAAATTTGGATCGTGGGGCATGGCTGGGAAGATTTTCGTCCGCCGACGTATAAAAAGTGGTAAAAAAATGCTCTGGGGAGGCTCCTGGGAACGGCTGGAGTTGGTCTAAGGATTGGGATAGCACTTGCACAGCTGCAGAAGTGCAGTTGAAGAAGTACAAGAACACTACTCAGAAAGGAAAAAAATAAGGAAAAGCATAATGGAAACAGTACATGCAGCAAGAACAAATTGATGGCAATCAAGCAATCAAGCGGCGACTACTTAATTACTCAATCAATCAAGGAAGATTAACCAGTGTGCTCACATTCTTATGTTGAAGCGGCAGGGCGAGGCGGTACTCGTGCATGACCCAGCCGGTCTGCACCGGCGCCGCCGGTGACGTCGTCTTTCTCCCCTTGGTCCTGTTCCGGCGGGGGACGAAAGCCATGGACTTCTTGACGCCGACGAGGTGGTTCCGGCCGCACCGGGACACGACCACCGGCCTCTCCCTCCCGCCCGCGGCTGGCTTCCAGCACCCGCTCGCCGTCGCCGTGGCGCCGCCCCTCTTGCCGGCGGCAGGGCGGACCGCGAAGAAGTACTTCTCTCCGTCGCAGGCGCCGGGGATGTCCCAGGGGTCGAGACTGTAGAGGTTGCCGACGTCGGGGATGACGGCGGCGGGGAGCGGGAGGCCGAGGGCCTTGCGGCGGAGGTACTGCAGCACGAGCTCCTCGTCCGTGGGGCGGAACCGGAACCCCGGCGGCAGCTGCCTCAGCACCTCCTGCCCGCCCTGCCTCACCATCACCGGTGCCCTCGTCTCCATCGTCAACCACTGCAGGCACAACGTACGTCGCCTCACAGGTCACAGCAGCTAGCTACCTAGAGCACGCACCGACTAGCTCAGCTCAGCTTAGTGAATCGAGCACGTACCAATGGCGGCCGCACTAGCTAGTTTAGTTAGCTTGTACGTACTTCACCGGGACGTTGTCCTTGTACGGGTAGTGGTCAAGGCAACACGGCAGCTTCCTCGAGCTCACTTTGCGAGTGCAAAGTGGCGCGCACGAGCCGTGCATTTGCTTGGAATGTTCATGGCGACTTGCAGACAGAGGAGAGAGAGAGTCTCTAGAGAGGAGAGAGGTGGGATTGCAGTAGGGAGGAGGGGAAAAGGGCGTGGCGCGTTATATATAGGCCGGGGAGATCCCCTGCGGGAGGCGTGAAGTTTACTCCACCGTCGTCGTCTCGTGCTCGATCGCCTGCCGGCGTACCGCGTATGTGTGGCTAAACTCGGTGCCTTCTCCGACTTGACAACCCCTGCCTGCCCCCCGCGCCGGACTCTTTATTTTCCGGCCAGATCGGTAAATTCCTTCCGGAAATTCTCCAGCAAGTTACTGTATCGCATGTGTCCCTGTTACGCGGCAACGCAAGCAACGAGGTTAATTGGCCGGTTCAGATTCGCGAAATTTCGTTTTCGTCAAATGTCTCTGGGCTGCTGGAGTGTGACTACTGATGGCTGTGATTTCGGTTTTCAATTTCGTCAGTTTGGCCGGGTTCGTCTTTTCCTTCAACATGGCTGAAATTTAAGGTCTTAAATCCCACAATTTGCGACTGACCATGGGATTTAAGGTCTTAAATCACATAATTCGCGATGTTTGTAGAGTGCAATTTATCGGGCACTCGGCAAGCACGAACTGTATGCCGAGTGCAGCCAAACAATACTCGGCAAAAACATGTCCCGTAACCGTCTTTTTGTTAAGGGTCGCGCACACTCGACATTGTACCTGAATCCCGTAGTGACATGCGAGCTATAGATGTTGCAACTATGCGTGTCTTCGGTATCTCCCATCTTCTCTTCCACAACAACGCGTGTTGAGCCGGACCAAACGTTCTAGGTCCATGGAGCAAGATTCGCCAAGCCGAGACAATTTATGTACAAAAGCTGCACTCTTTGCGATTCCCGGATTGAGAAACCCAAAGTCCGGATTATTTATCACGATTTACCCACCACATAGCAACTTACCGGTTTGATTACCATCGTACTCCTCGAGCAAGCCCTACTGAACCCACACATTTTGTTACCCACGTGTTTCCGCCCTCGTCTCAACCCTAGCCGCGAGAAGCAGCCACCCCATCGTCACACTTCCTGTCTGACCTGTGTCGCCACCCTGCCAGCGTCCTCCCCATGTCTGACTCACTCCTCATTGAAGCTCGAGGTGAGATCGGCCATGGCTGATAGATTTGTCCCATGTGGAGTAAATTTGGTTCGTGAGTAGCCGTGTAGAATTTTTTTTTTGGTGAATTGCTATGTAGAAAATTTCAAAGCTATATTTACATAACATAATTTGTTACGAGCATTTGTTGTATGTAGAAAACTAGTTTGTTGGATTTCCATGTGCAAAATTTGTTATGTGTTTTGCTACGTTTTTTTTGGTTTGTTGAGTTGCTACGCACAAAATTATACTATAGAAGTGGTATGAATGTTTACAGAAAAGTGTCGAGAATGGTTGCTGAATCGATTGATGAAAACATTAGGATTAACACCGAGTTGTTCGTCGTGAAAGTGTGGTTTGGAAATAGACCGAACACTCACTTGACCCCCAATGCATTTGAGGAGGTGGCATTTTCAACTCAAAATAAGAACATGCCCGGAGTATAAGCATGTCGAATTGAAAAACAATTGGCCAAACTGAAAAGTGATTACAAATATTCAAAAAACACAGTTTTAGCGAGACCGGAGAGGGGTGGGGTTACGGGTTGAACACTATGAAAAAAAGATGCAAAGTGGTGCAAAAATCAAACAAAGAGGTGGCATCAGAGCTGCTTCGATGAGCTGCTCAATCGGGGTACCTGTGAGGCCAGCGGCAGGCGGCGGCCGCCGAGCGTCGAGTCGCGGGAGATGGGGGTCAAGTGACGAGAGACACACAAGAGGAAGATATATGGGGGAGGTTGTGCCCCACTGGTTGGGGTTAACCCTAACTTGGTCGGTCATGTGGGTTGTAGTTTACTGGCATAACATGGTTTCAGCGCTTCTAGCCAGTCCTGGCCATGGGAAGCCCAGCCCGGTCGGCCCGCCCAGGCCGACCCAAAATTTTAGGGCCTAAGCCTGCATTTTGAGCCCAAAGGATTGGTAGGGCCGGGCCTAGGCTTCACATATGAATGATTTAAAGAAGAGGCCCAACCCACGGCCTGAGGCCCGCCTCTATTTTTCGCCGATTGGTCGGGCTTGGGCCTGAAATCTAGGCCGGCAGCAGGGCGGGACGGGCCTGGGTTTTCTGATGTGTGCTTTTTTTGGCCCGGCCCGACCCATGGCCAGGACTACTTCTAGCATTGTAAAAAATCTGAAGATGATGATTCGGAATCTTGACATCTACTGAAACAAAGTGAACATTATTAGCAGGCATAACCCTATGTTAAGTAATGATGATAAACTTTCTTGTAACATAATGAATCCGATAGGCTCGGGAAAGCACAACTTAGCTAAACTTCTCAGGCATCAAGAAATGATGATGATTCAGAATCTTGACATCTTCTTGACACTCGTGATCCTTATCAATATTCAATAATGCTATGTCGACCATGCAAAGCGTGCTGTGAACAAATACTGCGCAGATTGATCAAATCAGTTGTTGGTCGGTCGGCTCATATTATTATCCGTTGTTGAACCACTTTCACCAATCAATCTCTTTTGTATCTGAAGGGAAGCTTTTCGATCTTGATTGTGGATTCATTGAGTGACCTCCTCCATTGTTCCTTCTCTCTAATTCATCCATAACATTTGTTGCTTATTGGTGGGATTGAAGAGAGAGGGACTTGAGCATTCTAGGTGTTCTTTCTTTGCATTTGGTGCATGATCTTGAGCTATTCACTATGATCCAGGTTGTGGAGCTTCCCATCTTCGGAGTGAAGGAAAAGTTCACCACAGTAATTGAGCTCCTACTCCTTCGAGGAGGCCCAAGAATAAGGATGTGGGCTCTCATAGCGTCTAGGGTCCATTGTGGTAATCCACACCTCTCCAACGATCATTAGCTTCATTGCGAGAAAGTGAATAACGGGATGAAATCTTCATCTCCACGTGACTCGGTTATCCCTATACTCGGGTTCCTTTCACTTGTACTTTACCTTGTGATAGCCTTTCATGCTTGAAGTTATATATCTTCTATAGGTTTTATCACTTGTGTGTTTTCGATTGTGCTCATCTTATTTAGCTTAATTAATTTAATTGTGCACTTAGTTGAGCCTACCATATTTAGGATTTGTGTTTCAAATCTAAAGAGTAATTTATTTATACATATATTCCTGTAAAATCCATAATTGCGTTAAAAACCACTTTGGGTGACATCTCGATCTTTCACCGTGGCCAACAACACCCATAGTTTCAACCATCGTCAGTAGGCATGACCACACCAATAAAAATCAGTTCCGACGCATGGAGAAAACTAGAGGCAGTCGCATTTAGGAATCCGAGGAGCGAAGGATACGATGTCCAACTAGGAGGGTTGTGCGGTGTGTGCGGGAAACTCCGCGTCGTCCTCAACAGTTGACCGACAGGCGTACTATCATTCATCGAGAGCTCAAACTGGGAGTGAAGAGGTGGCAGTTTGCGAGCGCTGGCAGCCATGATGTGGCATGAGAGCCATGCCGACGAGCTGCGTGATGATCAGTGATGGTAGCGTTGGGTTGTTCCCCAAGCGAAGGCGTGGATGTAGTAAGTAGCAGTTTCCCTCGTTAACGAACCGAGGTTTATCGAACCAGTAGGACTTTGAAATCAACAACAAAGTGAATGTTGAAGATCTCTAGCGCTTAATCTTCAACAGACGTGGACCTGCACACACTCAACCAATTACTTTGCCCCCAACGGCGGAAAGGTTGTCAATCTTTCCGGTCTCGCAGAAAACAAAGCGGTTAATTGTATAGTGAAATAGATGAAAATATGAAAGTGGACCAGAGGAGTAATGATGATGAAAAGTGATGAATAAAGGTTGCAATCAATATAAAAAGATGGACCGGGGGCCATGGGTTCACTAGTGGAGTCTCTCAAGTAAATAAAACACTCATATGATGGGTAAACAAATTACAGCTAGGCAATTGACAATATTATAACACAAACTTAATCTAGATATGACATAGAGAACATGATAATATTTATGTAGGCATCACGACAATGAACAAAGACCGTTGAGTCCAACTGCATCTTTGTCTAAAAAGTCCACCGTGGGATCGCTATCCAGCCTGTCACCCAACGGTATTAAGTTGCAAGCAACAGACATTTGCATTAAGTAAAGCGCATGAAGTAAGCAATACTAATATCAAAAGAGACATTAACACCGCTGTTTTATCCTTAGTAGCAAAGCACACCCTCGCTCTTAGACGTTTCTGTCACCCGTGCCCAGGAACAAAAAGGGGCATGAACCCACTATCTAGCATAAATACTCCCTCTTGGAGATACACACAATCACTTGGCCAAAGTAACTACGCACATCGGAGAGCATGCAAGAACATAAATCAACATATAAGAATCATGCACAATCTGATCATAACTTCATAATTGATCATGTTAGGCAGCTCACATTATCATAATACATGAAGCACAAGGGAGAGAGACTACCATCTAGCTACTGTCATGGACCCATAGTCCAAGGTGGGACTACTCACAAATCATCTCGGAGGAAGGCATGGCTATGAAGAGCCCTCCGGGATCAATCTCCCCTCCGGCAGGGTGCCAGGATCAGCTTCAGAATCACCCCCGAACTAGGGTTTATGGTGGCGGCGCCTCGGGGTGACTTCTTTGGAAAATAATGGCCACCTCAACGTTTTTGGGATTAATCTAATTTTATAGTCGTCGGAGGGGGCCGAGGGGACCCACCTGGAGCAGGGGCAGGTCCCACCCGCCGCCCTAGGGCAGGCCGCGGCTGGGGGTCGTCCCTGCCCTGTGGGTGGCCCCCAGGGCTGCCCTCTGGACTGAAACTCCGTCTTGGAGAGTAAAAAATCCTCGTAAATTTTCAGCGCATTCCGAGAATATTTCCTGTGGTAAGTTTCTGAAACGAAAAGACAACAAAAACAGGAAATTGGTACTAGGCATCTTGTCAATAGGTTAGTCCGACAAAATGCATAGAAATGATGTAATATGATAGTAGAAACATGTGACAACATCACACAACTAGCATGGATCAATAAAAAATTATAGATACGTTTGACACGTACGTATCACTACGCAATCGGGATACTTTGTGAGGCCAGCAGTAGGCGGCAGCACCGCAAGTGTCGAGTCGCGGGAGAAGGGGGTCAAATGACAAGAGGCACACGAGAGGAAGATATAATGGTCAGGGGCGGACCTAGACCAAAAGTTCAGTGGGGGCATTTCAAATGAGTGGGGCTATTATAGTAGAAAATTGATATTTTTTTAACAATTTTTCTTGAAAATGTGAATAGAATACACTAGAACTTAGAAAACTGAGTGGGGGCCACTGCCCCACTCAACTCAGCGTGGGTCCGCCCCTGATGGGGGAGGTTCCGGCCCACTGATTGGGGTTAACCCTAATCCTGGTAGGTTGGGTGCACTGGTGTTCAGTGGCCAAATAGGGTCTCGGCCTAGTATCTTTTCATTAGTTCTAGGCAATAAATAAATAAAATCATTTAAGTAATTAAAGGTTATAAAATTACCCTAAATAATTGGAAAGTTTTATTGAGTACCTAAAAATGTTAGAAAATTTAAAATGAGAAATTGGAATTAATACTCCATAATACGTAAAATAAGGTTACATTCTAACATTAAAAGAAATATATAACTTTAAAATAAAATTATTATTAATATTTTTAAATATTAAAAATTATAAATAATCTATACTGTCGAGGTATCGGTAATTCAGGCATAGACAGTGGTGCCATACGCCTACGAGAAGAGGTGGGGGCATACGTAGCTGATTCCGATGACGGGATTACGCACAGTTTATCAAGCTTCGGATCACACACGGTGGCCTGATCCTACGTGCTGCTGTAATTCACTATAAGGCAAATATACGTGGTTACACTGAGTTTGTTGTGTGGTCTAAGGCGTCCTATAGTCCGGCTTATATACGCGATCAGAACTAGGGCTTACAGGATAACCTAACCGACTAAGGACAGAGTCCTGCTCGTATCCGGCTTGGGATGTATCTTGCACCATAAGTCAGCTTCTTCTGGGCCGCCTTCTAAAACCTTCACTTAGTCGGATGGGCCTCCTGCGCTTTAGTCTACTGGGCCGTCCGGTAAGCCGGCTGGCTTACCACTTCCATGGGCACCTTGACAAGCTGGCTTTAGTCACCTCCGTGAGGATACCTGTTCAGCATAACCCCAACACGTACAAACAAATTTATGAATTGATCACTTACAAAAATCTGAATGTGTCCAAAATTAAAGGAAAAGAGAGACAATTTTCTATTCATGGTGGTAGCTGCACAACATGGCGTTAGACGGATTTACAAGCCGTACATATCCGTTTTAGCTTGTTTTACTAGTAGAGCATGAATTTTTGGTGTATAAAACTGGTTTAGAATTTTTGTGCATTGGCTTTGTGTTGACTTTTTTGTTTACTTCTAAAAATTATCATAGCGGAGGGAAATTTTTGAAAAATATTCAAATCACTTTTAAACAATGCCCCGGACTCTTTGAGTAATCTCCTTTTACCATTTAAGTTACATTAAAGGTCAAACTTAGGGAGTGTAGCTACCACCACACACACTCGATCTTTTCCATAAAGGAAAATAGGGATTTATGTTAAAAAAAACTCTAGAAATATCTAAAATAATTATAGAATAACATCAAATAATATTTGAGTACTGTATATGATTTTTAATGATTACTTTCTATTAACAAAGTTAAATAAATAAATATAAATCAATTTAATCAAAACCAAGAAAAAAAACCTTGAGGACGTTTACCCAAATTATTTAATCCACAATTAACTGGAAACTAATGAGAATTAGAAACATTGCATACCTTGCACAGTAGCATATTTCCATTTCGTTAAACATCATTCTTACCGGACAATGATGTTACTTTCAAAACCCGAGGTTCAGGCATGCCTAGAAGCTTTGAACTACATCATCTGCAGCCACAAGTCAAGTTCATTCTTGTTCGTGTCACAGATTATATTTATCAAGCTATTGCAATCTTAATCGTGCTATACCTGCATTGAAATGAACTTCTACTCTCTACAACTATGAATTGACTATGTAGTGGGCAATGGAACCACAAATGATATTATTGAGGTGAAACAATTACAGTGTACAATGTGTCGGGTTTAGGAATAATAACAAATGTAGGAAGGTATTCTCGGGTAGCATAGATACCGCTATCACAAAACCTGGTATGGGAAGGGCGAGTCTGTTGTACCTTCTTTTCGCATATCCTCATACAGATAACACCATTGTCCTAATGAGTGGTTTTATATCCCTATCGCTCGGGATAGCTATGAAAATTACCAAGCTTTGTAAAGTTCAAGGTGATACGCGTAGGTGGGGTATTGTGGAGAGTGTCCATGGTACATGGGGCGGATATGCGGCGTCATGGGGAATGGTTGTACATAACTCGTAGACCTTAGACTTGGTCTGATACTCATGAAACTATGATGGGTTATGGATGCGGCAAAAAGTCTAAGGGTCACTTGTGGGTAAAATAGTGCACCTTTCAGAGTGTAAATTAAGGATTGTGGCAAGTCACTCCTTATTTTGGGTAACAATTGTGATCGTCGCAGAAAAGAAACCATATGAGGTTCTAACGAACCGCGAAGTCTGATGAACATAGATTTGATGAATAAAACTAGATTTTTTAAAATGATACAGAACATGCATTAGCTATGACCTCGGTCACAACTATAGCTATATCATTCAAACACGTATCCAAGCTAAATTTGCTGATTACGCTGTTCCCAATATTTCCAAAACCCTTTCTTAGGCTCCAAGGCAGTCGAGGAGTATATCCAGCAAGAAGCAGTGAAGGTCTACGACAATGAGTCGCATCTGTCCTTTGGAGTTGATGGAGACGACTACTACATCACCTACGGTGTGGATGATGGCGAGGAGGAGGAATATTGTATCACTATAATATTGTTGCAGCAACAATAGTAGACGAGAAGTTTTATTTTCAACTTAGTGCTACGGGTTGATCTTTCCGACTTTCATTTGTAGTTGAATTCACCTCCGTGTATCGAGGATTTCTATGTTGTTGGCTTGTAATGTAAAGTACTCCATAGTAAATTTGGACTTGCAATGTTTGTGGTGTACTATTATAAGAGGTATAATATTTTTGAAATGGTGTTTCATAATTGTTCTACCAACCAACTGGCACACTACACCATGTAGTGGTTTGCAGGGTCATCGCAGAAGTCTTCGATCTGGTGTTCAAAGTCGGGTGGCTACTAGGCCTCGTAAATCCATTGGGTGATTGTGCTCTTCTTGTTCCGAGGGTGATGGTTTCGTGTATGTTTCTGGAGTCTGCTATATTTTCTTGGTATATGTCTATATTTGTACTTGTCTTTGTGTGTTTTCATTACATCATAATATAGACGAGTATGGTTTGGCTTAAGTTAAAAAAAAGCGGGAGCTAGAAACCCATAGAATCGGCATTTATTGTGCCCGCTGGTGATAGCGTCACTCTCAAATTTGTTCTTGAGGTGATACCTGTCGGAATTGTCCAGAGTTATCTTCTTATTCAAGATGACTGAAATTGGATGTAAACTAGAATAACTCTACATTGGGGGTCTATTAAACATCACAGGGTTAACAATGGGGCACAAAGGAACATGCCAACTCAATGTTCTTCATGAAGTATGACTCTTGCGAGGTATATACACTTTTGGTCCCAGAACTTGCACGGCAGGAGCAGATTAGTCCCGCATCTTGCAAAGAGTGTTAAACTAGCCCCACAACTTGCATAGCCATGACTAATTAGTCTAATTTCACCGAATTTTACCATTTTTTACCAAATTTGGACTAGATGCATGCTTTTGCAAAAAGACCTTTGTAATTTTTCTCTGGCATATGTGACATGGGTGTTGTCCTACATCAGGTACCACCAGTCAGTAGATGTACACATATTTAAAACTAAATGCGTTGAGACGGGATTCGAACTCACGTCTAAAGGTTTAGCCCGCACTGTGATGTACGATAGGACGTTACTATTTTATACCAATCCACATTGAACCATTGCGAGCTGCCTTGCCTGCCACTGTCTAGCAGACGTGCACGCCTACAATGCCATTGCAGATTCTGCCGGCATTGCCCACCATGGTCCCTGCGGCCATGACATACAGGAAATCGACAGGAACCGCACGTTGTTGAGCACACCATGCCGGACGTCGCCACAGACATCGTCGCCCACGCTGCCACGCACACCGGTGCGTAGTAAATCGTCGATGCCGTGACCTTACCGTGTAGAACTTGGAGGGCAGGCATGTGGTTCCGCTGACCAGGTTGTCTTGGAGCTTGAGCCACGTGAGCGCCGGTAGCGCCATCACGTACTACTGTAGGGTGGACACCCTGGAGCATTGGAAACGCGAGCGGCATGGCCATGCAGGCGCTCGGCATTGCCAGAGCATTGCTACCACATGCGCACTGGCGCCCCAGCATGGCCATCTTGCCATGGCCACCGTCACACATGAAGTAGTGCCCCTTCTCTTTTACTTTCTTGGCTAGATATAATCCTTCTAATTTGGTAAATGAGCGGGTGCCCCAGCTGAGCATGGCGTACAGGTCATACGGCAGGAGCTCCCGTGACATGTGTGTGTATATGTGCTAAGTTTGTGTAATAACCTGACATGATAGAACGTACCATGAATCGTTCTGTGGTGTAGTGGTATGTGCGAGTTGTGCCACAATATCTAGTTTGCACGTGAGTTCAAATACCGTCTTACCTCTTTTAATTTATTTATTTCTTCACCTACAGAACAAGTGGGAACTGCATGTAAGACAGTCGCATACCAATATATATAGGGGTCTTTTCATAATAATTATAATGCCACGTGTCAAGTTTTCAGGTTAGTGGAGTTAACGAGAGTCTGAGGAGTTTTCTGCAAATGCGTGCGTCCAATCCAAATTTGGTAAAAAAATGTGAAATTCAGTGAAATTGGAATAATTAGTTCCAGCTATGTAAGTCGTGGGACTAGTTTTGAACTCTTTGCAACATGTGGGACTAATCTTCTTCCGCCATGCAAAAGTTGTGGGACAAAAAATGTATATAACTCGACTCTTGTCGAAGAGTCGCTATTATTAATTCAGCATTTATACAAGGTGGTTTTGCTATCACATTTATTCGATTTCTTGCATTCGAGCCCCGTTTTGGTGAGGACAGTGGTGCGGTGTAAATTATGCGCACAGATTTCTTAACGGAGCGAGTAATCTACAATAGTAAAAGCACACTGTCAAAGCCGAATCAGATACCAGTACACAGACGACCTAATTAATTCAGATACATGCTGTACATTCGCCGATCTGTCCGGCAGATTTGGCGCTAGCAACTAGCTAGTGCGGGCTCTTGAATTGCTGTCGTACGGGGGTTCCCCTGTTTAAACAAGAACCAAACACAACTGCCCTCCACTAGGCTTTGATTTTCTTAACCCATGAACGCACGCAGCGTGCAGGCGTGCAGCATCTCTCCACATATGTATGATTAATGGATACTTCCATTAGAATCGTGCAAGTAATTACGCTAGCTAGTAGCGTGGTGTTAATTAATTAATTAATTAATTAATTAAGCAGTAGCAAGTAGGATTGGATTTGAATCTGGAGGGCATCGTATTCATCTATATGGTGACCTTTTTCCTTGGCTGGAACATATATGCCAGTTATGCCTTCTTTCCTACCTAGCTTTGTTCTTCTTTTGCATGCGCCTTTGCTTAGGAGCAGCTGCAATGCCTAGCTTTCTCCTACCTTTTTAATTCCCCTTTCTTTGAGCACTTCCTTTTGCAGCAAAAAAAAGATAAGAATGTGATGAGTGTCACAAGTGTGCATGGGCCCATAGTGCTTGACGATGTCATGGGATCCTACAGTTCCATAGCTGAAGAACGCGCACGGTTTTGTTTGAAACTTATTACAGGGTTTTTCCTGTCAGAAACAAGGTACTACAGGTTAATTATTGCTATTCCAGAACAGTTTTCTTATGATGGCATTGCTGAGCGCGAGCGCGTAGAGTTTTAACCGCACGGTTCTTGAAACCATACTGTAGATTTTATGGAATAATTTAAGTTGACGAACTATGTGAGCATCACTAAAACAAAACGTGCACAATACACTGGCGGAAACGTTACAGATGATGCCCTTTAATAGGTAATGCTCCCTTTCACGAAAGGAATAATCTCTATCACAAATTCGTAATACAGTGATGACTGCAAAAGGCCTTGCGAGCATGTAATAATAGTTACAGCAAACATATACAAACAAAGCAAAGTAAAATGCATGGATTAATTGAATTGGCCTGCGTGTCACCAATTAGGTTGACATGCTAAGTTTTGGGTGTAACTCAATGTGGTAACATACTAACATAGTATATATGTGCTTTAGCCAGTTAGTTACCTGAATCAAAGCAATTAACGCTACATGTACAAACAAAATCTACATGGACTATCAACAAAATCACCACAAGGTTGTCGTTCCTTCGCGTGGCTAGTTTCTTGGAACCGGTGTTGGGCGGAAATACCTTCTCCTGGGTTGCGTGGTGGCACGTGAAGTATGTACATGCATCGTGATGTAATGGGATAAGGAGGAGCGGATACCGTAGATTGACTCCCCGGTGATGCAATGGTGGACCATTAAGAGAGCGTGCAAGAGGGATCGGCGTGACCTTTAGATAGCAATCACCCCAGTCTTATGGTGTCATTGGAGGCATCACAACAGCGTGGTCTTTAATGCTAAGAGGTCATCCGCCTAGTAGATTACGTAGATGATTAGATCGTAGTATGAATCGTGGAAAAGCAGTGGGTCTCTTCCGCGTAGAGGTGTTCGGCTTTACACCACATAAACCGTGTTGCTTGCTAGAGGGAGAGTAGGCTAGCGATTGGGGATATGTCAGTCCTGTTGACAGCAAGTATGGCCGCTCGACGTTGTTGTAACCTTTGCCTCTTGACACCCCTTCTATGTTATGCGATACACCCTCCTGGGGTATTCTAGAAAAATAAACAAAATCACCAAATAATGTCGACTGCAAATGGGATTTTAGTTGTATGTTAATTTTGATAGGTTCATCGGGCCAGTGGCAGTAACTTTCATGACAATTTGTTGACAAAATATTTATGTACACAACATTCTCATATAGAATTGACATTGTTTGTGAGGTCAAGATCAGTTATTTTTAAGGTAACTTCTTTCATGTGGTTTCTTTGGATTGGGTGTTCATGTCTTCTTTTGTTTGTGATTTAAATAATTTTATTCGACAAACTTGCCGTGGAAACAACCACAAAATCTATGTCCGGTGTCAACAAATATCCTTCCATTGACAATCGTGCATCGCTATGTCTGTGCGGTCATACATTTCATTTCATCCAAAATATAAAGTGACAATATAAAATAGAATGGACGAAAGCTCTCACGTACACTTGACTTACTAAATAAAAAGATGCTTCCCAAATTTTGCATTTTTTCTTTGCGTGGGGCCAATCATATAAACAAATTATGGATCAAGACTTAGCCAACTAAATTAATAGGGTTCTAAGTTTTTCTACTCATAGGTCATATGCAGTTAATGAAGTTGGATCTTTTCAAGGAAACAACAAAGGGACTCCAAGGGAATTCATCGGTTCTTTGGAGGAAACTTGGTTTGACCGTCAAAAAAATTAAGAATTATTGTAACTTAAGTATAATTTCATAGAGATTCTAACTTGCACTCCGATGTCTTTGTGAAGTTCATTTGGATAGTGTTGTCGCTATGTCTTCTGCACCATCCCTGCTATTTTTTGCGCGTTCAACACATTTTTTTTGTTTTGCACGAGCATTAATATAAAATTTCCGAGTTTTTATCCATTTGTTTCGATGCATACAATAATCTAACGAGGCACCACCTTAGGACTGCACTAAGAGGTGAAGTACACCAAATGACCATTTGGAATTGACCTCAATTGTAAATAACAAAACACTAGAGAAAAGAAGAGAAATGATGATGGCATGCTTACACAAGATCGGCCTCATCAGCAGCACCACCACCTGGCCGCTAGAGAAGCACAATATCGCTGGAAAATGACACGGCACAAAAGACTACTAGTGCCCTAGTGCTCACTCGTGGGATCCACACTCACACGTTGCCTTCACACATGAGTGTTTTGGGTTTGGTTCATGGTTCTATCCCTCTTTCTCTAGTTTTTCTCTCTCCCATGTGTCACTGTTTTCTCCAAAAGAATGAGCAAAAAGGTGGCCAATCATTGGTTGCTTATCCTTCTATCCGGGCTCTTTGGCTGGTCTGGTTTGCTCTTGGCTGAAATCAAGGAGTGAAGTGCTCTACACAACTGCCAGTGCTGCTTCATATTATTTTCATAAGCTTCGTTTATTTCATAAGATAGGGTACTTACCTACTGATGTATAGTATGTACGATTAGATCTAAGAGCATGTCTAGTAGTACCCCTAAATCCCCAAACCTCTAAAAATAACTGTTTTTTTACGGGTTTGACCGAAAAAAACGCGTAGACTAGAACCCGTAAACCCCTAAACCCCTAAAAAAATTTAGAGGTTGGACCCCGGGTCACCCTCCCAACCTCTAAAAGTGAGGGTTGGAGAGGGTCAACAAGCCCAACCCCTATCCTCCTCTCTCCACGCGCGGGAGGGAAATTTCCCAACCCGCCCGCCGCCGCCGCCTCCTTCCTCGCCGGCCGCCGCCGCCATGGAGGCGCCCGCCGCCCCGCCCGCGGCCGCCCTTGTCGTGGTATTGTCAAATCTAGCCGGGCTAGGGGTGCCATCCGGCTAGGTATACACGCCGACGGTAGAGAGAAGACGTGGGGGAGGAACGTAGCGGGATTCCGGTGACGGAATTACACACAGTTTACCCAGCTTCGGATCACACGACGGTGGCGTGATCCTACGTGCTGCTATAAATCAATATAAGGCAATATGAGCCGATTACAATGATGTGTGTATAGCCTTGGTTGTATGAGGCTGTGGAGATTATGCCCTAAGGCTCCCGTAAGCCGGCTTATAAAGGTGGCCGGTCCTAGGGCTTACAAGGAAAGTCTACCGACTAAGGGAATAGGAGTCCTAGACTAATACGGCTTAGTGGCTCCGTCTTGTGCTCCAAGTCGGCTGGTTGCCGGGCCTCCGTCTTGGCTCCTCCTTAGCCGGCTGGTCCTTCTCCTTGTGCTTCAGCATTCTGGGCCGCATGTAAGCCTGCCGGCATTACCACCAGTGGGCCACCCTGGTATACTGGAATATGTACATGTTGATGATACCCTTATTTGGTATATCCCCGACATTAGCCCCCGGAAAGTTTTGAGTTCTCCAGCGGCCGGCTTCTTCGACGGGCTTGAAGTAGTTTCGCCTTTGTTTGTCTTGTCTTGATTAGGCGGATGTAGAACTTGAAGCTTTGCCGAAGGAAATAATCCGACATGTACTGCCGAACTGCCATCGTCTTAATTGTCGTTTAAGACGGATTGACCAGGACGTCCGGACTAATCGATTTTTAATCGTGTCGGCTTGTGTCCAATGGAACTCGTCCGATTTCCATGCTTCTGATGTAGACCGCGTCGGGTCTGCTTTCAGAATTGAACTGTGCCCGCTGGTGCTAGCTTTATTCCATTGGGAACACAGTCAATTTGCATGTTTCAGAACCGAGTTTATTCCAAAGAATGGATGAAGAAAAAATCTCCGTCCAGGTGGATGTAGCCCCCGAGGCTCATGTCGGCTTATGTAGTAAGGCGGCATGAGACTCAGAAAATCCGATGGTTGTAGCCCCCGAGCGTCGAATCGAAGTACTCGAAAGTCGGGTCGATGCTCAGCAAAACTTGCGTCATTGTAGATCCAATGGTTGTAGCCCCCGAGGCTCATGTCGGCTTATGAATTATGGCGGCATGAGACTCGACGCAGCCCCCGAGCTATCCATCAAAACTGTAAGTTTCAACGGACTGTAGGCCCCGAGGCTCATGTCGGCATGAGGCTTGATGAGAACATCTCGCCGGGTAACAGGGCGCAACGCCAATCTGTTTAAAACCCAGAAGGCGACTGAAATGAAAACATCTCGTCGGGTAACAATGCGTGATGCAAATCTGTTTTAAACCCAGGAGGCGGCTGAAGACGAGTCGGCTTGCAGGAGACGTCCTTGATGAAGCGGCAACAAAAATACCTATCGAATAAACAATAACTGCATTAAGCTGTACTTTAAATGCAAGCTGAACAATTGTAAGAGCTAAGCCGACAATATTTTCAACAAAAATATTTGGGTTGCAGATTATCTGCGGTCCGCCCTTAAGTTTTCTGGCTTATGCACTTTAGCCATATTTCGTGTGTTAGCAAACCTCCAGCACAGAACGTCTGCTGGGCAACAGGGATGCAATACCAAGCTGTTTAGACCCAGAACAAACGCCGGCTTTTGGTGCCGAAACACCTACTTAGACGACCCAACACATAAGCGATCAGATGAATACTTTTAGGCGGACAAAACATTAGTTTGTAAGGCGACATGGCCTAAAAAGCATCAGAACATAACCACTAGCACGAAGCAAATTCGGGTTGACATTGATAGCTTAGTATATATGATCATCGGGAAATAAAAGATGGCATGATCTCAAAGAGCGAACCAGAATTTATTTCATGAGCATATATAATGTTAACGAGAGAATTGCTGAAAACTTAGCTTTTTGATGCTCTTGACGTTGATGACGCGTAGGCCGGGATGCGGCGACAAGTAGGCCGCGACGGCAATTAAGCCGGACCGTGATGATGAGTAGGCCGCGACGACAAATTATGTCGGACCATGACGACATGTAGGCCGCGACGGCAATTTAAGTCGGAACGCGATGATGTGTATGCCGGAAAGTCGTGCCGTCTGTGCCGTGGTGGCGAAGACGCCAAAACACAATAAAGCTGACGGCGGATCCGCCTAATCCGGAGAGAGAAAAAAAAATCAATCTTGACGCGTTTGTGCCTAAGCCGGAATAGCTATGATAATCATGCCGAAAAAGTATCAGGCCACGTTTTAGCAATGAAGATAGAACGCGAAAAAACATCATGTCGCGTTGGTAATTAAGCCAGAACGCGAGATGGTTATGCCGAAAAGGCGTCGTGTTGCGTTAGCAATTAAGCAGGACACGACAATAATTATGCCTAAAAAACATCGTCCGCGTCGACAATTAAGCCGGAACGCGATGACGGGTAGGCAAGAACGCGACGACGGGTATGCAGAAAAGGCGTCTTGCCGCGTCAGCAATTAAGCTGGAAAGCGAAACTAATTGCGCCGAAAAGACGTCTTGCTACGTCAGCAATTAAGCTGGAAAGCGAGACTAATTGCACCGAAAAGGCAACATGCCGCGTCGGCGATTAAGGCAGAACGCGACGATAAGTACGCCGAGAAGGCAACATGCCGCGTCGGCGATTAAGCCGGAACGCGACGATAAGTACGCCGAGAAGGCAACATGCCGCGTCGGCGATTAAACCGAAACGCGACGATAAGTACGCCGAGAAGGCAACCATGAATTTGCCTAGACCGGACGTCGGAAGCCGGATGTGGCGCAGATGACGATGAACTCGTTAGTCCGGAAAAAACATCAGCCACACTGCAACGACACACAAGCCGGAAAGCGTCGAGCCGGAAAGACGATGTCGTAGCTGGCGAGGGAGAAGTCGGACTCACCCGCGGCTCGATTCGAGCCATGCAGATGATATTGACGTGGCCGGAAAATCCATACATGTTGGCCGGAAATACCTGTGCACGTAATTGTTTGCTCGTTTGATGGATTGTACGTAGCACATCCATGATTCGGCTAGTAAACCGATTTGGTGTTTCCAAAGAAGTAGTAGTGCTATTTGACTAGTACTTTTGCTTCTTCGACTTGCATGGTTGAATTATCAGGCTTGGAACTTGATTCATGAAGGTGTCAGATCCGAATTTTTCTTTTCCTCCAGAACGTATCAAGCAAAGGCTTCACGCGGTGACCTCGGGACTGATATGTGCTGCCTTGATAAATTGAACGTCCTAGGCACGCTTCGATCCAGCTTTGATCCTCGGCCACCAACTTGATTGTTTCTACTGTCCGATCCGCGCATAGCTTTTTGGTCGGCTCGTAACCGTGACGTGCGCCACGGAAACACCTCGACAAAGCAAAAACGGCATATCAGATCGTCTTGGAAGAGCTCGATCCAACTTTTGATCCTCAGCTTCTAACTTAGAAGATGATCAAGCCGATTCAGTAGCGCATGCAGGGGCAAAGCTGGTGTTGAGCCCCTAGCCGCAGGGCCAGAAAATCTCGTAGATCATGCCGTCGCTGATTCCACCGGTTTAATCTGATGACGGATGCAATCGACGATGACGATGATGATTGAGCGGCGAAGCAGACGAGCAGGATGCGATCTGTACTCCCGATCTTGGGCCGTGCCAGTGTTGACGACGGAAGCGGATTCACCGCCTTGGAGGTTGCTTGTTTGACGGCGCCGCCATCATTGTGAGGATGAGTGATTCGCCAATTTGTTGATGACGAACTTGAGCGCGTCGATGATGATATTGATCCCGCCCGGATCATCGCCTTGACGCCTCTCGCCCCACGGTGGGCGCCAACTGTCGTGGTATTATCAAATCTAGCCGGGGTAGGGGTGCCATCCGGCTAGGTATACACACCGACGGTAGAGAGAAGACGTGGGGGAGGAACGTAGCGGGATTCCGGTAACGGAATTACACACAGTTTACCCAGATTCGGATCACATGACGGTGGCGTGATCCTACGTGCTGCTATAAATCACTATAAGACAATATGAGCCGATTACAATGATGTTGTGTGTATAGCCTTGGTTGTATGAGGCTGTGGAGATTATCTCCTAAGGCTCCCGTAAGCCGGCTTATAAAGGTGGCCGGTCCTAGGGCTTAAAAGAAAAGTCTACCGACTAAGTGAATAGGAGTCCTAGACTAATACGGCTTAGTGGCTCCGTCTTGTGCTCCAAGTCGGCTGGTTGCCGGGCCTCCGTCTTGGCTCCTCCTTAGCCGGCTGGTCCTTCTCCTTGTGTTCAGCATTCTGGGCCGCCTGTAAGCCTGCCGGCATTACCACCAGTGGGCCACCCTAGTATACTAGAATATGTACATGTCGATGATACCCTTATTTGGTATATCCCCGACAGCCCTCGCCCCGCCCGCCTCCTCCGCCGCCCTGCCTGCCTCCCCCGACGCCCCCTCCGTCGCCCCGCCCGCCTCCTCCGTCGCGGCCGTGGTGATGGCGACCCACGTCGGCGCCAAGCGGCGGCGTGCTGGCCAGCACGTCGTCCCGCCGCAGGCCGCCCTCGGCCCGCCCGCCTCCTCCGCCGCCGCCCCGGCCCCCGCCGCCTCCAAGGTCGCCCCGGCCCCGGCCGCGTCGCTCGCCCCGGCCCCGTCCAAGAGCCGGCGGAAGGTGCCTGGGCAGGGGCCCGCGAGGAAGGCCGCTCCCAAGCCGAGGAAGAAGCCCGCGGCCGCCATCCCCGACCCTCCGCCCGTCGCACACGAGGTGCTCTACGGTATGCCCGCACCGTCGACGTCGTTCATGGACCTTCTCCAAGACTCGGAGGTGGACCTCGGGGCTCCTCCTCTAGAACCCTTTAGGGTTGGTGATGACTTGGAGGAGGATGAGGAGGAGGAAGGGGATGATGAGGAGGATTTGACGGAGATAGGCGAGGAGGTGTTCGCCGCCACTCGCCGCGTGCGCTCGACCAACTATACCGAGGCGGAAGATATTCTTCTGGTTCGTGCTTGGGCAGCTGTGGGGATGGATGCAGGCACCGGTACCGATCAAACCGGTAAACGCTAGTGGCAGCGCATCGAGGACAACTACTGCAAGATCAAGCCGAAGAATAGTGGCCTCATCTCTCGATCATACCGATCGCTTCAAGGGCGGTGGGAGTTGATGAAGCCCGCATGTGCTCGATGGAGTGCGGCCATGGACCAAGTGAGGAATGCACCGCCTAGTGGAACCGTGGAGAGTGACTATGTGAGTATTTATGTGTGTTTAATTTTCTATTTTAATTTTCTATGCTAGTGGTAGGTTGTTATGTGTGTTTACTATGCTATTGTTGGGTTCATAATAGACAATTGCCGGTTTGAGGTACAAGGAGATGGCTGCTTCCAAGGGCAAACCATTCCCATTTAAGCATGCTTGGGCAATTCTTCAAGCTTTTGACAAGTGGAAGTTGAGGGATCAAGAGACCGCACCCAAGAAGTCGGCAATGCTTAAGATGGATGATAGTGACGAGGAGGAGAGGAACTTGTGCAAGCCCGAGGGAACCAAGAAGGCCAAGCTAAGGGTGAAGATGGAAGGAGAGGCGTCAAGCCTAAGGGAGAAGATGGAGCAAATGATGAAGACAAGAGAGGCATTGACAACGAAGACATTGGAGACAAAGCTTCTTATCACCGAGAAGAAGAAAGAGGTCAAGCTTGCACAAGTTGAAGCGAAGCGTGAAGAAGCAAAGCGCAAGGCCGACTTGGAGGAGAGGATGATCAAGGTCAAAGAAGCGAAGGTATGGAAAGAACTCATGGTGGAAGAGAAGGAGCACATGATGATGTCCAAAAAGGACATGGATGAAGAACAATTGCAGTGGTGGAAGGACTACAAGGAGGACATAGCGGAGAGGAAGAGGATGTTCCGTGCTGCGTCCTCTACTTTTCGAGCTGACACTCCGATGAGTGGTGGTGGCGATGGCGGTGTGGAGGACTCCACCGGCGCCTATGGAGGTGCTTGATGGACGTGGAAGTGGTCTAGGAGATGGCGCCGAGGTGCAACTTTTTGGTGATAGTGCCGATGAGAGGGGGAAGATGATGATTTTGTGATGTAAACTATTAAACCATGCATCAATGATTTTCATTTCCTAGTTTGTTTGAAGGTTGATTGTGTTTTTGTAGTGATAAATTGTGATACGTCAAATGACAGTTTTAAAGGTTGGGGTTGAGGCAAAGACTAGAATATTCCGTTATAAGGGTTTGGTTTGAGGGTTCTAGTCTTTGCCCCCTGTTTTTCAACTCTTAAAAGTGCCAAAAAATACCAATTCTCAATCCTTAAACTATTACAAGGGTTTGAGGGCACTACTAGTGATGCTCTAACCTCCCTTAAGTTTGGACGAGAAGTGCGGCCGTCACAGAGCCAGAGGCTCCTGTTGTGTAGTTCTTGCACGAGTTGCAGGAGCCTTGTGGGAAATCATCTATGATGCTTCCAATGAAGTTGGGCTCACTAGAGTCTTTGGCGGTGGGCATAGCGTCATCACCACCTCCGTCTGAGTCTTGTCAGCTGCCCGCCTATGTGGATAATGGAGATTTGGTTGCTTCTGTCACTTCCCCATCCTTGAGTGACCAGGTTGAGGAGACAGTGTGTTGGCTCGTAACCTCTGTTTGGCAAAGAGATTTGCGATTTGATCGTCGGTTTGGAGGCGGCTTGCCCTGGATATGGCAAAGATGTTGCTTGTGTCTTGGCGGGAACGGCTTCGGACGGTGTTCCGATGAAGATGGAGAAATCTCTCAAGAGGGCAAGAAAGAAGCTTGGGGTCGCAAGGAAAGGTTTTGCTTTTGCTTGATTGTTGGGTCTTTTCAGATTGTCGGGCTATCCGTTCGTGGTTGTAGTAGGTTGGGCGAGTTTATTGGCGGTCGGGTGGTTGTTTGATTGTGAGTTGTTCGCTTGTTGTTCTGATACGGTCATGGTGTGGTTGTGTTGTGTCGGTTTTGGCCAGGTTTTTAATAATTAACCTAGCAACTCTCTTATTCTTAGTTAATAGATTGAGACAAATCTTTTGCCCCCGTTTCCAAAAAAGAAAGTTTGGATGAGAAGTGGTTAAACACAACACAAACGATTTAAGCTGATCAGGCTATATTATATATACATAGTTCAATAACCGCAAAAGGAGCCTAGTTAGTACATATAGAAACTCTTACTTACATTAGAATTTCAACAGGCCCTAAAATCACGTTGACATTTTTTTTGATAAAGAGAATATATTAATATCGAGAGATACCAATTACACCCGGCCTCTGCACCAACAAGATATCAAAAGACATCCAGGATGCACCAAGAAAAAAATAAAAAAGAGAGAAAACAAAAAACAAAAACCCCGTCGGAGTGAAGGAACACTCGCAACAACAACACTCTAACCACCACCAAAATACAACACCCGGATCGCAAAAAGGTTCTCCAAAACAATGCCTTCAGCAAGGCCATTGCCAGGTACAACCAATGAAGGCCAGACCTTGGGCTTTCACCCTGAAGAAAGACCGGAAGTCCAAAACAATGCCTTCAGCAAGGCCATTGCCAGGTACAGCCAATGAAGGCCAGACCTTGAGCTTTCACCCTGAACATCACGGCTCGGTACTTAGTACCACCGGAAAGCAGTCCGCCCGTGTTGCCGCCCCCTCTTGTCAAGGCCGCTGCTGCAAATCCCCGACACCTGACACACAGGAAAACCTGTGCCTAGAGTCTTCAACGCAACCAAACCTCCACTCCGCTAGCAGAAGCCTCCAATCCCAGCCACCATGACTTTCTTCGGTACTTGTCAATATCATGGAAATCTATTTAGACATATCGCATGACCACGACAAGGTAGCGAAGCTTCGCGCCACACCCACATGAAGCATCTCCGGCCATATATGAGGGTGCGCACGACCGGATCAAATCCGATCTAGATATCCAATGACGCCTTGCGCCAAACCGGAGATCACCGATAGGAAGACCGGAACACGTCGGCAGCTAGATCATGGAGGACCACATGTAGCAGATCGGCGACATGACGCTCGAAGACCAGCCGGGTCAACAACCTTTATTCTTGGTCCGAGCCCGCAACCCCCACGCTGCCGGTCTACTCCCGGCGATCGGAGCGAGACGGTCAACACCGGCCCATCGGCTTTGTTGGCCACCGAGAAGGATGCATCAGAACCAGGACAACCGCCGCACCCCACAGGGTCGGCCACCGCTACTGGATCCTCCACTCCCTCCTCAGATCGCGCCCCGCCACCTCCCTGCCGCAAGCAGGCGACACGAGTGCCGCCGCCACGGGCCAGCTTGCCGCCCAGAGATCGGAGCCGAAGCCGCCGCCCCTCCAAAGCGCAGACCCCCACGCCGATCCGCCGCACCGCAGCTGCTCCAGATGCGCCGGAGAAGCTACCATGCCGTGGTGCCCGGCCGCACCACGCCCCAGCTCGGAGAAGACGGCCCGCGCCGATCCATCGGGCGAGGGGACGAGGAGGCCTCCCCTGCCGCCGGCGACAACCAGACTTTGTCCGGCTGTGCCCTAGGGCGGCGGGGGAGGAGGAGGGAGAGGTTGGGAGGTGGGGGAAGGTGGCGGCTAGGGTTTCCCCTCCCGTCGCCTCGCGGGGGCGAGAGGAGGAGGGAGAGGTTAGATTAGATTGCCTTCCGTGATGGATGGCACTGGGCAGAGTTCCCATGGAGAGTCATGTATGCAATAGTTTATAGCCCCAAAAGGCAAAAACAAACCGGTGTGTGTATTTGGTCGTCCTTAACTCTTGGAGGAGACGAGCAAAGCAACGTCCGTGCTTAGCATGTTCGTAAGCTAGCTACATGCATGATCTGAATGATCATCAGTTCGTGATTCGTAGAGAAACCTGCGACCCAAATGATTGGCATCAATCAACCATACCTTTTCCGGCGTCGGAGCAAGAAATTATTTGGACATAATCCGTCATCGATCTGCTGCTCCAAGTGATCACACCGAAATGATGATCAAAGCAAGGGTGACGGGCTAAGGGTGCTCTGTGCACTTTTCGGGGTCCTTTTGTAATTTCTGTTTTCTTCTGGGCCTGTTTTGTAAAAGTGTTGAGCCTCCTTATTATATGATTCAGATCCTTCCTCAAAAAAAAAAGATCAGACGTGCTGTCATAATTAAACAGTACTTTGCATATAGTTGGAACTTTTTAGATCATATATATCAGCTTTGCTGGGAAGATCTCTTTTTGAATGTCATTTTTTCTTTCCTTTACTTATTGATTTGCTTTCTGCTAAAACACACTCCATGTTTGGTTGGTCCTTTCCACTGGTACGATGAAAAGGATCAGCATATTTTTTGGAGCTAAATACTGTAGTCGCGCATTAACCATAATCAGGAGGAACTTTTTTCCTAAAAGGGGAATAAGCCCTGACATCTGTATTAATTGGTGCAGACAATCATATTTGTTGCAAAGTTATAATCCAAACTAAATATTAAAAATCATGGATCATAGGGAGTGGATACAAGTCTCACCAGCGAAACAGAAAAACATATAGCTCATATGCATCATTGTGTGGAGGTACTAAGTACTATATAACTTTACACTACTATGTTTGGTGTACTGTTTTCTATTTTTGTACTCTGGTTCATAATGCACATATGTCACCCATTTAGGCCTCAAACGGAACAAAGCTCACTCCTTTGATAGTTTTTTTTTTCTGAACCTCAGTCCTCTGATAGTTACATTATCTTAGGAATTTTGAAGAGAGTGCGAGTCTGACACGGTCAGTGGTGCTGTTTGTACCTCGTTTGTTAGATTCATTGAGGACTTTTATATCGTTTTTCACGTGTAAACATTGCTTTCAAAAACTAGATCAAATAGCACCAACATACATACATTGTCTTCTTGTTAATGGTGTTGGTTTGAAGCGAAACTACATCGTCGATAGCCCTAGCCGGGGTTTCAACTAGATCTAGTGGCATCATATACAAGCAATAATTTGTTCTTGAAGGCCTTGTACTGGGGTACAATGTTCTTAACTAGTTCATGTGTCATTATGCTAGTAGATATTAGTCCCCACAGTAATATTATGTGCGGTGGTGGAGAAGAAGAAAGTTTTAGTTTGATGGTGATAATTTATCTCTTGTGTAAGGCGATATGCAAGGCTCGTACTTGGCATCATCTTTCATGATTATTGTTTAGCTTGTTGTTTTGGAGCTTGTTATGTTTTTCAAGACAAGCTCAGCTCCATCAAAAACAAGATTTGATCTCAAGTCCATAGAAATGAGAGGCTCTCTTCATTATGATGATGTCTTGAACGTAAACATGAATGTTCACACAATATTTTTCTTAAAGACATACTGGCTATAGGCTCAGCAATCTCATAGCCATTATTTCGATCACACCTTCAACATCCCATTGGTGATGTTCTTATTTTAGCACTGAATTCAACATATGGACAAACCTTTAGGTATAACTCAACAGAAACATTAGTCCATAGGGATTGTCCTTATTTATTAAAACCACACATTGGATCGCAGCATGGATATTAGCGTCCATTGGGAAGTGAATTGCGGGATGAATTGTCATCTTTGTTTGTCTTGGTTACCTCTATACCCGAGCTATTAATTTACTTATGCATTTACATTTTGATCTATGTTTATATAACATTTTGTCGATCTTGATTAGCGTAACTTGTTGGTGCACATAGTCGAGCCTAGATTATATAGGTTTTGAGCTTGTTAAATTGAACTCTATTTTACTTTTTACATTTGTTCAACAAAATCGATATTGTTATTAGTCGCATATTCAGCCCCCCCCCCCCCCCCCCCCCCCCGCTCTTTAGGCGACATCTAAGTCCTTTCAGATGGTTGTCGGCATTTTTTCCTCTTACCACTTGCATGTTTTGGCCTATGTATATACCCTTCTTATAGTATCATTGGTCGTGTGCATTATCTGTCGAAACTAGGGGATAGTAATAAAATAATCCCTTCCTAAAAAGGTTTTTATTTTTGTATTCTCCCATGCGATGCAGGAATTCCTAGGCATGTATTCACCCGGAGGATCAATCATCCGGGTCATCCACAAAGAAAACACATCGCACAAGAAATCTGAGCGTCACCAAAGCCCCTCCAGCTTCCCCGCCGCCAGCGCCTACCCACACACGCCTCCATCGGCTGGAGCACACCGTCGAGCCCCGCCGCTCTCCTCAATCTTCCTATCCTCTCCTTCGTCCCTCTTCTCCCCGCCGGCAGACGCTACCCAACACCACATCCCACATCAAGATCTCGTATTTGCCACCTTGCTCCACCGCTCACACGCGCTCCCTGCTCTCCCCCATATGCTCGGCTCTCGTTCTTCCGAGCTTACTAGATCTTTCTTTGGTGAGTGATGTCTACTACACGCTTCTATACTTGTAGACTTGTTGGGCCTCCAAGTGTAGAGGTTTGTAGGACAACAGCAAATTTCCCTTAAGTGAGTAACCCAAGGTTTATCGATCTCAGGGAGGTGTAAGGTGAATGTATACTTTCTCAAACAACCCTGCAATTAAGATACAAGAAGTCTCTTGTGTCCCCAACACACCTAATACAATGGCTAATTGTATTGTTGCACTAGTTCGGCGAAGAGATAATAAAATGCAAGTGATATGGATGGTAAAAGGTGATTTTGTAATTCTATAATAAAAATGGCAGCAAGCAAACAAGTGACAAAAGTGACTAAAAACGGTGTATCAATGCTTGGAAACAAGGCCTAGGCTTCATACTTTCACTAGTGACTACTCTCAACATCATTAACATAATTAAACACATGATAGTTCCCACAAAAACACATGCATGGTAGACGTTACTCGGAGATCATTCTTTCGTGGATCAAATAGGATGAGAATTGCGTAGGGCTACGAAAAGCACACCTTAAAGTTCGTATTCCACATCTATGGACACTTCATGCTGTCACTATCCGCATCCAAAGATAGTACTAACAAACACCACAACCTATTTCTTGAATAGTCTCTTTCTTCAATAACACAAGCATCAAGAAACCTCATGATCTATTCAATCCAACAATAATAAAGAACAAACTCATGATGAAGATCCCTCTAATCTTGATGCATAAAGCCACACACGGCACCCTCACTTCTCACCGTGGTACCGTGATCACAACGGTGACTCCGCAAATTATACTAGATAACACCACTTGAGCAATATCATATCCATTACACATAGGGAAACATCATGTATTCAACTATACTAATAAAGCTCATGATCACAACGAAGATCACATCATGGGAGAGAGAGATAACCACATAGCTACTTGTATAAGCCTCAGCCCTGGTGAGGGACTACTCCCTCCTCATCACGGGAAGTAGCGGTGTTGATGGAGATGCCTCCGACGGTCGATCCCCATCCCGGTAGGGTGCCGGAACAGGACCTTCTGAACCCCCGAAACTTATCGGTGTGGCGGCGGAGCTCTGTATCGTATTTGGGAAAATCCTTTGGGGTTTAGGGTTTTTTCGTCGGGGATGATTTTATAGGCGTCGGAGGCGGCAGAGGGGTGCCCCACAGGGCAGGGGCGGGTCCCACCCGCGGGTGTACCCTGGGTCATGGCCACAGGTCGCCCCTGGCCTGTGGGCTGCCCCCTGGGCCGCCCTTTTGGTTCCGGTCTTCATTTGTCCAATAAAAAATCCCCGTAAATTTTTGTCCCATTCCGAGAATATTTCCATAAGTAACTTTCTGCAACAAAAACAGGACAAAAACAGGGAACTGGCACTGGGCATCTTGTCAATAGGTTAGTTCAATAAAATGCCTCAAAATGATATAATAAGATAGTAGAAACATGTGACAACATCACAAAACTAGCATGGATCAATCAAAAATTATAGATACGTTTGACACTTATCAGCATCCCCAAGCTTAACTCCTACTCGTCCTCGAGTAGGTAAGTGATAACAAAAATAATTTTTGATGAGACATGCAACCAATAATAATCATGATCAAGATAGTAATGTAAAGCATAGGATGTAAATGAAGTGATTCAAAACAATTGTCTATAATTTATAACAAGAAAGCAAATAACTAAGTTGAATCACTCAAGCAAAACCTTTCATAAATAGTACGTTAAAGACATGAAGGCAATGTGACCCACATATTTGATTAATTCTCAAAGGTAATAGTTCCATGACAAAAGTGTTTGAGAATCAAAACAAAGAAGATGTAAGTATTAGCAAAAAGTTTCAACTTCCAACGGTAAAGTCAATATAAAGATTCATGAGTCAATATAAAGATTCATGTTTAATCTGACGATGCAATATGATCAATGATACCCAGGGTCAATGCTAGATGTTTGCTTCGGTGGAGATAGAAGGAAAAGGAAAACTGACTCAACATTAAAAGTAAAAGAAAGGCCCTTCGCAGAGGGAAGCAGGGATTAGTCATGTGCTAGAGCTTTTTATTTTTTGTAAAACAGATGTAAAACCATTTTTAGGGATGCATGCTTTCGTCAACGATTTCACAACAGAGAAGCTATCTAGTCCCCCATAACAAGCAAGGCTTTTAGACTTGTGAGAGCAACTGGTTTTAGAGGAACGAGTACATTCCTCTTTCTCCTTGGTTTCACCATTGTCCAATGTTTTGAGCTGATTTCTCAGATTTTCATTGCGCGGAGGAGAATGGTGAGTTATATTTATATTTTGCTTAAGCTGCTCTCGGGTTGATTCAAGTGAAGACGTAAACCATCGACACCGGGTGAAAGGGGGGAAATGACCTTGCTTGTCACAAGTTATACCTAGCTCTCTACTGCTTCCTCATGAGCTTAAAAACAGAGGCACAAAAAGGAGTATTTTGAATTTTTTAAAGATAGCACATGACAAATTTACTTGGAATGGCAAGAAATACCATGCATAGGTAGATATGGTGGACTCGGCTGGCAAGATAGTTTGGCTTTGTAATTTGGATGCACGAGTGAACTCTACACTCAGTACGAATTTTAGGCTTAGCAAAAATGGTATTTGAAGCAAACATCTAATATTAACCGGTACCAGAGTAACATAAGACATTAGTCAATCATAACCATAAACACTCCACACTGTCTCCCTTGTTGACCAAACAGTTCTTTTGATGGAAAGATTAGCTTTATGAATTAACAACTACGAAACACCACACAGTTTCAAACTTTTAACTGTATTTCTTCACTAATCAATTTCCACTCAAATAACCAGCAAGTTTAAGCATTCATCTTAGTATCTCAAAACAATTGAGAAGCATCAAGTCCACACAATGATCTACAAGACTATGCAGGCTTTCATTTCATTCCAATATCACATGGATAGCATTCTGTCACTTTGACAATTCAAGCAATTTATCAATAACAACTCTCCAACAAGTATAAGTGAAGAACAAGAGAGTTTAACATCAACAACTAGCAGCTCTAAACAAGATAAAAGCTAAAAGCGAGAGCTTACTAGGAAACAAATAGTAGCTAAGAATATTTAACAAGATATAAACGAAGCAAAGGAGTATTCAAATGAAAAAGCGGAGCGTGTCTCTCTCCCACACAAAAAAAGCTAGGATCCAACAAGGATATGACCAGCAAACAAACAAACAAAACTGAAATCAAAAAGACGCTCCAAGCATAGCACATAATATGTAAAGTGATAAATACTTAGTTCAACGAAGACGACCTCATGATAGTCGATGAAGAGGAGGGGATGCCTTGGGCATCCCCAAGCTTTGACGCTTGATGGTTCTTGATATTCAGAGGGGGTGCCATGGGGGCATCCCCAAGCTTGAGCTCTGATCCATCTTCAATTTCTTCATTATCCTCTCCTTTGGAACTTAAAAACTTTCTTCACACAAAACTTCTTATAAACTGATTAGAGGGTTAGTGCTCATAAATTAAAATGCACATGTGTTCAACTCAAGACAAATTGCAAACAACTTTATTGGGCATTAGATACTGTTTACTAAGCCTCAATATGACACTCCACCTCTAGAGTATCACATTTGACGATAGTAAAATAGACGGATACAAAATAAAAGCAGAATCTGTCAAAAACTGAAGAGTCTGTAAAGATCGAATTTTTCAAGGCACTTCTGTAGCTCAAATCAGAAAACTCAAAACTAACGAAAGATAGTTAAAAGTATCAGGCTTCCTGTCTAAAAATATCAGAAAAATATACAATTCAGGGATTTTTTGGATTTTCGAACAGTGAAGGACAGAAATCTGTTTCTGGACAGCAAAACAATAACTCGCACTTTCAATGCATTAGAGGCTAAACTTGGCACAAAAAACCGAAAGAAAAGATACAATGAAGTTGCTACAGAGGCAACAACTTCATGACTCAAGAAAAACAAAAACAAACTGAAAGTAAAAGATGGGTTGCCTCCCAACAAGCGCTTTTCTTTATAGCCTTTTAGCTAGGCTTGAGATTTTAATGATGCTCTCATAAGAATAAGAGTTGGAACGCAAAAGAGAGCATCATGAAGCAAATATCAAACACATTTAAGTCTAACTCTCTTCCTATGCATAGGCATCTTGTAAGAAAATAAATCATTGGAGCATAAAGCATTAAGCATAGGAAGGCAAAGCAAGTGCAACATTAAAACCTTCAACATAAAGAGGGGGAACTTCATAAGATGAAAATTTATATAACCACGCTTCCCTCTCTCATAATAACTTTCAGTAGAATCATAAGAAAACTCAATAACATAACCATCACATAAAGCATTTTTCTCATGATCCACATGCATAAAAGTATTATTATTACTCTCCACATAAGTAAAATCCTTCTCATTAGTAATATTGGGAGTAAAACTATCATAACCATCGTTGTAATCATCATAAATAGGAGGCATATCATGATCATAATAAACATTTTCCTCAATAGTAGGTGGACTGAAAATATCACATTCATCATAATAACCATCATATAAAGGAGGCATAATATCATCAAAGCAAATTTCCTCCTTCAAGCTTGGGGGACTAAAAAGATCATATTCATCAAAACCGGCATCCCCAAGCTTGCGATTTTCCATAGCATTAGCAACAATGGCATTCAAAGAAATCATACTAATAACTTTGCTACTAGCATGATTGTTATGCAAATAAAGTTCCATAGGTTTTTTAATTTTCTCTTCAAAAGCATCATGACCAATTTCAAGGTAAATTTTATAAAGCTCTCTCATTTTTTTGTTGTTTTCCATTAAACCGAACTAGTGAAATAAAAACAAGAAACAAAAATATTTAATTGCAAGATCTAAAGAAGATACCTTCAAGCACTCACCTCCCCAACAACAGTGCTAGAAATTAGCTTCGTCGTCGGAGTGTGAATACCGCTTACCTTTCCTCCCCGCCAACGGCGCCAGAAAAGAGCTTCGTTGACGGGAGAGGAATTGTAGTGCGCCCTCTTACTCCCCGGCAACGGCGCCAGAAAAGTGCTTGATGTCTACTACACGCTTCTATTCTTGTAGACTTGTTGGGCCTCCAAGCACAGAGGTTTGTAGGACAGGAGCAAATTTCCCTTAAGTGAGTAACCCAAGATTTATCGATCTCAGGGAGGTGTAAGGTGAATGTATCCTCTCTCAAGCAACCCTGAAATTAAGATACAAGAAGTCTCTTGTGTCCCCAACACACCTAATACAATGGCTAATTGTATAGGTGCACTAGTTCGGCGAAGAGATAGTAAAATGTAAGTGATATGGAAGGTAAAAGGTGATTTTGTAATTCTGTAATAAAAATGGCAGCAAGCAAACAAGTGACAAAAGTGACTAAAAACGGTGTATCAATGCTTGGAAACAAGGCCAGGCGTCATACTTTCACTAGTGACTACTCTCAACATCATTAACATAATTAAACACATGATAGTTCCCACAAAAACACATTCATGGTAGACGTTACTCGGAGATCATTCTTTCGTGGATCAAATAGGATGAGAATTGCGTAAGGCTACGAAAAGCACACCTTAAAGTTCGTATTCCACATCTATGGACACTTCATGCTATCACTATCCGCATCCAAAGATAGTACTAACAAACACCACAACCTATTTCTTGAATAGTCTCTTTCTTCAATAACACAAGCATCAAGAAACCTCATGATCTATTCAATCCAACAATAATAAAGAACAAACTCATGATGAAGATCCCTCTAATCTTGATGCATAGAGCCACACACGGCACCCTCACTGTCACCGTGGTACCGTGATCACAACGGTGACTCCGCAAATTATACTAGATAACACCACTTGAGCAACATTATATCCATTACACATAGGGAAACATCATGTATTCAACTATACTAATAAAGCTCATGATCACAACGAAGATCACATCATGGGAGAGAGAGAGATAACCACATAGCTACTTGTATAAGCCTCAGCCCCTGGTGAGGGACTACTCCCTCCTCATCACGGGAAGCAGCGGTGTTGATGGAGATGGCTCCGGCGGTCGATCCCCGTCCCGGCAGGGTGCCGAAACAGGACCTTCTGAACCCCCGAAACTTGTCGGTGATGGCGGCAGAGCTCTGTATTGTATTTGGGAAAATCCTTCGGGGGTTAGAGTTTTTTCGTCGGGGATGATTTTATATCGTTGGAGGCGGCCAAGGGTTGCCCCACAGGGCAGGGGTGGGTCCCACCCACGGGTGGACCCTGGGCCGCGGCCACAGGTCGCCCCTGGCCTGTGGGCTTCCCCCTGGGTCGCCCTTTTGGCTCCGGTCTTCATTTGTCCAATAAAAATCCCCGTAAATTTTCGTCCAATTCCGAGAATATTTCCAGAAGTAACTTTCTGCAACAAAAACAGGACAAAAACAGGGAACTGGCACTGGGCATCTTGTCAATAGGTTAGTTCAATAAAATGCCTCAAAATTATATAATAAGATAGAAGAAACATGTGAAAACATCACAAAACTAGCATGGATCAATCAAAAATTATAGATACATTTGATACGTATCAGTGAGCTGGATTGCCAGCGAGCCAGGACGGGCAGGTCGGTGGTCCAAATCGGGGTTAGTAATTTCCGATTTTTTGATGTTGCATTTGTTTTTTAGCAACTGCAAAGCATGTATGTGTTTTATTATGAACACATGAGCGAGATGCTACCATGATTCTGGGCGTCTGCTGCAAATTTCATTTCACTGATGCAAGTGTGTTGGCGAGAAGTTGCAAATGTTTTTGGAGAGAAGATGCATAAATGAGTTGACTTTTTTCTTCGGGTTTGTTGCGACCTATGGCAGCTTGCTGCGACCAGTGTAGGCTTTTGATACACACTCATAATTTTTGTTGCATACTCTTTTTTTATTGGATCGGTCTTTTCAAAATGTTGCGGTGTTCTACAACTGCAATGTTGCAGAGATCATATGGACAACATTCCGCATTTTAGTGACATCTGGTGATGGGTAAAGCGGGGGACTTTTACCCCAGATCGATGCTCCCAAGAAGTCCTTTCCTTCTAACATTAACTCAAGAATTTCTATCTGTCAAAACAAAAGTGTCGAGTACCTGTATACAAAATCGATTGTTGTGTCCCAAATTTCCCGCTAAGGGCATCCCCAACCTAACACCCCCCCCCCCCCCCCCAATTTCCCCTCTATATGCCTGGGCGGGCAGATCGAACACGGCCTGGACAGAAAAATGCCACCGAACCGCACCCTCCATACCAAGTACAAATGTTCGGGTTGTCCGACACCCCTCATACCCAGCCATATGTGGGGTGGATTTGGGCTTGTCCGGAGGCACCCGAAGATGCCTACCACGTCGGATCCAACAAGCTGAACCCACCCTAAATCTCTCTAAAATCATCCCCAACCCTGGTATGTGTCCCCGCTCCATTTTTCCTCGCCACGCCACCCCTTTCCTACATATGCGGCCACTCGTACCCTAACTACATCGCTGCCACAACCCCGCAGTGTTGCCCCAACCCCCTCCTTGCACTTCGTCGCTTCCCCGGACACAGTCACCACTACATGGTGATAATGAACATCCTTAAAAATGGATAAGAAAGAGAAGCATGTTCTCAAGTTTAAGGGTCCGATAAAGGGCAGGGTAGTTGTTCCTCACGATAAGACTAATCAAGGGCGCAAAGAATCTCGACCACGACTACTTCAAACCGGATCCATTATTCCAAGATTTTTTTCCATCGCTTCCGGGTGGGCTCTAGTTTTTTCCAACGCATAGTGGATGTTGTGAAGAACTTTAATCCCTACCTCACATTGAGGAAAGATTAGCGTGGACAACTTTCATTCTCTTCTATGCAGAAATGCACGGTTGGTGGATGTTTGTATATGGTAAAGCCGCAAATGACGTTGTATATGCATTGATGCTATGCGGAAATATTGCATACACTATGGTGAAGGTCTTTGAACCGAAGTATGTGAGAGAAGAAATTGCCGAGGATACCGAAAATTTTAATGGCCATTGGAGCGGAAAGAGGTTTTCCAAGTATGTTTTGTTCAGTCTTACATGCATTGCCAATGGAAAAATTGTCCAGCACGTTTGTGTGTGCAGTACCAAGATCACACCAAATAGGATACAATCATACTTAAAGCAGTGACATCGAAAGACTTGTGGATTTGACATGCTTTTTTTAGAATGCCCGGTTCACACAACGACATCAATGTTTCAACGATCTTCATTGTTTAAAATACTTTGTGACGGGGAGGCTCTGGCGTGCAACTACATCGTCAACGGGCATGACTTCACCATGAGATATTATCTTGTCGATGCTATCTATCCTCAGTGTGCGCATTTGTGAAGACTATGTCCAAAGGGTCACAAGCGATGTCATTTTGCAGCTATGCAAGAGGCTGGTAGAAAATATGTGGAAAGGACATTTAGAGTGCTCCAAACTCATTGGGGTATTGTTTGTGGAGCTGCAATGATGTGGGATTCGGAGACACTGTGGGAGATAATGACTTGTTATGTACTCTTTGAAGGGGTTCGTGTGCAGAAAACAAAAAAAATCCTAACAACGCGAACCACAAACTAGCCAAGATCTATTACTATGCAGATATAAAGTAACGGAGGGAATCGGTATTCATACCCTTGAAGACCGAAAGTGTTACATTCCGACGAACGTTAATGATGTAGTCATACAATGCCGACCTCAAGGTCGTGGAGTCGTATCGGGCGACGAGTGCTGCAGTGGGAAGCACCTCCGTAGTTCTACACGCATACGGTGTAGTGATGATCCCCGGTCTCCGGTCCAACGGCAGCAGCGGAAGATGATTAGCTCGACCGAAGCACCAATATCACGGTGGCGGTATTTGGTGGAGTGACCTCTCTACCGTGCGCAGCTCCGAAAAGGCGAAACCACGCCCGAGGTGAGAGAGAGAGAGAGAGGAATTGGGATGGGATGACTCAAAGGGAGAGGGGGCACCTCCTTATATAGGAGAAGGGGGAGGCCAACCTCCTTAGCTTAGCCATGTGGGACTAATCCCACATGGTGCGGCCAGCCAAGGAGGGGCAGCCGGCCCCCACTTGGGCCCCATTTGGCTGGCCCACTAGGGGGCGGCCGTCCACCTCCATGGGGCGCGGCCCCCACTTGGGCCTCCCCTTTCGGGTGAGGCCCATTTAGGTGGGCAGACCTTTTAATATTAAATTAAATATTATTTAATTATTAATTACTTTAATTAATATTAAATACATATCATTTAATATCTCTCGCATCGAAACTCCTTTCGTTGCCCTCCGATCTCCATCGAACACTTCTCCCTTAATTCTGACTCTTCGGAATACCTCCGATCTCCATCGGGAAATCATCGGAACCTTTCCGGAATTGGTCTCTCTAAATTATTCAGTGCCAAAGCTATTCCTAAGCGTCGTCTACCCTTAAGTGTGCCACCCTATGGTTCGGGATCACTCCAGACATGATCGAGACCCCTCTCCGATCAATGACCAACAATGGGATTTGGAAACCCATGATGGCCCCTGTGCGTTCCGCGAAGTTCTTTGTCGCTTGAACCTTATCGTCGTTCACCATTCCTTTTGTCACACGATATCAAGTTTGTCCGAGATCCTCATCTCGTTACCCGACAAACTTATTTACTTGTCTCCATGATATTACATCTCCGTGACCTGGTCACAAGCTTGCAAGACGTGATGTAATATCACCGAATGGGCCCAGTGATATATGTCCGTCACGCGGATGGACAAATCCCGCTCTTGATGCAGACGCCTCAACGCATTCCTTCAGGAAACCTGATAGACACCTTTATGATCACCCTGTTATGGTGTGATGCTTGATGCAGTCAAAGCTTCGCTCGGGAACAGTGATTAAATATGATCTCACGGTCTAAGGACTTGGTTACTACTACGTATCTTTTAAGTTATCGCAATGCCGATGTTTCGTGACAGATCTTATTGCGTTAACTTACTTTGGGTGGTGTCCACCATGTCATTCCCCAATGACACGACTCCATTGTCAATTGACATAAATGTCCATGATCAGGAAACCTTGATCATTCGTTGACCAATGGACTAGTCAACTACAGGCTACTAGGGACCTGGTTGTTTATATACCACACCTGTATTAATGTTTCCGCTTAATACAGTTATAGCATGGTATAAAACTTATTATGAACATATGAGTTATGCTAATAAAACACCTTTATTATTTGCCTCTAGGTCATAACTCCTACAGTCTCCCACTTGCACTAGAGTCCAAATAATCTAGTTTGCACCATTAGCCTCGTGGTGCTTCAACTAAGCATTGCTTATGGAAACCGTTTAGTCAATAGATCAGACCCATTGAGATATGTATGTACTTTATAAAACTTCTTATGTCACCTGGTTCGACATAATTCCGTATCTTATGATAACGGTTGAAATATATGTTTCGGCGATGGAGTGAGACTCGAATCTTCGCGTAGCATGGGCCTTTATTGTCTAAGAGATCTATTAAGGGAAGCCATACATGCTCGGAAAAACCTTCTCAGTCCTATCACACTTGCCACTTCTGGAGCAGCCATATACTCCTATACCTATGTAGATTTGTGCGACAATGCAATCATATGCAACTTCGCAACTCAACCATGTTCTATCTTAAACAACTAACTTTATCCTGTTGATATTTCTAGTCATATAGGTTTGTGTCATGACTTGCATCCTCGTAACTCCTTACGGCATCGTAACTCTTTACGGCAAGTTTTCGTCATTCTCACCACAGACCAGAAAAGATATCTTCAGTTCTCTCTAGACACTGAAGGGTATACTTAACATTTGTTCATGGATCCATCCAGGGATCGCTCTAGAACATGTTATTCAACCAAGAACTAGGGTCACACCAGGTTGAGCATTCAGCATAATAAACATGGCAGAATCTATGGCTAAGGCATAGATGATGTCATACATCCTTTTGTCATTAGTTATCGCAGACATGCCGAGATAAACTCAATATTTTACCTAGTCACACAAGCAAGAACTCCTTCTTCGCTTGTTCCATTCTGAACACCTTCAGAATCTATTCTAGGAAAATATTTCGACCTAATGTTATTAGGCTTCTTGATCTATATACACTATAGATCCAATGCCTAATACTCTTAACTTCATTCATAGAGAATTTATTCACTTAAATAATCATTTATACTTTACTAGAGGATATGTATCATTCCCAATCTGTCACCACATATAAAACTATGAATGATACCCAGCTCCCACTCAAATATGCCATCCGCATATAAGACGAGGGAATTTTCCTTAGCTCCCACTCAAATATGTCATTCACATATGAGATCAAAAAGCTACTTAACTCCCACTCACTTTCTTGTAAATGCAGGTCTCTTCAACTATTTTGGACACCTCCAAAATCATTTGATCACACTATTAAATTGAAGATTCCAGCTCCGATGTGCTTTCTTTAGCCCATGAATGGACAACTGAAGTTTGCATACGTGTCTAGCATCTTTAGGATCAACAAAACCTACTCGTTGTACAATTACAACTCTTCCTTTATGTTTCCATTAGGGAACACGGTTTCTTTGTCCATCTATCAATTTCTCCATCTGAAATTGTAGTGACTGCTAAGACAATCCTAAATAGACTTAAGCTTCGCCACCTGAGACATAGTCTCATTGTGGTCAACTCTTTGAATTTGTCGAAACCGTTTCGTGACAAATTGAACTTTATAGGACGGCTGCCACTCCGTCAATGTCTATTTTCCATAAAATTCCATTTGCTCTCAATTGCCTAGAGGCCATCGAGACGATTTACCCAAGTCACCACTTGGCAATCATACATGGATTTTATACAGGATTATGTATGGCTCACAGCCATTTATCGGACTTGGGTCCACCATCGCTTCTTTGTAGTTCATAGGTTTGTCTTGTTTCATTAACAAGATGGTCATAAAAAGATTGATGTACCACATAGTGCGGAACGCATTCTCGTACACCTACGATCTTAGTATGTTATATAGGTCTGTGCAGAGCATCATGATCATTATCACTAGCTTCCTTCCAGATGATGGTTCCGGAACAAGTTCCGTTGCGCCACTCGATGTCCGGAGGGGAGGGGGGAGTTCATAAACTCCATCTTGCTGTACTGTCTCTTTCACTTATACCCTTAGCAAGATACACCTTCTTGAGTATGGTACATTCCAGCAACAAATTGCCTCTATCGTGAAAGATGTATCCAATTAACTTATTAGATACACTATAAAGATGAATTTATCCGCTTTAGGTTCAAGCACATCGAATCACTAAAATACAGAAATGACAATCTAGGCTAAAAGCCATGCCACCATTCATATGGTATTGTCTCCATGGATTTAGATGGTTTCCCTAAAGTGAATGTTTTGATTCTAACACATAACTCAAATGATAGCAATAATTTGATAAGAGATTTTATTCATCATACACTATCAAAATAGACCATGACTACGATGCGCAAACACACCATAGCACTTTAGTGTTCCATGTGGCGTAATTCGTGAAACTCTTTTCACAAGTCTTCCAATGATATGCCAAAATCCATAACTCAAATCCTTTTCTCCTCGATCAGCATCGCAGGAAATTTGATTTTCTTGTTAAGTTCATTTTGCTACTTCACTCCGAATTTGTTCAAACTTTTCGGACCATCATTTCATTAAGTGGATATAGACATATCAACTCAAATCATTGGTGAAGTTTATGAAATAATGACTCGCACTACTCATTGAAATAATCGTTGGTCCGCACACATCAGTATGTATGATTCTCAATAAGTTATATGCCCGCTTCCTTAAACCGAAAATGGAGTCTTAGTTATCTACATCCATGAAGGATAGTTTGCATGTGTCAAAAGACCAAAATCTAAAGACTCGGAGATCCATCAGAATGGAGCTTCTTCATGCATATAACATACACATGACTTCAAACGATAGTGCCACACAACTGCGGTGTCATTACTAAGTTTGTATCCTTTGGCATTAATGTTATGAATGCAGGATCTACCACCGTCTAAATAAGAACAATCCATTTATAATCGATGCATGATCATAAAATATATTACTCATAAATATAGGACAATGACTTGTCACTAACATATATGAATAATCGTCTCGCCAGAGGCAAGACACACTTACAATGATCAAGCTAACAAGCGATTATAAGATAACTTATTCAAATGGTAGATGCAGGGGAAGAGTGTTGATGGCCATCACAACATATTGCTTGCCTGACACACATCATCTCCTCGTCCTCTCAAGCAAGTCAAGCAGAAAATCTTGTTTCATAAAACATGACCAATATCATAACTCAGTCACTGCAGCGAGTACTTGTTTTAGGTAAAACATTCATAACTCGTATATCATCATTGATGACTTCCCGGTGATCTTCCTCATCTTCTTGGTCTTTCAATGTAACCAAGAATTCACGAAGGTGAACGTTTCCCCTTGCATGACATAGTCTATGACACACTATTTGCAACTGTGGTGGGCAGCAAGTGCAGCACTTCATCATAAGAAAAATGTATGTCATCTAGTATTTGAGCTAAGCGTGGTATCCCACCTTCATGCGCTCTTTTAGTGCGAATATTCTCTTCCATTTTCGTCGAGAAGAAAACAGCCAAAATGCTGAAAGACTTCATCAACATGACTTGCAGCGCACAAAGTGCATCGAGGTCAGCGACCATTCCGAATGATCATGATCCATCAACGCACACCCGCAGTTCATTCTCTATGGGAGAGATCCTAGCACACTGGACTATGATGGAATTATCCGCGCGAACTTGATAATCCAAATTATCTCTTTGTTAGCGCAATCTCCGGGTTTATCTCCTATATGGGTTTTGTATCACAAAGAGTTGAAAGTTTGAACAAGGAGTATCCTCAAGCTACGGTACAAAACTATGAAGTTGGAGCCCACCTTGTAAGTTTCTCAATCGCAGGATTGTGTTTAAGTTTAAAGAGGCTAAGGAGAGGGCTAACGAACAGGTTATTATCTACATAGATTTTTGCAAAGTAATTTAGACTATGTTCATAATAGGAGTTCATGTTTATACAACTATAAGAACTCCCACTCAAAACGAACATCCCTCATCATCATTTTAGTGATCACATGATCCCCATCCACCATACTACCCCCAATCAGCACGGCCGATAGCATAGCTTCAAAGGTAGACATATTCCAGTCAATCATATCATCCATGTGACTCATGCTTGACCTTTCGTTCTCCTGTGTTCCGAGACCATGTCTGTACATGCTAGGCTCGCCAATTTAACCTTTGTATATAGCAGTGCATACATGGCTTGCACCCACCATATGTGAACGCAGATATGTTCGACACCCGATCGTCACGGCGTGCCTCATAACGGCGAGCTTTCTTGGTGGTGCATACTAAGGGAGAACACGACATTGGTATTTCTCTTGAGGGATCACCTATATTGCTACCGCCTTATATCTAATACAAACAATATAGGTAGCACATCTATTAACATGTAATGTAATGTGTGTGACATGATATGGCCTCCCACGCCATGATCTCCATCGTGCGCTCCGGCGCCGCATCAGGTCACTGTGCCTCCACGCCAGCAATAAAATATTATGCTAAATACTTACCGTTACCATATCATATCATGCGCCCCTGCAAAATAAAGTTAGATGTCTCTACTTTATCTTTTGCATATTTTATGTGGCTGAGGGGCTTTCGCAAAAAGAACCGCTTTCTAACTTACGAACCTGCAACCACAACACCGATTAAATAATTGTCTCTATTACGCCCCTTTCGGGGCCCTCCATTGAAAATGCCATACCACCATTGCTAGAAAGACAGACACCCGCCAGCCGCATATATGGTACAAGCCATATGTCAATTGCGGAACCAGTCTCGCGTAAGAGTACGCGTAAGGTCGGTCCGGGCCGCTTCATCAAACAATCCAACAGTATGACAAGTGCACGTGAGAGGGTAACAATTATATGATCGAGTGCCCACATATTTCTATGTGTTCTAACCGTACTCTATATCTATGCATAGATCGGCTCTGATACCATTGAAGGGGTTCGTGTGCAAAAAACAAAACAAAATTCCTAACAACGCGAACCACAAACTAGCCAAGATCTATTACTATACAGATATAAAGTAACGGAGGGAATCAGTATTCATACCCTTGAAGACCGAAAGCGTTACGTTCCGACGAACATTGGCGATGTAGTCGTACAACGCCGACCTCAAGGTCGTGGAGTCGTACCGGCGACGAGTGCTGCAGTGGGTAGCACCTCCGTAGTTCTACACGCATACGTTGTAGTGACGATCCCCGGGCTCCAGTCCAGCGGCAGCAGCGGAATATGAATAGCTCGACCGAAGCACCAATATCACGGCGGTGGTATTTGGTGGAGAGACCTCTCTATCGTGCGCAGCTCCGAAAAGGCGGAACCACGCTCGAGGTGAGAGAGAGAGAGAGAGGAATTGGGATGGGATGCCTCAAAGGGAGAGGGGGCACCTCCTTATATAGGAGGAGGGGGAGGCCAACCTCCTTGGCTTAGCCATGTGGGACTAATCCCACATGGTGCGGTCGGCCAAGGAGGGGCAGCTGGCCCCCACTTGGGCCCCATTCGGCTGGCCCACTAGGGGGGCGGCCGCCACTTGGGCCTCCCCTTTTGGGTGAGGCCCATTTAGGTGGGCTGCCCTTTTAATATTAAATACATATCATTTAATATCTCTCGCATCGAAACTCCTTTCGTTGCCCTCCGATCTTCGTCGGACACTTCTCCCTTAATTCCGACTCTTCGGAATACCTCCGATTTCTATCGGGAAATCATCGGACCCTTTTCGGAATTGGTCTCTCTAAATTCTTTGGTGCCAAAGCTATTCCTAAGCGTCGTCTACCCTTAAGTGTGCCACCCAACGGTTCGGTATCACTCCAGATATGATCGAGACCCCTCTCCGATCAATGACCAACAGCGGGATCTGGAAACCCATGATGGCCCCTGTGCGTTCCGTGAAGTTCTTTGTCGCTTGAACCTTATCGTCATTCACCATTCCTTTTTGTCACACGATATCAAGTTTGTCGAGATCCCCATCTCATTACACGACAAACTTATTTACTCGTGTCCATGATATTACATCTTCGTGACCTGGTCACAAGCTTGCAAGATTTGATGTAATATCACCGAGTGGGCCCAGTGATATCTGTCCGTCACGCGGATGGACAAATCCTCCTTCAGGAAACCTGATAGACACCTTTATGATCACCCTGTTACGGTGTGACAGTTGATGCAGTCAAAGCTTCCCTCCGGAACAGTGATTAAATATAATCTCACAGTCAAAAGACTTGGTTAGTACTACATCTTTTAAGTTATTGCGTTAAATTACTTTGGGTGGTGTCCATCATGTCATTCCCCAATGACACAACTCCATTGTCAATTGACATAAATGTCCATGATCAGGAAACCTTGATCATCCGTTGACCAATGGACTAGTCAAGTAGAGGCTACTAGGGACCTGGTTGTTTATATACCACACCTGTATTAATGTTTCCGCTTAATACAGTTATAGCATGGTATAAAACTGATTAAGAACATATGAGTTATGCTAATAAAACACCTTTATTATTTGCCTCTAGGGCATAACTCCTACACTCTTGCACAACATGTTTATGAAGGACGAGGGTGAAGGTGCATCCTGCACAAATAATTTTGTGAAGCCCGGAGAACATGTCTGCCTCCCGAAACAAAATGTGGAGGAGGCTGTGAACTTTCTTGAGACATGGACATCTTTGAAATCAACAGACGCATGTGCAACTACTCAAAATGATCTTATGGAGAATATGTGAATCTACACTGGATATTGTTGAATTTTATGTTTGAAATATGCATTTCAAATAATTGTATGTTGTAAATTGAACTATTTATTGTGACTCTAAATAATCTTAGACGTTGGATGATTACATGCCAGGCTTTGCAGGTTTTTGAAGTTTGAACATGGGGATGTGATTATCAGAGGGGACATATAGGGCGTGGTCGGGTTTTGTCCGCAGATATATCCATACTGGTCCGCGAACATATAAGGGCTTAAATTAGTCTAGTCCGATTAAGGATGCTCTAAGTTGTACGATGAAACTCGTGACACACCGCCTTGCAAGTAATTCCGTATCAGACATTCCTTTCACATCGATCGCAATTACACAAAAACCATACGCTTATGAACTCTGACTTTCTTTTTTGAAACGAGCCAAAAACTTTCTCCTCGGTTCCGAACACACCCATCACGTAAAGCACGTAAAGCGCGAAACATCCTTACTATCTTAAAGCGCGGAGATCCACTGTTTATTATGAAATTTACTCTCCCTTTCACATCCTGCAAAGGACGCTCGCCTTTTCTGGGAATCTGTGGCGTTCAAAAGCTTTCTTCTTGTGCTGCTCATAGCTAGCTGTACGCTGGATGCAACCATCAACAATGGCCTTTTTATCACATAGCAATGTACCGTCACGTTCGAGGCCACTTCTCATGTCGACATGCAGCAACTTGAATTCACGGACAAGCAAGGCATATCTGGATTGCCCAAGTTATTGTCTGGCCTGTGTACTCGGCCTCACTTTTGAACGCGGAAGTTTTACATGAATTTTACAAGAATCTCACAAGAATTTTGCAAGAATTTCACAATAATTTTGCAAGAATAGGAAAAAAAATTGATCATCACTTCATCATAGTATTGAATTTAGAAATTATATGCAGCCTATTAAGACACTGAGGTTGAGATCCTCAAAATTTCAAGCTAAATTATGAGAAATTTTATTTGAACAGCTAGGATCTAAATCAGCTTTCTCCAGTGGGTCGCCATTGGGTTTGATCTGAGGTTCTAGATCCATGATTCTAGAAAGAAACAAGTGAGCCTGCCTACTACCTTTATTCTTACTTATCCTATTCATTTCTGACAAAGATGCTGCTTGTTTCTTTAAGCAATGCAAGCGAAGCAAGAAAAGTACCTTGGGTGATGGGATGTACAGGAGTACAAACTCTGTCCATTCTCCATCATAACTGAATGGAAGATAAAAGGGAGAAGAAATTACGGCTGCCCTTTGTTCATCCGCTGTTCATACGAAGTGCCATCTCTTTTGACCTGGTCTTCTCACACATTTTACACAAAGGTTTGGGCAGTCTAATCTAGCCAGGACAGTGCAGGACTGACTGGAGGCCAATCGTACGCGTACATGCATGTATTGATTGGATTAGTCAAAGGAATTGCTTCTGATTGAGAGCATGATATACGGTGGTGACAACTGGAGAAAGTTCAGTTATCTTTTCAGTCTGCCTTTCCAACTTTCTTTGGCAAGTTGTCACATTCCTTGCCCTTCTCTGGAGCTAAGGTCCTGACATACTCTTCCTATGTCTTCGCCGATGCAATCTTTGTCTACTACAAAGAGGCGACTGCTTCGCGCCTACCTGGGACGCGTGATTTGGGATTATATTCCATTTTAATGAATGGCCAGATCTCCTGCCGCCAGTTGAAAAAATAATCAACAAGCAACTGTTAATGTGCAAGCATCTGTCATGACCTAGTGACCAGGGACTTGGTAGTCTTGCTTTTCTAGGGTCAATAATAGTTAGAGTTGTCATGGTTCAGGCTGAAGTCTAAGACAGTAAGGCACATACTGGATGTGATTCTCATTTTGCTTTGCTTTACAATACACTTAGATGGCTTAGTTTTCTTGTGCCGATCAAGACTTTAAGTAGCTGGTTCAAGCTTTCTAACTAACCAATCAGACCTGTTAGAATTTATTGGTCCCTTCAATTAGTCAACATTTTGACAGTCAATTATACAGCAAGAGAAGCTACTACTTAGCTTGAAGCATCATCAAGTAAGCTAAATTAGATTATGTGATCTCCTTGGGTGCTTGAAGAATCAAAGGCTTCATCTGCAGAGCCTTTACAAGGACATAGGGTACATTTTTAGGACACATAGGCTGAAAAAATAGCTCTTTTAGGACATAGGGTACATTTTTTTACAAGGAAAAGACCAAATAATATACTCCCTCCGATCCATTATATGTGTCGTGGGAATATAACTAAGCAAGTACAAGTTGGTAGCATAACTCACGACAGATTTTCTGAACCAGAGGGAGTATTAAAGAAAATATAAAGGAGAAAGGTATATACTTGCCAGGATATCATGCAGTATGATGTCAACCTAGAGCTTAGCTAATTAGGATCAAAGTTTGGGCAAAGCTGCCTTTTCCTTCACGCAGGAGGTGAACTCGTTCACCTGTTCCTGAACATAGTTGAAAACATTGGTCAAATGTTATTAAAATGCTATTTCAGCTTCTACACACAAAATGATACTTTGCAGTTGAGTGACACTGCTTAAAATTATGCTTAAGATACCGTAGTCGGCTTGCATACCTTGTCTGAGACGTTTATATGCAGAACATGTCAGCAATAATCTTCTCGTGGTCAATTGGAGAGAGAATATCCCAAAAAAAAAACTTAAGATAGACTATTGTTCCAAACCATCTCTATTATAATGAATACTTTGAACGTATCAAGGAAACAAAGAATTTAACCGCTTAAGGTCGTATGTTGACATTTCATTTCTAAAACTAATGGTAACAGAGAATAACAGGAAAATCCATTAATTAAATGGAAGTTCTGTGAATCTCAATTACAGTTGGCAAAAGGAGACAGGGTTAGGCAGAAGTTGGCCTGGCCAAGCAACATGTCATTTTCAGCACTTCAACCAGGCAAGAGGCAATATTTGTTAACAGAACCCATAATTTGACCATCGTTGACAACAAAAGGCAGGTGCCAGGAAAACCAGTAATCGATAATCAGTTTTCCGTTAATTTGTTGGCGCCAGTATCCGTTCAACAACACGTGACTCCATGGCCGGAATTTCAGTTGGCATGTTTTGGATGCCGTGAAGGTTGGACTAGCGAGAACATCTGGATTGTGATCTTGTTCTGGTAATGAATTAGGAGGGCGTCGTTTCACTAAGTCCAATCAAGCTTAGTGATACGTGATGTCACTTTTTCCTTGAACAAAAAGCAAACATTGGAACCCTTGCAGAATAAGCAGGTAAGCAAGGCCCATTAGCTGGGTTTTTTTTTTTTTTTGCAGGGTTACCCATCAGCTGTTAGGTAAAGACCAATCATATGAAAAGCCAGAAATATTCAGCATTTCTGCCCTTGGAAGCAATCTCCGACCACCGAAGCCTTTAAATGTGAATACCGGCGGTGTGACGCAATAGCTCGACAATTCGACATCACAACATGTGTTGCTCATAGCAACAGTAGCAGTGTGAAAATTAGAATTGTTACCCCCCATTAGTGAAAGCTAAATCCTGAAATATGTACTTTTTTCTTCCAAAGCGTGATACATCACATTTTCTCCACACCATAACAAATACTTTTATATCCAATGCAAGATGTAAGCAATTGGGAGCACAATGAGAGTACTAGAGGGTAACTACCCTTTCTCACTAGATTCTTGTAAAGAACGAAGACCCGAGGATCAAATGGTTCATGAAGAACATGAGAGAGTGACGACACCTCAGAGATTAATGTACTCCGTTCTCATCATCATGCATATTTGTGTCATATTTGTTTCACGACACCAGATCCGATGCCGTGCGTAAGGAGTACGAGAGTATAGCAATAGCAGTGTGAACATCAGAATTGAACACCCAACGAATGAAACCTAAGGTCTGCCATTATTTTCCTCCAAAGCATGACTCACCACACCCATACAAAACCCTTTTCAGGTTGCTTTCTTAGGCCCCTCACGGTGCAGCCCACTGTCAATGCCTTTGGAGTGGGGGTGCATGCCTCTGACTAATCTGTCTGGTGACCTTGTCAACGAAGCAACTCCTCCACTCCACTCTTACCCAATTTATAATCAATCTACATGGGGCACACAATACAATAGCCTATGGCTAGTAGCAGTAGTAAATAATTGATAGCTGAAAGAAGCCAACGCCGCATCAAGAATCCAGGCAAGATTGACAAGACAGATTAGGGTAGTGATGCTGATGCCTTTGTCTTAAGGGAAACCACCTCCTCCTTCCTCGCCCGGCCGTCACCTGCCAATAAGCCCGTGGTTAGGTCACCGACATTCTGGTTGCGAAGGGATTATATGTATATTCTAGGCCAGAGTAAGCAAAACATAGGATAGACAATGGATAGGTTGGCTCTTCTAATTTCAGCTGTTGTGAGGCTCCTCCTCATGGAGAGGACTTGTCTTTCTCTTCTGCTGACCAAGCATACATGTGAAGTGAGTCACCTGCAGGATAGCCTTTTTCCTGTCCAGGTATAGATAGAGAAAGGGTCACATGAAAGATGTTTTTCTTGAATTGGAAGAGTTGGTGGTGCGTCAGTGATTCGGTTTCAGGTCGGTAAAGGGACAATGAGCAATGCACCATGTGCACACAATTGTGGTTATTTTACACGGCCAGTGCTTGCGATTGTGGGACGTGCAGAAGCAGAACCATGCATTCCCAGTTCCTTATAGGACTTAAGAGAAGAAAGATATTGCGAACCAGATGGTTCCTTCAGGTAGACTAAGTTTCAAGTTCTTCTACTCCACAAACAACCCCACCCATTTTGTAGCTGTGACCTGATGACCTCTACGCATAAAACTTCGATGCCCACTGTTTGCATATTTTTTGAACTAGTTGATAAGTTGTAGCTCCAATCAGCCAAGCGTGGGACTATAACATTAAAATGTTCACTGTCCCAAGAACAGCTGCCATGTCATGCTTATGTGTAACAATTGTAAGAAGCGACATAAAATGGCATATCCCCTAGACACCTGTCCTCCCATAATCGAAATAATTCACTGTCCTCGATACGGAATGGACTAGCTGAATGAAATCATTCTTAACTCTCATGATGCTCTTCCAAAAGTTAGGCCCATTAGTTTGGCCTGGACAAAGACAAGGAAACTTCATTCTTCTATGCAGGTGTTGCTCTCGTGTACCAGCTGGCTGCAGTCATGGGAATTGTAACAAAAGGTGCAATACAAGGGGCCGACAGAGCTCGGCGTCAAGAAGCTCGAGTGGATTACCAGCGAGTTTATGTGTTTCGGTTTGGATGACGTGACAATGATAAGCTTATTAGTCTTTATAGTTATCTTTTATGGCATCTCACATCTTTTTTATAATCTCTTTGTTGGTATATCCCTCTTTCCGCTAGGCCATTGTGTCGGTGGTTTGTAATAAACATGTAGTTATTGGTAGTTCAACTACAATCTACTAAGCTTTCAGAATATTCTGGCAATGTATTGATGTTTTTGCGGTTAAACAAAGTTGTTCTGCACACTTTTACAACAAGATTGATCACATTACATCCAGAATAATTTCCTGATAATTTGACTATTTAGAGCAGCAACAGTGCTCTAGTATGTATCTCCTAGACTAGTGTTATATTCGTCCTTCAGTGTGGTTGCTGAATCAGTTCAGGTATAAGCCGGAGCAAGAACCCCAGCTGCTGCTGTGAGAAGGCCTCATGTATTCCGCCTATGCCAGAACTGTTACTGAGCGTGCTCTGGCTGAGGTCTGGTTTACTGAAATCTGCCACAGCATTCGAGATCTCCTCCACTAGATCGACAATGACACCATTCACACCCATCAGATACTGGACGTAAACAGCCTCCCACACGTTACTGCAGATGCAACAAATAAATCCAGGAGATCTGTAAGATTACTGAGAACATAACAAAGGCTAACTGACAAAAGATCCAAGAACCATGAATGCATATGATAAAATTGCACTGCTTACTTGAGCTGCCCATAGGTGAGAAGTGCAAGGTTGGATTCTTGTGCTTTGAGGATTGCAGAGGGATTCTTCAAAACCCCCCTCACGTCTGACACGACCCCATGCAAGTCATACTCTTGGCATACTCGGATAGCATCGTCAAGGGAGTTCCTTCTTGCATCATTGTATTTGGCTGTTCCCCCTTCTGTTAAGAACAGTACCTAATGAAAGATAAAAGGTTCAAAGCGATGGTTCTGACCTATGAAAATGTTACATCCAATTGTTCTCCATTGCACTATGGTGAATCACACATGTAATCGGTGTAACACTATTAGCGAGCTAGAATGTCCAGAATCTTCTTTTGTCTTAAAAGGAGGCAGAGTTGAGAAAACTTCCAACAAATAAAATAATACGGAGTGCATACAAAAAACACAAAAGGTTTCAAGGCATACTGACAGGATATACGCTTTGGAGTTCCCGTGCTATTCGGGCCGCATCAGGTTGGAATGTTGAGAAAAAGATTGGCCTGTTGCCAGCATGCTGAAAAACAACCTACCAGACGATTCAACGTTGTTATGATCATGACTCACAGTGACCAAATTGTTGTACGCGAATTAACTGATATCATCTTAGAGAACAAGGGCAGCAATTCATACTTGCAGTACAGCCTGAAGAACACAGCTAAGGGCACCACTTGGATAGATAATGTTGTCATCAAACTTTAGCTCGATGTTAAATCCCAGATGGGGACTGACATGTTCGAAGACTTCCTGCAATGTGCAGAGAGAATCATCTTCTTCTGTGTTCCAAGTAAGGACTCTGCCATCTTCCATCCGTCTAAGTAAGGGCTTGGAGACCTGAACGGCGATTAGGAAGTGAACACTATGGGTTTTAATCACACGCACAGAAAAATCCAACAGATAGAAGGGACAAAACACCTTGTGAGATCCTTTTTGTACCCCGTATGAAAGGAATTCCTCCAGTAGAAGATCAGTAACACGCCTTTCATATAAAGCCTCCTACACACCTTGCCCATTATTAAAGATTAACTCGAGAGTTTTCTGGCAATAAATAAACATGATAGTGCATAAACAAAAATGGCAGGAATATGAATGGGTGAAAAGAACATACAGTTTTTTGGGTGAGGATAAAGTCATCGTGGAAGATAACTGGGCAGCCATCTTTTGTAACCTGCAAGTCAAAATGGTAGGAACACTGCTTCAGGAGACCTGTGTAGTAATGTGGTCAGCTAAAAGGAAGGGATACGTGGATATAGTCAGGAAGATGCAGAATACTCCAAATGAATTAATTGTTTGTAATAATCTGAAAATAAAGAGAACGGTCAGCTTTCATCGAGCTAGCTGACTTGTATGCTTCCAAAGATTGCCAATTGCCGATTTCACTAATACTTCGAGCTGAGTGTGCGTGTGCGTGTGCGTGTGTGTGTGGGGGGGGGGGGGGGGGGGGGGGGGGGGGTGTCACAATCAGGTAATAACACCTGAGAGACATACTCTGGCGAGCAAAGTTAGTCAATACATGTGCAGCTGTAACATGGAATTCAGGAGCTAGCACTAAAAAACATCAGCCCCAATCACCCTCACGGCGTCGCTGCTGTACCACTTAGTGTGATCATTGGCGTCTAAGAAGGTGCTAAGTGATGCTTGTTCCATGCAATTAGCTTAGGGGCTACTATAACATAACTGCATTACACTTTGCATTGGTAGTTTGGGACACAAATCAACCGATCTTACTTCACATGCTTGCTCAGTTACTTCAGAGAGAGAGAAAGAAATACTAGCATGTGCATGACACATTTCAATTCATGTCCTGAACTCCTGGTCATGCAATTGCTACATCCATGTTCTCGGGGATCCCAACAAAAGTAGTTGTACACGGTTGTACCAAGAAGAGCAGAGCACACATTGCTCAATCAACCACGCCGCCTACTCGTGATTATGGCCTCTCCAATTCCAAATCCAAACTTGAACCAGCGAGGGACCGTATCAATTGCGAACTATTAATTGGAAATGGCAGCGGAGGCTTGCTATATATACCTGGACGTCTAACTCGACGAATGCGACGGCGGCGTTCTCGGCAGCGCGGCCGAAGGAGAGCAGCGTGTTCTCCCGCTCCCTGACCGCCCCGACCCTGGCCCCCGGCGGCGCCCCCACCGCGTTCATCCCCATCCCGCGGTGGCCCCCGACCACCATCCCCCGCTCCGCCAGCAGCGCGAACGGCAGCTCCCGCGGCCTTCCTCCGGCGACCGCCTGGGCCGACGACGCGCACGCCGCGATCGGGCAGCGCGCCGCCGCGCGGGGGGTCGCCGCCGGATGCGCCATTCGCACGCTGGCCTCCTCCCTTTTTTTTCTCCCACTTGCGCTGGCTGCCTGGGTTATTCGTGGGAAGAATTTGAATATTTTTAGACACGCAACCGACGCAGACGGACGGAGCAGCGGCGACACGGCGCGGAATGATCGCTTTCCCTCGCCGCCGCAGGCATCATTCCGATGGATATTCCGTGTGGCGTCCGTCCACGAGGGCATATTCCGTGGGCTCATGCCAAAATGTTGTTGGGCACCGTCCACTCCACGCATTTCCTCGTTTTAGCGCCGAGAAGAAAACCAAAGCAATGTCCTGATATTAATATGGCTTGTTTTTAGTATAGATTAGAGAAACGTGCCTTGAGTTTGAGCGCACAACATCAACCTAATGAATTTTTCTACACGTATGCATGTTGCATAACATCCCAAAACAGCTTATATCAGCCTAGATTGTCATATTTGAAATTTTAATGAATTATTTCACTCAAACATTTTATCTGATTAACGTTAACCATAAATAAGCATTGCATGACTCACCAAGAGCCGAATATCGAGCCTAATACCACAACTCAATGCCACAACCCATCCAACAACGAAAAAGCAATCCCTCCTGAGCTCATGTGTCCCCGAATATCGAGCCGAATATCAAGCCTAATAACATTTACAAATAGTCCTTCAGATAAATCCAATTTATAGCAAGAGGTCCTTCGATGTTTGGAGCACACACCTTACGTTTCAAACAAATTTGGAGCTCACGTATATATAGATCTGGAGCTGAGACTATATATTCGGATCTCACCTAGGGCGTGTTTGGTTACCTGGAAGGCTTCATTTCGCCTAGTTTCATGCGTGTTTTGGCCCTTTTGGGTGACTGGATTGCCTGCGTTGTGTGCACAACGCAAAATTTAAAGCACACTCGGGTCAGGCTCTTGAGGAATGGTCGATTCGGCCATTTCTGTGGAGCCACCATCACGTGAGCAAAACGTCGTCCGCAGGTGCACGCGCAGGACGGCAGGAGGCACATCGTTCCTTCGGGAATACGCACCATAAATCCCCTCACCGCTCGCTCTTCACACTACTCCACTAGCTCGTCTCCTCTCTTTGTTAGTGGTTTCCCTGCCGCTGGCACGTTGAGGGCTCCGTGGCAACCATCTTCGGTGGGAGACGAAGGTCGACCATCCCCTTTTCCTTCTTCTCTAGATCTTCATTGGCAACAACGACCGCGCTGCATCCCGTATGCATCATACTTATCGTACATATGTAGATCGAACTTGATTTATCGGCGTAGTATGACATGCACGGTAGGTCTACACGTTTTTATGGTTTGATCTGCTTTTATGGATTTGGGGATTTTTTTTTGTTAGTGTTGCCGATGATTTAACTCAACCATGATAAATGCAAAGAGATTATGTACATCACAGGGTAGTGTATACAAGGACAATGCTTGTAGTAACTATCCGGCCCTGAAGCTTATCTATTTGCCTAGTGTTGGCAACGTTTTATGAGGCTTGCATTACACAAGTTTGCACTCAAGAGGTGTCCTTTAATACATGTTGTTCTGCATACATGGGATTATTTGTGTTTCGTAGCTAGTTTTGTGGGATCGTCTTTTGAGTGTCATCTGATCTGCATATTTCCAGCTTGATGGTTGCTGATGATTTATCTTGGCCATGATGAAGCACTGCCAGGCTGATGAAGCGCCGTCTCTAGCAGACGACCAACAAAATTAAAAACTAGGCACAACTACAAACTTATATCCGCTTCGATCGGAAACTGATATCTAGTACCGCATGGGCTCCGACAGAACTGATCCCGCCCGGTAGAGGATACCAGTTTTCATCATTCACATATACAACGAACATAGCTCATTCAAGTTCACAAATGCACTATTACAAGTTGAACATAGCTCATTTAAGTTCAACAAATGTGCTAATACATTAAACTAATACACATCCAAAATCATGCGCGATGGAGGTAGTAATAAAATTGTTCAAAAGAATACACAATCAATCAAGGCGATAGTCAGTCAACCAACAACGTTGCTAGCAAGATCATCACCACTACCACCACCCCGTCCATAGGCCGAAGCAATACCATAATCAACACCATCACCACGACCCCCTCCATCAACACCAACATGACCACCACCACCGTCAACATCAACATCACCACCGCCATCAACGGGAACATGTTTGCTTGAGGAAGCCTCAAGGCAGCGGAAAGACGGGGCCCGGCTCCGATTTTTTCCGGCGGTTGGAAGATGGGGTTGCCCTAGCGCTTCCGCTTATGCCCGGCGGCGGTCAGAATTGGCGCGGCGATGGGGAAGCCGACGGGAGGCGCGGAAGGTCGAGTTGGCGCCAGTGGGGCCGGTGAAGCAACGAACCCGATGGCCGGGGGCTGCACGGGATCCATGGGGCTGAATCGGTGGGGCGACGATGCGAGCAGGCTCTCCGCCGGCGAGATCGACAGCAGCGACGACGACTCAGGGTGGGCTGAAACTTCACCTCACGTTTTCTCGCGCCAAGAATGCTGGGAACGGAAAAAAAAAGCGCCGGGAACCGAACATATGGGGTACGTGGGGGGAAAAATCCCGCTCTCACGAAAAAAATCCGGGCCGACCCTCTTTGCGGGGTTGGGCCGTTTTTTTTTTTCTGAACCCAAAATAAACACCTGGAAGCTTATCCGGGATCTGTTAGAGATGCCCTAAATGTCTCGGAGGAAGGAACGCTGAGCGCAAGAGTTTATAGCTCTACTAGAGACATTTTTTACGGATCAAAGGAAGTATTTAAAAATGGGTTGGATCAAGGTAGCCCAGTTTGATGGAGCGCCGCACGGCCCAAATCTAGTCCGTTTCTTTCTAGCCCGGGCCCAAATTTTGCCAAGTCCAACCCAACGAGGACCCAGCTTCAACTCCAAACCAAAACCCGCTTCATAACCCGGCGGCCGCATCCCCCAATCCCCAAATCGGCAATTCCCATCCTCCAAGCAAAAATCCGAAGAAGGTTTAGGGTTCTAGAACGAGCGAGAGGCAGCCATGGACAGCTCCCCCGAGCTGCAACAGTTCCTCGAGGTAAGATGCGAGCTTCCTGATGTTCGTTGAAATCTGGTTTTGTGGGCGTGTTGTGCTACTGCTGTTTTATCACGTCGCATGTCCTGGTTTATTTGGGCGTGCGCACATGTAACGTGATTGTTGAACGCGAGCACCGATTCCTTAGATTCTGATGTACATGCATGTAAATTTCTCGTGTGTGTTGCGGATCCGTGGACAGTGGAGGGCGCGAAGTAGTTCATGGGGGCTCTGGCTCTCTGCCGGTGCGATTAGAGTGGATCTAAAGTTTCTCTCAGAGGAAGCACGCGAGAGCATTTGTTCGTGAGTCTGTTAATGATGCTTGTTAAGTCTTGTATCTTTTGGTTGGGCTAGATGCAGGTTTGCAATCTTGGTCATAGGTAAAATATAGGTCACGGTGCATTGAGCTAATTTTTTTGTGGGGCGATTGCGTCATGAACTCTATTGGGTGTCTGGTCCCCAGTTTTCAGAAATTCAGATCCGAAATATATTAATTTTACGATGAAGAGGTTGACAAATATGGTGTGGAAAATCCCAATTTGGCATTGTGCTTCATTCTCAATGTAAGAATTTGGCCTTTATTTTCTATATACATATTTATTTCAAGATGTTTCAACCTGCAAAAAGTGATTCCCGATGATCATTTTTAGGCTATGTTTCCTAGTGCACCTACTAATTTGGAAGGAACAGGATAATCTGTTGCCTATTGAGTTCAGTGCTGACAATGATGTTGGCACTCGTTTGACATTTTAGGTCCTCCTCTTCATGCTGGAGATACCTTGCGCACATCATATTTGTTAGATTTGTTGGTGTTTTGCAGTGTTTTATGGCGATAATATATAGGCTCATATGTATTGTAAGGTGCAAAGCCTGGTTTTATGATACATATATGTTCTGAGGCTCATTAGAATGAGAGCTGCAATTTGTGTACTATGTTAATACTTTTTCACTTGACATACTTTCTTAATGTTTCCTTGGTAGCTTTCGTGTGAACCTGCTATGTCACTTTGCTTTGCTTCTGTTTTCCCACATCGACATCAAACAATAAAGTTGTTACTGCCGTTGCAGCATTTACTTCTGCAGAGCTCAGGATTGTGACTGTTATATAGTATATTTACTGATATTTTTGTATCTCTATTTTCGTCTGTTAATGGGGAATTCAATCTCCATTTGCGCACTGATCAAATGTTTGCATGCACCTATAAGGGCATTGGCATTTGCGTCAAAGCAGCCGTTGGTTTCAGAACTCAATTACTATGTCATGGTTTTAAGAGTCAAAAACACTCAAACTTGTGAATTAAATCATGCTTTATGATTACCTACCCTCAATCCTTATGAACTCATCTATTATGTTGTTGTTTCAGCATTCATGGAAATTTTCATTTGTGTCCATTTCAAAAAAAAAACTGTGAGTTTTCTCAATACAAGCTTTTGCAGCAGGTGACTATACAATATATATGACTTGTCTCCCATGTGAAAACTCTTTGTAGTATGTTGAGTTGTTCTAGTGTGGATGCAGATATGTTGGTTATCTATGATAACTGGGTAAAACAAGACTCTCATGTCAATTTCATTATGTATGCAGCAAGAGAAGCAGAAGATGATGGTGAATGAGATGGTAGGCAAGCTGACAAATGTGTGCTGGGACAAATGTATCACCGGTACGCCAGGAAGCAAGTTGAGCTCCGGTGAAACTACCTGCCTGACCAACTGCGCTCAGAGGTACCTGGACATGAGTATGATAATTGCGAAACGGTTTCAGATGCAGTAGGGCATCTCCAACTGCAACAGAAGTGATCACTTCGTCAAATGTCTTAAGTTTGCCTTTTAGCTTCCTTTGAACATGCCAACAGTGGTGAGTTTTAACAGTGACGTGGTTTAATATGTTCGCAAAGATTTAATGTTCTTTCATGCAAAAGCTTAGCGGCTGTATTTGCGGTGATCCTTGGTGGTAATGTAACTTGTGAAAGCTACTGTTGTTCCATTCTCCGATCGCTTTAGTTGATCTCTTGTTTCTATTTAAGTCAACTAGCAAACATGCCCGTGCGTTGCAACGAGAGAGAAAATGGCAAGAAACATAGACGTGATCCAAATTTTATCGACCCACGTAACCTTAGCCAATCTTTCATTTTCATTATTTTTCTATTTAATTTAGTATTTTATACTTTATTATATTAAGCATTCTTGACATGGTGAGCTGCTACTCCAAGAACCTAGCGAGTATGCCTCTAAACTTCCAAATATAAACTACTATTGAGTTTCAAGCTAGGGAAAAGAGATTAAAAACCCAACGTGTTAATATGGCATGCAAAAAGAAACTCCCACCTAGTAGTTCAAGGCGAGCTTATACGTTAAAAAAAAACTATTCTATGTTGCAAGATGTTTTATTATAATTTTGTAAATTAAATATGTTACAAATAGCATCATGAAAAATAAAAATAAACTAGTATATTAGCGGAAACACTTGACCTTAACAGAATAATGGTCTAAGAAGAACCTACTATTATCCACCAAAAGCTTTACGCATTTCACTTACTCGTTACCAGATTAATCAGTACTCAGTATCAGTCACGGTCATCAGACAAGTCATAGTGTGCAGCATAATTTTAAAAAACAAGAAACCATCAACCTGACCACTTCATCTTAGTTTCTTGCTGCAATTCCCCGTAAGCACGCATCACAGACAGATACGTGCAGCACCACGCCACCACGGTCTACTCCCATTGCTGAGCGGCACCTCAGTTTCCTTTCGCTGACGAGCTGTGCCGCAAATTAGACCGCAGGATATCCCCATCCGCCAAGAGATGCGGACGCAGCCCTCCACTTGCTGCAGTGATGCCCTCGATCCGTCGGCATTGGATGGAGGTCGACAACGCGACGCATTGCGTGGTGGCTCAAAGCACCGATCAACGACAGGCTGGTGTCGCGCAGCTGGACGGCGGTCGCTCCTGTTGCCGATTTTGGCTAGGATGAGCTCCGGCCGCTCGGTCGTTCCCCTCACCTCCCTCCCCCTGACGATTTTGGTCAGGGCGATTAGCTCACTCGAGATGAGGACAGGCGGCAGGAAGGCGACGGGGGCGAGGGTCGTGACGTGAAGGGAAATAGGGAGGCGGCGCTGGCAGAGAGACCGCGATGGGAGGGATGTCGGTGGCGGCTCGCCGTGTCAGGGGTGGATGTTGACTAGTGAACTCGGGATCGATGGGTGTCCGGGCCTCCGAGGGCGCTCGGCGTCTAGACGGCGTTAACGGCTGCGCCTCGCATCTAGGAAACTAACGGACGGCGATGGAGTGGGGCATGGATCAGGAGTATGGGGAGGGGTTGCCGGCGTCGGAAGGAGCATGGGGGCAGCCAGCGGCATAAGAAGCACTGGGCTGCCGGCCCTTTTTCTTTCTACCGCATAAGAACGTTTGGTCGGCCCGGGATCGTCGAAGCGACGGAGGAAGAAAAAGAAAACAAACCGTTACGTGACTTATGGATGGCAGTGGTGGGTAATTTTTTTAAACTTTAGAGGTACTTATAATGACGTACCAAACCAAACCGCGGAAGTCTTAACGATTTTATTATTAGATATAGATCTATATGAATCTGGCAAGAACGTGGTGATGACATCGGTTCATTTTATTTTCTCATTATGCGTGGTACAGGATAATTAACACGTATCCATTTTGCTTGTATTGAATACCATGATTCGGTGGGAAATATTTCTAGACCTTCATAATTCTGTACTAAGGTTAACTAAATAATTTTTACTATTGAAAACCGAATATATTGCTCCCTCAATTTTGAATTATAAAATCTTTTGGATATTTCAATATGGACTACATACATTTGTTTTAGAACGGATGGAGTAATATAATGGAGAAGAAGCGTGCAGTTGTTCCATCAACTTCAAATTGGCAGTTGTTGGAACAATTTTGATCTAAGTGGAAGGATAGCCCAAAACCAAGCACAAACAAGACTACAGCCAAACAAAAGGAATACAAAACCATCCCTTCAAATCTGAGCCGCTGCAAATCTGAGCCGCTGCTTGGATTCGAAAAAGGACACAAGGCGCACAGAGTAACTGACCTCCTAAAACCGTGATAGTCCCAAAGAACTGTTGTCGTTAATTTATACAATTTATAGGTACTCCGTTCTAACTTCTATGCCTATCTCAAAATCGATGCTTTTCTTTGCATTCATCTGGATTTTATCGAATCCTTTTCGTTCAGTGGTGTTCCTTTTCGTTCAGCGGTAGGTGACGTGCCCGTCGGTAGCGAGTTGTCTGTGATGACTTTGTCAATCGAAAATGTTCGTATGGGATAGGGTGTGCATGTGTATTCACAGGTTGAGTGTGCATGCGTGTTTGTGAGCATTTATGTTTGTCTAAAAAACGACTGCCCACTGGCACGCATCGGCTCGCCCCTCATTCGCACTCCTCGCCTCTGTGCATTGCCTCTCATGGCATCCCACGCCATGGACCTCCTAGAGCCCTCCGCCACTGCCTGTCTGCCGCGCAACTCCCTCTAGCACCATCCGGACGGCTCTCGAGTTGCTCTCGGAGCCAATAGACGCCACCTTGAGTGTATGGCCTCTTGAGCGTTGCTCGATGTCGTATCTCGGCGTGGTCCCAAGTCTACACGACATATCGCCGCAAGATAGGGAATTTTTTAGCCACTAACAGGTGGGCTCCACATGGCAGTGTGTGTGTAAAGAAATTACATGGACAACATTGTCTCTATTCTAGCAGTGCACCCTTAAATACCTAAAAACAACTTTAGGTACTGTCCCTGAAATCATTTTAAAGACTGCGATTTTAGGGGTTTGCTAGAGTTGCTATAAGAATATCTTCATCGGAGACATGCTAGTATATGACCTGAGGTCCGATGATTAACATAATGGGAGCCCACCGCAAGAGACGACATTGCCCCAACATGGCAATTTGAAGATCCGGAGCCACCATTCCTGTTGGACGAAGGTAAAGACCTGGATGGAAGAAACCAGAAAAATAAAAAACCCAAGAGCACATCATCTCTAATCAACGGGCACACCATATTGATACACTGGCCTTACCAGTCATCCACTATGAAGGGAGACATGTTATGTCCATGGAGAGGCTGGATCATGATTATTGACATCACCTTGGTTGTCCGCACCATGAACTAGGCAAACACGCGACAAAGAATCTAAGAAGGATAACGCAAACACATCAAATATGATGACAAGCTGAGAATCAAGGTCCCCAATATGTTGAAGAATACTTCGGAGTGGGGTGGTGGTTAGATTATACATACATAGTAATTTAGTCTTGATTTGATAGTCCGTGTGTAGCTTTTCAGAAAATTGAATTTTCATTACCCCATCCTCTACGCAAAAAAGAAGAAGAACACGACATGGACTCATGGTATGCCAAACACGAAACAAGTCACAACCAAGTCACTTGTAACCCCTACATCGTAGGTTACGACATCGTCCACACAACTGCACAACGATTAGGTGTAAGAAGCTTAATCTTCAACATGACACCTCCAACAAGGAATATGATTCATATCATCTTTGTCGGATTCGGTAAATAAACCCAAATCTTGGATTTTCCGTCCCGGCATCATGTATCAGTGCACCACAACACAACAACACCTTCGAGGAGGAGAAGAAAACAAAATATCTTGTTAGGGAAGGGAAGAAAACATATACTTTTTAATTGGACAAGAGGACAACAAGGGTCAAAAGGTAGTTTTTAGCAAATGGTGCGTTCATAGTTGAGTCGGACGCGAATACACGGTTTTAGAAGAAGCTTGGCTGTAGTCTTAGTTAACAATACTTATTTTATTATAACATTGTGTTGCGTAGACATGTTTATGTGGTAAATTTTATGATCGGTTTCAGCAAACACTAGTGGTGACTAGTGGATGTGATTACACGTGGTGTAGTGTTTTACAGATATTAACCTAAATCGAAACATGATATATTCTGTTGGAAACTTCATGTTTTTATGTTGCTCTCGGTCAAATCTATGCTCGTCGGTATGATGAATGGAAAATTACCACACCTGTATAAAGTTTTATTTTGAAATTAAGAGCTCCTCTGAAGATCAAAAATCTTTATTTAGTACCTTTGTAGAGGGACAACTTTAATGAAAGACTACTCTGGAAATCCAACATTTGCTTTCCTCGTGTCCCTTTGCACAACTTTCTTTTGTAGCAAGCCTATTTGCATGGTTTATAATCTCCCATTACCAACTAGTATCTTGAATATGTCTTCGAAATGGTTGTCGGGACTCCGGTTCGTAGATAATTTAAGGATAAAATCCAGATGAGGTGTGGGATTTATGTTCGATTATTTGAAATTATTATAATAATTATATTTTTAACAACAATAGAGTTTCCAACCTTTTGCAAATTATATGCAACGCTACACACCGAATCCATGCATGGTTCTCGTTGCAACAAGTAGAGATCGGGAGTCTCCTGGCTTATGGGTCGACCCACTTCGAAATGATGGGCTAGCGGTATGATTATGATGCAAGAATGTGACACACAATCTTTTATTACGTTTGTTGTAATATTTTATATTTTTCGTATAAATAATTTTTTTATTTTAAAGAAGGTTTGCGTGTGTAGATGACGCAATCTTTCGATCCCATCCTTTTGGCCTTTTGGGAAAGAACATAACTACATATAAAGATGAGCAAATACTAATACTGAGAGAAAAAAAAGAGGAGGTAAATTGGGTTGCCGTTAGATAAGCCAGGCCCAGGCCCAGGCCCATATCGAGGATTGTGATCTCACTCTCCAGATTATTCGGCTACCAGAACCAGAACCATTCCTCTATAACACATCTCGCTCTTGCGGCTTAAAGTTAAACCCTTATCTCCTCTCTCTCCTCCATCCCGACCTAATCTCCTCCCCGTCTTCTAGGGTTTTTACTCCCCATGGCGATGGCGTCGCGCGCCGTCCTCCTCTCCCGTCTATCGCCGCTCCCCGCCGCGGCCTCCCGATTCCTCCTACGCCCCTTAGCCGCCGCCGCGACCCTCCTCCCGGCTGCGGCCTCGCCCATCCCGGCGGCGGCGCGCGGGGCGGTGAGATGCTTCGCGACCCAGCCGGCGTCGTCGTCGCTGCGGGACTCCTCGCCCAACTGGAGCAACCGACCGCCCAAGGAGACGATCCTCCTCGACGGGTGCGACTTCGAGCACTGGCTGGTTGTCATGGAGCCGCCACCCGGCGACGCCTCCAACCCCGAGCTCACACGCGACGAGATCATCGACGGCTATATCAAGACCCTGGCCCAGATCGTCGGAAGGTATCGCAGGAACCATTTCTCTCATGTTCACCAATGTTTGCCGTGTTAAGTGGGTGATGGAGCTTATGGATGTGACGCACAGCAGGCTCATGCTGTGTAGATTCTTGTGCATTTTGGCTGGGGGTGCTCTGATCTACCACTAATGTTTAGCCGAGGGGGATTTCGGAGCCTGGCAGATTATTGTTTGGATCTGAATCAAGTCTAGGTATCAGTAATCTGACAATAAATCATTTACCGGGTCCAATCCAAATACATATTTCTAATTTCTAATTATAGGTTTTAGTTTGATCTTGTATCCAATGTGATTGCATTGTTAGTTTGTTCTATCTGGTGTGAGTTTGTGCGCTTATGTAATTTTTTTATTTTTTCCCACCGGTCTAATCCCCTTCCCATTAATTGCTTAACGTAAATACAAATTTCACCACAACAGCAATTAAAGGATGCTAGAAAAAAAGTGAAAGCGAGCTGGGGCACAACCGCACAAGTGTGTGCTTATATGTTAATGGAGCGTGCTTTTGCTGTGTTTGTGTTCTGTTGGCTGGGAAGTTCCTATTACTAGCATAAGTAATGTTGGGAGTACGGCCTGTTACTTCCCTTATTATTCTAATGTGGTTTGGAAGTTGGAATTGATCTTTCATGGCGTTGATTGTTTTGTTTTATCTGATGAGACTGTCGATCTTCATGTTCATGTGGTGCCACATGAGTGATTTCTTATTTGTTTTGTTCTTTGTTATATACTGAAATAGGGGTTGCATTACCTTTAATGAAATTTTAATTCATTTTTTATGTGAGATAATATTTGTAACCTTAGTATGTGCATTTTGGTTGCTTGGTATGCAATGTTGGTTGCTCCCATTTTTTTTAACATTTTAATTTATCTACCTTGGCATATGTTTTTTAATGTTCCAGTGAGCAAGAAGCTAAGCAGAAGATATATTCAGTGTCAACTCGTCATTACTTTGCTTTTGGTGCTCTTGTATCTGAAGAGCTCTCCTTTAAACTTAAAGGTATTAGTCCTTTATGAAGCAATCTTGAGGATCTTCCAGTGTAGAATATATTCAATTTGGAATGTTCTTGTTTGAATCTTATGCTTCTTATCATTCACAGAGTTGCCCAAAGTCCGCTGGGTCCTACCTGATTCATACCTGGATGTAAAAAATAAGGACTATGGAGGTAATTATGAAAGATCATGCTGACCTTCTGATTTTTGCTTTTTTTATATGCCATTATGTGGCTCGTCGCCTCCTCCTTTGAGCTCAATATAATTACCATGGTAGCTCTAAATCATCAATTCAGATTGCCTTTTGTAAAGACTCGGTATCTGCCGCCTCTGCTTTGGCAGCTTGTTCAGCTTCCTCTGTATGTTTTTTGTGTGTGGTAGACGTTGTGGTATGCAGCATCCTACCTGAACATATACTCTTCATTGTTCCAAATGATAAAAACTAGATTAATTTTGGAACCGGTGATTAACAGACCCCATCATAAGATGTATTACTTTAATTGAACCTTACTGTTTCATGAAATGTACTTGCCAGTCACATGACCATTATCTGCTCCTATGATGTCTGAATGTGATTAGGGATATGGATATGATTGTATTGAAGGGTAAAGTAAAGTGGAAGGCTGGAAAATATTCCAAACGTCTCAGATTATTTTTTCTACACATCATATATGTGATTTCTGCATGGATTCAAACACATTAGAAAGGTGCCCTATCTAACCTGATAGCTTTGAAACAGCAGATAACTTTATTGCATTATGGGTAGTTGTAACACATTAATGTTTGACCAAATATCTAGCACGCACAAGTGGTAAGCGACACAGACATTGTTTGGGGATCAACGTATTATTTTTTATGTGTTCCTGTGTGAGAACTAATTTTAATTGGGGTGACTTCTTGTTTGTAGCTTAATTGGGGTGACTTTGTGCCTTACTTATCATTGTTGATAGCATGTGACTGAAATTGATCAACACATCACTTCATACTTTACACTTTGTGTTTCAGGGGAACCTTTTATTGATGGGGAAGCTGTTCCTTATGATCCTAAATATCACGAGGAGTGGGTCAGGAACAATGCCCGTGCCAATGAAAGATCTCGACGCAATGATAGGCCCCGCAACTTTGACAGATCAAGGAACTTTGAGAGGAGAAGGGAAAACATGCAGAACTTCCAGAACAGAGATGCACCTCCTGGGCAACAGGGTTTCAACGGCCCTCCACCTGGCCAGAACCCAGGCAGCCCTTCGCCACCACCTGGTCAGAACCGTGGCAACATGCCTCCTCCACCACCATATACTCCAGGTGGTCCATCAAGTTACCAACCCCAAATGCAGAACCCACAGGCAGCATACACACCCGGTGCACCCCAAATGCAGAACCCACAAACAGGGTACACACCGGGCGGTGCACCCCAAATGCAGAACCCACAGACAGGGTACACACCGGGCGGTGCACCCCAAATGCAGAACCCACAGACAGGGTACACACCGGGCGGTGCACCCCAAATGCAGAACCCACAGAGAGGGTACACACCCGGCAGTGCACCCCAAATGCCGAACCCACAGACAGGGTACACACCGGGCGGGTCACCCAACATGTCAAACCAGCAGGCAGGCTACATGCCCAGTGGTGCTCCTAACTATCAACAAGGTGGTCCAGCTGGCTACCAAGGTCAACCTGCTGGGCATCAGGGAGGTAACCAAGTTTACCCAGGAGGCAACATGCCTGGTGGCCCTGGACCAGCACACCCAGGCAGCAACCCTGGATACCAAGGTGGCAACGAACCTCAACGTGAAGGTTATGGCTATCCAGGTGGCTACAATGGCAGTGCACCAGGCGGCTATAATCGACAGTAAGGTCAAGGATGAGGCAAAATGAGGTGGCACCAACTCCACAGATGAACTGATTTTCCTGGGAAGCGTTGCCAGTATAATTCCCTAGAAGATACAATATGCAGTAGTATAAATCTAGCTATTGTTATGTGGGATATTTCTATTGATTCTCGTTCTTGTGACCTAAAAATTCTGTGATGCTAAAACTTTTAATGTGCTATATAGCTAATGAGTCTAGTTTATCGTGTGCACGGAATACAGGATTCTGCTATTTGCTGTCAAAAGCCTATGGTAGTTTAATGGATCCATCCAGTTGTGGTGTCTATTTCATGTTCTGTAATCGTGTACCATTTATTAGTAATGCTACCTATTTTCTGTTGTCTCATCACACTTTTTCCTAAGCTATTGCTTAATATTTCATCCACTCATATCCTCCTGATGCATGTTTCCCAGATTCCACCTGATGCGTGTTTTCCAGATTCCACGATTTACTCTACTCGTTCTACACTTCTACCCTTCTATTTGCTCTGTTTATAGGATGGGAAACTCCATTTAGGACAACCAACTCTACTCGTTCTACCCTTCTATTTGCTCTGTTTGTAGGATGTAAAACTCCATTTAGGACAATCAGTAGATTTTGATTTTTAATGACAAGTTGACTAAGGAGGGTGTTAAAATGGGTTGGTGACCCCTAATAGGTCTTTTGGTGATCATGGAACACAGTTGAGTCCATTACAAAGTTGTACTATCAAAAGTGAAGCTTGACATGAGTTTGGAACGCGAATTCATGCTAAGTGCTTGAACAAATTTCTAAAAAAACATTAAGGACATCCTCTCAATCTCGTCTGCAACTACAAAGTGTGAGACGAATTACCACAGGTGTGTAACATAGGATTATCTCTAGGGGGATTGGGTGTAATTAGGGGTGAAGCGGGCATCCCGCAAAAGTGAGATTCAACACAAATTGAACCAAGCCAGTAGAAATAAATTAAAACTAAGCTCATGTAATTTTAATACGGAGCGGGATGGATCGGACGCCACCCCTAGTATAATAACTGTACACTCGATCCCCACAATTCCCTGATTATCTCCTAATAATCCTTTCCGGTTTGTGAACCATTTTAGTAGAGAGGCTCTCCGAGCTCATGCTGTCGGAGTGAACATTACATGAGGTGAGGGAGACACATCTTGAAATACACGAAGATTCCCGAGTTCCTGCCTTATTTGGTACTAGCGTGTTTAGGGGATTAGTGGGGATAATCTCCAGAGGATGGGTGAAACCCCAATTCCCCATTTATTCCTAATCCACTAGGTAGGGTAGCGTATTGGGCATTAGGAAAAGGGTTTTCTATTTTCATGCTCTATTTCGCTTAGTACTACTTAGTTTTTTTGCCCATCTGTTTTAGTTCTCCTCACTTTTGACCCACTTTGCTCCATGATGGCGTGCATCACACGTTCACTGGGGAATCCCAAGAGGAAGGTATGATGCAATGTAGCAGCAGTTTTCCCTTGATTACAAAATCAAGGTTATCGAATCCAGTAGGATTTGGAGAAGGCTTAGCAAGGTGTCAACAACGCCGTTTACGACAATTAACGTGAACCTGCACACAATCACAAACAAACAACTTTGCCCCAACAAAACAGAGTGGTTGTCAATCTCTCCGGCTTGCTGAACACAAAGAATAAATTGTGCAAACATAAAATATGATGAGAGTAAAATATGACCAGCGAGCAAATGAGTACGGAAAGCTATTAAAACAGTTGTAAATAATGTAGGAAAATAGGTCCGGGGTCCCCAGATAACTAGTGTTGTCTCTCCAGAAGATATGCATGATGGGTAAACAAATTACAGCAAGGCAATTGACAAAATTGTGGGCGCATAACAATGCTATCATAAAACAATATAGTTCACCGTTTCATCTAATATGGGCATTACGTCAAAATACATAGACCGTTATCCAACTAATAATCCACCCCCGAGATCGCTATCCAGCATGTCTCCCAGAAGTATTAAGTTGCAAGAAACAGTTCATCGCACTAAGCAAGGTGCATAATGTAAGCAATGTAATAACACGACAAAATAAACACCGCTGTTTTCTCCCTAGTGGCAACATCACAATCTTGGCATGAGCGTTTCTGTCAGTCGCACTCTGCTCAAGAAGGCATGAACCCACTATCTAGTATAAATACTCTCTCTGAAGAATACTAACAATTACTTGGCCAAAGCATCCACTAGTATCGGAGAGCATGCAAGATCATAAATAAAACATAACACATAGATGAACAAGAGTAATGATTTCCACAATTCATCGGATCCAAGCAAACACATTATGTAGCAATTACAGATACTATGACCTTGATCATGTTAGGCAGCTCACAAGATCTAAATAATGGAGTACAAGGAGAAGAGACAACCATCTAGCTACTGCCATGGACCCGTAGTCCCGTGGTGGACTACTCATGCATCACTCCGGAGGCAGGCATGGTGGTGTAGATGTCTCCGGTGACGATCTCCCCCTCCGACAGGGTGCCAGGAAGAGCTTCTGATCCCTCCCGACCTAGGGTTGGCGACGACGACGGCCTCAAATGTTTTCTGGAAAATATGATCGTGGGATCGAGAGTTTTCGGGATAAAGGCGATTTATAGGCGAAAGGGCAACTCGGGGAGACGCCCGAGGCGCCCAGGTGGGCCCCAGCCACGGTCAATGGTTTGAACGTGCCTGGGTGCCGTCTGGGACCTGTGGGGCCCTCCTGCAGGTCTTCTTCTCGCTCCGGCTTTGTTTCTTCGTAAACATAATTCATGTAAATTTTCAGCTGATTCCGAGAAACTTCCCCGAACAACTTTTCTGAAATAAAAAGACAGCAGAAAACAGGAACTTGCACTGGGCATCTTGTCAATAGGTTAGTTCCATAAATTATACCAAAATGATATAAAACATTATAAAAACATGTGGCAATGATATATAATCAAGCATGGAACATAAAAAATTATAGATACGTCAGAGACGTATCACTCCACCCAAGTCTTGCAAAGGCCTAAACGAGCATTGCTGTCTGGTCAAACTCGTTGACCGTTACTTGACCAAGTTATACAAGTGGGACCACTTAAAATGTTGACGAGTAGGACCACTTGAAATAACATGTTTTTTGAATAAAAAATCGAAATAATATGAAACCACTTCAAAAAATATGAAAAAGAGGCAACAAACATATGTTAATGTTAAAGTTTTATGGTGCACTGTGCAAAAAAAAAAAACTGATTTGTGGCAACAAACACATTCCAAAATGAGCATTGGTATTGCAGGCAATAGCACATGAGCTAGGGAGTCAAAAGGGATTTTCATTTCATTACCAATTTTTTCTTCAGTACAAAAGCTGTTTTTGCAACTACATTTACAATCTAAACAACTAATACTAACACTAGTGCTAATAGTATACTACTACTAATCTAAACTATTAATACTAACACTACTTGTCCTCGTCCCCTGAGAGCCCCCTTGATAGTACGACTATCGATCCTATAACCCGGTCTTCCAACAACCATCTTGAGACCGGTAAATAGAAAACAAGTCAAGCTTATATGTTTGCGTTGTGCATCTCACTTGAGCTAGATCATGACGATCATGACCGACGTTCAAGATGGAACACCTTTTTTTATTTCATTTGCTTGGTGAATACTTGCAAAAATTTCTCACATAATCCATTATGGGAAAGCATCATTTAGGAATATCTTCACATGTCCATTACATAAAACGGATGACAAGTTTCAAGCATGTGATCTTCGAGATGCTCATCTGATCTCGCACTTCTCAATCTCGATGGCGATCAATCATTTGATACCATCCACTTATGAGCTATAGAAAATATTCATTTTTATGCAAGCCCATGTAAAAGACACCTTCTCAATATATGAACATCAAACAAATATAGCATGGGTTAGCTCACAAAACACAATTATCAATTGCTTATACCATACCAAGAGATCACTTAATCTCACTTGGTATATTGTATATTCTTTGTGTGTTGATCTACTTGAATCCAATATTTATACTTTGTCTTGATCAACCTCATGTCTTTTCTTCTCTCTTCATTATGATGATGTCTTGAAGGTAAACATGAATGCTCACACAATCTTTATATATTGAAGAGCGATTAATCTATATAACAAATGTGTCCAACTCACTAACTCCATCCGACGTTTGGTGGTAGCATTCGCGCCCCTATAGGATGGAAGAGCCAACGTCATGCATGCATGCAAGGATTCTTTTCATTATTCGAAAATTTAAAACGAATTATCTCTTAAACCGTTAATCCAATTGACGATCCGTTTTCACTGTTGGGTTCATCTCGACGAGTACTTCAAAACAAGATCCCATATGAATATGTTTTGACGAACTTTTTTTTCGTCACCAGTTGCCAGGTTATAGTACTGTAGCTACCATATTATTTGTTACCAATTGCCACCCAAATAATTCACAATTACCAGATAATATTTACATGTTTTTCTTCGTAGCGTTGATCTATATGACCAGAGAATGGGTATTTGATCCACTCTAAACACAGAAAAGATCACATTAACATCAGGAAAGACTTAAATTAGTAAGTAACGAAGTTTTAAAAATCTGGCATCCATTTGATTTTAATCTGGTGATCAACATGAATATGCCTGGTGACCAAGTGACTATAATCTGGCAACTAAGGTCAGAATTTTTTTTATCAAAACATATCAACATGGGATCTACTTTCGAAGATCTCGACGCGACTAAGCTAATTGTGAAAACGGATCTGATTTTTGACTTACGGTTGAAGAGATAAAACATTTTAAAGTTTGGACACCAATAAAAAAGTCCACGCGGTGGGTTGGCTCAATTAACTGCATGCATGGCTAAATTACCATATTTGATCCGTGCCCACGTAAATCTAATCTGGGGCACGTGCCCTATATAGCACAGTCCATTGAAGAAATGCTTCTCAAAGTCTCAACTGCCACATGACCATCATTCGAATCACATTTTTGAACATCACATTGGTCATCACTTGATCTTGTTTATGCTCTATCACAATCGCTTGAGATATACAATGATTTTTTTCACTTGATTGCATGCTCCAAGCCTTGGTCAACTATGTTTCAACATATGAGTCCATCATGACCTCAACTTAGTTATTCTGAATTCTTCTCTTGTGATCAAACTGTCAAGGTCTTGATCCTCCATGGAAACACATAAGTTAGAGCATGGGTTCTTTGAGTTCCACGGAAGAACTCCATCTTCTTTTCTTCTTCTTGATCATATAATATTTATCTATACAAATTGATGATCTTGATGCCAATACTTAATGTATATGTTTATTTTGATGGATCCAACATTGAATCCAACAATGGACTTCAAGCGTTACCTATGCAAAATACATTCAAATATAATTTAATGAAACCCTTACTCCATAGGGTTTGTCATCAATTATAAAAATCATACATGGCGGCTCCATGCACTTTAGTAATGACTAGTTTTTTAGAGGCAGCCGACATAAGGCACTCCCATCCCTGTAGGAGGATACCCTGTTCTTCTGTTTGAGAGAGCTCTCATACCTTCACTTCACTTCTTTGGAGGGAAACTTGTGACACAAATATCTATGGGAATCCGAGCTTCATAATTTTCGGATTTTACGGGATTTTTTGTGTGTGCAAAATACACGAGTTTTAACATCGAGAGCGAAGCATAATTTTAAAATCTTTTATGATACACACCCAAATTTATTTTCTTATTAAGCATGCTGTATATACTTTTTTATTTTACTAATTATCCACAAAATTAAAACTCCAAAACTGTTATTGGACGGGCCAATTACCTTTCTCGTCCTTATATGCGCCCCGTTGCCTCGAGCAGCCCTCCCGTTGTTTTTTTTTCTTTTTTTGAGCAAAAGCCCTCCCGTTAGTCCATGCTGAGTCGTTAGATGGACTAGCCCAATACGAAGGGAGCTCCTCTTTAGGGCTTGTTTGGATGTCCGGATTAAATAGCCCCGGGAAAATAATCCCGGCCGGGAATCTGAAAAAACAGGTGTAAAACCTCGGGATTTTATTCCCGACCTCCGGACTAGGGGAAAATTCTCCCCGCGAAAAGGCCGGGATCCCCCGGGATTGCAGTTACCAAACAAGCCCTTATGGGCCGAGCTCAGGTTGCAGAAATGCGTTCAGTGACGTCATGGCCGCGACCATGCGCGCGAGTGCGCCCAGTCAAACACAGACACGCGACCACGTCCCTGTGTCGTCCGGCCCTGACCCGGCCGGCCGAGCCCGAAGACCTCTCCTCTCCTCCCCTCCCACCTCTCTCTCTTCTCTCCTCTCTTCCGCCTCCGTCCACGCCGCCGCCTCCATAGGAGCCCTCTTCGCCGGGGCGGCCTTGGCTTGGCGGCGTTGCTTCCGGACCTCTCTCTGGCGGAGGCGAGGCGGGACGGGCCACCATCTGCCGTAGGGGAGGAGGTCGTGTCGTGGGGGAAGGCTGCCCTAGGGTTTCCTGCCTCTGAGGCGGGCGGGATGTACGTGCCACGGCCTTCCCGCTCCGACGGCGGCTGCGACGCCGGCGAGCAGCCTAGGGTTTACCAGGTTTGGCGCGGAAACAACGTAAGTTCTACCTCTTTCTCCCCCTCTCTTTGTCTTGTGTATCCTCGTGGGAGGCATTTCGATTTGGATGTACGCGTGTACTGATACTCCATACGCGGCTAGGTTAAAAATTGGTGAAATTGAGCTCACAATTTTTTTCACGAGTGGCTAATGTTACCCAGACTAGAACTTTTTCAGTAGTGAAATGTTCGGTGGTCCGTTACGTATTCACAGTTCATATTTTTTGATTGGAAGGTTGCATTACACTATTGCTTTCCTTGAAAAAAAAAAGGTTTGCATTCAAATTGAGCAAACTCATTCCTGTGACTCTGAAATTATCTTTTGCCCGGTGGCCAGTTTACCATCTTCATCTAACGCAACAGGAGTACTGGAGCTACTTGTAAGTTCCTTGGATGCCTGTAGCGCTGTAATGGCTGTCCCCACCGAAGAATGAAATTTAAGTCCTAGTTGGAAAGTATCCATAACTTATTCTGTTTTTCTTTTCTTCTTTATCATTTGAGTATAATAGTATGTATTACACTGAGATAAAATTCAGGGGGAATGTATGTTTTAGCAGTACAATCAATAGATTTTAGATGGAAGTTTGATCCACAATTTTGATATTTAGTCTATCTCTGTGCTGAACAGGGAACTCATTATGATTTAGTATATGTGAGGATGCCTATGCTTTAGCTGCATGCAACTGCTTTCAATTAGTAGATAGGTGAAAGTGAAACTGCACGGAGTAAGGAGTTATACCTGTAAATATGTCACCAACTATGTTTTTCCTTTGCATTTACAACCAACATTGTTAAGTTAAAGTTGATAACGCGGATTTCAGGCAACTTTGTTTTCTGAGATCCAAGCATCCGCTAGTTTGTCAGCATAGTTTTATAGTCTTGTGATATTTTGTTTGCCTTGACATAATATGTGATTGATTTCACCTACAATTTTTCGTGCTATCTCTTAGATACGATGGACTGTGTTCATGCTAATATTTTCATAAGCTTTGCCATATGGTTTGGGAAGACAGGATCTGTTGCATTTTGTTCGCTTTTCTCTACATTTGTGGCTTGATGTAAATAGTTAAAATGGTCGTCAGTGAAACATACATACTTCTTTAGCTTTAGCTTATAATACTTTATGATAGCTCAGTTATGCCATCAGGCCCTGTTTAGGAGCTTAAACTTAAATCCAGTAGAAGCTTATTCTCCTGCAAACAGTTTGCAACTTGCAGGGCTCCGCAGGAAAGATCTTGCTGCTATTTAGGTTGTCTGACTGTTTTAAAGCAAAAGTATCTAATGTTTCCTATGATTGCTCGCAAGTTGCAACAACATTTGCTAATTGTTTTTGATGATATGTCTTTGCATTTTTTCAGAAATTCTTCTTGCAAGGGAGATTTATATCTGGGCCTGATGTGAGATCCATATTTCTCACTATGTTCCTCATCGTTGCACCAGTGGCGGTGTTCTGCGTGTTTGTCGCCAGACACCTCATGAATGACTTTCCTGACCACTGTGGTATCTCAGTGATGGTAGTGGTGGTTGTCTTCACCGTTTATGTAAGCCATTACTTAACCTTGTAAAATGGTTCGAGCGAAGTTATTTGTTTAGTGTCCTGTACATAGCAGTTGCCATGGTTGTTTGGATGATAGTTCCGCATACCCTACGGGAATATTCACTTTTTTTAATGAAATATAAACACAACTGAGCTTCTTTTCCTTTTCTAGGATTTGATGCTACTTCTTCTTACATCTGGTAGAGACCCTGGTATAATACCTCGTAATACTCATCCTCCTGAACCTGAAAGCATTGATGGGAGCAATTATATTAGAGGTCAGACACCACCACAACAATTCCGTTTGCCTCGGACAAAGGATGTCATTGTAAATGGAATCAGTGTGAAGGTTAAATACTGTGACACCTGCTTGCTTTACCGACCGCCTCGATGCTCACACTGTTCTATTTGCAATAACTGTGTGGAACGTTTTGATCATCACTGCCCATGGGTTGGCCAATGCATAGGACAGGTACGTTTGGAGATTTCCAGCAATTTGTAATTTATCCTTGTATCTAAAATGCATGTTGCTTGGGCATGCTCACATGTATTTTCTAGAGTTGCTCTTTGTGCTGACATTTCTGTTTATAGGATTTCCACTGACTTATCTTCAATGTCAGCTGGCTCTAATCATTATCGTATATTTCTCGCAGCGCAATTATCGGTTCTTCTACATGTTTGTGTTCTCCACCACATTAATCTGCCTCTATGTATTTGCCTTCTGTTGGGTGTACATCATCAAGATTAGAGATGCTGAGCAGATATCAATTTGGAGGGCAATGTTAAAGACACCAGCCTCAATTGTTCTGATTATCTACTGTTTTCTTTGTGTGTGGTTTGTCGGTGGTCTGTCTGTCTTTCATTTCTATCTGATGAGCACCAATCAGGTAGGTGTTTGCTCATTTCAATAACCATCTCCTATTTGTAGCGCTTGCAATTCAATAGCTAACCATATACCTAAATTCTTTTGTAGACAACTTATGAAAATTTTAGGTATCGCTATGATCGTCGGGCTAACCCATATCACAGAGGTATTCTGAACAATGTTCTAGAGATATTCTGCAGCTCTATTCCTCCTTCGAAGAACAATTTCCGGGCAAGGGTCACAGTGGAGCAAGGTCTACAACAGGCACGATCACCATCCAGGGGTTTCATGAGCCCCAACATGGGCAAGCCTGTTGGAGATCTTGAAATGGGCAGGAAGCCACTGTCCTGGGATGAACCAAGGACGGCGGCTGATATTAGTGACTTGGAAGTAGGTCTGGGGGGAATGTTGGATGCGAAAGAGGGCAGATTAACCCATGCATCCCCAGATGTTAGCCAAGATGAACTTTCGCCAGAAATTGTGGAAGGCCGAGCAGGCATGCATTCAAGGCGGTCAAGCTGGGAGAGCAGAGCTGGAGCCTTGGGGTCAGTGGACGGCAACTCTCCGCAAACGGCGCCTGCTGAGGAAGCTAATGGGGGCGGTCATGTTATTACGAGCGGCACACATTAGCACAAAAACGAAGCTGACATAACGATTCAGCTCTGAGTGGACTCCGCCGGCGATCAGCTTCAGAACGGAGCACTATGTGTGTACCAGGTGTGGCAGGCTAAGGTCCTGAACCGGTGTAATTCGAAACACAGCTACTGTTGTTTCGTTTTGCAGTAGTGCGCCAGACCCATCGAGCTTGTGTTGTGTTGTGTTGTTTGGTGTGTGAAAAAAGTGGCCAAAGAGCTCAAGCTCCCGCCTATCCCGGGTTTTGGTGGATGATGTATCTGCAATACTGTATATATATTATTGGGCTGTTTGTGTTTGGTTTTCTCATGCTGTGGCTTGTCAGAGTGGCAGAGTGCCATCTTTTTTCGTTGCGTTGAAAGGAGAGATGCGTTGATTAAGATTAATGTTATTATGTCAGAGTGTAATCTCAGTTCTGTTGAATAGTCCTGATTTGTTTCTTCTCGAGCGTGTGGACCTTAAATTGTGAAGCTCGAGCTCCGTTCAATATGTATGCCCCGGAGAGGTTTTGTCTCTTTGGAACACTCAAGACAATGAAATTGCTATACGGCCGAAATACATGCAGATGCAACAGTGGCACGCACAACGTGGATCGATCAAAATCCTGTAACAACAACTGGTACTCATAATGATCCTAGTACTTGGTCGTCTCGTGTGTGGATCAAACGGTGGGTGGATGGATGGATCGATGTTGGATGGCTCCATCCAATCGCATTCAGCAACTGGCAGTCCATTGCAAGTTGTTCCTTCAGTGAAGTGAAGCTAGAGGGACCGAGCACTGCACTGCAGCTGCAGGGTAGGTAGGTGAGCTAGAAGACGCAACTGCTGCATCTAGCTAAGCTAGCCGATCGATCATCATGCGTGCTGCTGCAAGTGAGATGGATGGATGGATCGATCAAGCACTGCTAGCTGCATATTGGAGGCTACTAGTGAGTAGTGAGTGCCCGCCTGCAGCCCCGCAGTGCCCTCCAGCTCGACTAACAGCCTTTCGTTCTCTCTAGATAGAAACGATTAAGATCCAAAACCCCAAGTACGGCCGTGTTTCTTTCCGATCGAGATGCATAACGGCAGGTAGCTAGTGGCGATAGATCGATCGGAGTCGGCCGTCGATCGGGCTTAGCTAGCCTAGTCAGGGTGATGTATAGAAAGCACGTAGCTTAGAACCTGGAGCAAGTGAGTGAGTGAGCGACAGCTCGCCCCCCGGGTATAGTGTGATTCTGTGCCCAAAATTGGCTGCAACTGGCTCAGTTGCCTCCTGCCCGCTGCTACCTCAGCTCCAACGATTAAAGCCGGCCGCATCAATCTCATCTCCGGTGCATCTCCAATACCGATCCTCGATCCTCCCTATACCGCCGTACTCTGCACACCGTATTCCCTTCGATCCAGTGATCACTTTTTTGCTTCCACTTTGCCACTTTGTGCCGGGGACAAATGGGCTGCCGTGGGGACGAATGCTTCCTTGAACTCTGTGAGTGACTGCTCACTCACTGCTTCAGTGCAAACTGAAACCATTTACGTAGGGCCTGCATTTCAGACTTTTCAGTGATCACTTACTGCCTCGATGCAAGTCAAACTGCGCGTGTCAGTGGGGCATGTATGCCTGTGATTACTCCCGGTAGATCGTTGGGTATGCACACGCACACGCTGCTCCTGCACGAAAATGCTGAAAATGGTCATGCGACCATAGATGTGGATGGCTGTTGAGGAAAAATGGGATGGGATGGGAGCTAGCTAAGAAAGAAGAAGAGTTGGAGCCGAAAAGCCAATGGCTGCATTTTTTTTTTTTTGAGGAAAAGGATCCGAACATATATTCATGACACAGCAGTACAAATTACAAAACAGTCCAACAAAGAAAAGAAAATACAGAGAGGACCCTGCAACTTGCACCGAGCACCCTGGGCATCCTGAAGAAAAGCAATCGAATCCCGCCGCCGCTCGCCCAAGACCCTAGGCGCCGCCGGAGTCGCCGTACCGCATCCCGCCGGAGAGGAGACGCCGCCACACTTTGTAGAATGGCCGCAACAACCATCCGCCGCAAGCCAATGGCTGCATTTTTTTGCATGCACTAGAAGCATATTCCTTGGGCCCCGGCCCCTAGCTAATTTCCCTCTTGCGGCTACGATCGATGTTGACGGGACTGAATGCTGCCAATACGCTTGGTCTGATTTGTCCTTGTACATTTGCATCTCGCTGAGGCATATATGTTGTGTACAGGTCACCAAGCTAATCAAGCGGAAACCAGATGCAACTAGTGGGTTTTGCTGTAGATATGCACGGCAGTTTCTGGCAAGAACCTGGACAGTTTGGCACTATGTATGGTCTATGGGATGAGTTAGAAACGTGATGAGAAAAAAAGTGATGGAATTCATCAGGGTAAACTTGACTGCATTTACGTTAGTGACCGCGCACTTCCTCGTCGTAAGTCGAACCCAGTTGGCAGCTAGGGTATATGCGTGTCGGTAGAAGTTACGCCAACTATTCGGATGCACATTTATTATGGAGATAGTAGTTTCAAAACAAACAAAACGAGAAGCGCCGATTCCACTGGCTGCAATTTGCAGGGAAACTTGTTCATTTTGTCATATACCCTTTTCCAGCTACGATGTGGACGGGACTGGGCGCGGACAAAACTGTCGTTGCGCGTCATCATGGCTAGGTATGTAAGTTGAGCATCTTGCTGAGACATATGTGTCCAAGTACATCACCAAATTAACTCACCTGAATCACGTATATCTCGTGAGATCTTTTCCCTACCTAGTTAGCGAGAATTATTTCTTATATATAACAATCCGTGTAGCCGTGACTTGGATCATAAGTTCACACCATGTACTCGTGTATATATATTGAGGGCGAATCGATCTCGAGGCATGCATTAAGCAATCTAAATTTGCGTTATTGCATGATATCAGAGCAGGTGGAATCCTAGACCAAGACATCCTCGTCCAAAACCTCTAAAACCTTAGCTCGCTCTCCCTTCTTCCGTCCCTCGCCATGACACCTCATGAGATCACCGCCAAAGAGCGCGGGCTCGAGGCTTATGAGTTCCGCATAAACCATCATGTACCTCTCCCATGTCGACTCGCGCTTGATCTTCATCCAAGAACTTCAATAGAAGACCATCCGTTGTTCGGCGATAAAGTTCATCATCGACCAAAGTATATTTGAGAGCTTTCCGCAAATAGTCTTGTCAGTTCTATGACTTTTTTTTTTCCGAAAAGGGGGTATACCCCAGCCTCTGCATCGAGTGATGCATACAGCCTTTTATTGCCTTATTCCAGAGTATCAAAGTTTACAATTCATGGGTCACATAAGGTTGAAACATGTATCAACCAGCAAAAAAAAGACAACATAAATCAACTACACATCTCGGAGTCGGCTAATATGCTACCACGAAGCCCGGCTGAATATATCCTGAGTGACCTCCAGGAGCCGTGTACATCCAGTAATCATAGGACCTTGCTGGTGCAAAGGTAGGAGAAACGCCCATAGCCGAATCCAATGGACTGCCATATTGATTACCTGCAAAACATGAAAGTTTCTTGTTTGATTAAAAACAAGATTATTTAAACATTTCCAAATCGACCAACATAAAGCTGAGACACCAATACGAATTTGGGCCTTAGTCTTTTTATCAATCCCGTTGAGCCAATTACCAAACATATTAGTAATATTAGCCGGCGGTGTGATATTATATGTGCTATAAGCAATGCGCCAAACAATTTTTGCAAGAGGACAGGAAATGAATAAATGTTCTACCGTCTCCTCTCAGCCACAAAAAGAGCACTTAGTGCATCCCCACCACTTCCGTCTAGCAAGATGATCTTTTTTGAGAAGCACTTTTCTATTGAGAAACCAAATAAACACTTTTATCTTTAGCGGTATTTTCAGTTTCCAAAGGTATTTAAGCAAAAATCTTGTGTATCCATTCATCATGTCCTCGTACATAGACTTGACGGTGAACAAACCATTGATCGTTAATTTCCAAACAAAAACGTCAGGTGTATCCAATAATTGAACCTCCATCAATCTGTGACATAAATGAGACCAAGCATCCCACTTATCTCCAATTAGAGCCCTTCTAAGACTTATATTAGGAGGTGAACTAGATAGCACACGGTTAACGGAAACTTTTTTCTATTGGACAATGTTATAGAGTGATGTGTATTGGGACTGTAATGGGGTATCATGTAAATCATAATTTATAGGTACACTATAGTCAGCATTACGACTTGCACATGATCCTTCATCAATAGCTCACTCCAACGAGTTGGCTCTGCATAGATTGGCACATTCCAACATCGGTTCTTCTGATGTGAAGAACACGCCCCGACTGACGTGATAGCCAAATGTAGCGCCCCGACCCCAGAACTATACAGTGAAGCGTTATGCAACTTGTCATGCTACACAATCGAAGGTTACTGGGTTTACCAATCCCAGACCAACACCGTTGACAGGTGTGCTCGGAATGGATCATCGGCACACAACACCTCGATCATGCCATAAGCTCAGACATCGCTATCATGTATAGTAGAGAGATCAAGACTGTGGAACAACTGGCACTTCACAGACTCTACGACACAAGAAAACATATAACAACTCATATATGAGAAAGATACAAATATCACAATCAGAGGTCACAGACCCATCATTACATCATGCGGAAGCAAATATAGTTGTCTAACAACAAGATCCAAATTATGGCCTAAGAGGCCTACAAATAACATATCCCAGCCAGCCTGTTCCAAGACGTCCCAAGCTGCCACCTGGGAACCCCAGACTACTCGTCGATGTCCACGAAGAACCCACCTGTCTGCTCGGTGTCGTCCTCCTCTGAAACAAGTTATAACAGCAGCAAAGAGAGACTGAGTACGACGTACTCGCAAGTTTAGTAGGGCGATATAGGCCCAATGCTGACGGAGGCTCTAATGCTGTATAATGTAGCTAATTTGCAAAAAGCTAGTTTTCCTTTTTAAAAAGACATAAAGACCCGTTGCATCGTCTACTCAGAATGTTTTCCGAAAAGGGATAATAGAGTAAACTTTCATTTTTGGTTCTCAACGAACCATTTGTAACCAGAAGCATCTCATCTCCACCAAGGCACTCCCTCGAATCACCCTCGAGGAAATGAACCTTTTATCACACGTTGGATTGCAACCTCTAGCTGCCAAATTTATTAATTAGGTTCAGGTTCTCTATGAGCTAATCCGCCTTTCCCAAGAGTTTGTCCATAACCGTGGACACGGCTTTTCGAAAAGATTTACCCTGCAGGGGTGTACTAATTTACCCATTGGTACCGTCCGGCTCACCTGATTGGCCCTCTTCCGGGAAAGGCCGGCGAGTGGGCGCGGTTAAACCTTTACCTCGCATGAGACTATCCAAGAGTCATCTGTGGCGACAGGACAAGTTTACCTAGCCAATATCAGCCCCTGCCCCCATCGCCACGTCCTGCGCCGCCTATTTTAGGACAAGTTGTCGGAAGAGTGCTAACAAGGGCTTCTGCAATATCTTGTCCGCGCCCACTCGCCGGCCTTCCGCGGAAGAGGGCCAATCAGGTGAGCTGGACGGTACCAATGGGTAAATTAGTACACCCCTGCAGGGTAAATCTTTTCGAAAAGTCGTATCCACGGTTATGGACAAACTCTTGGGAAAGGCAGATTAGCTCATAGAGAACCTGAACCTAATTAATAAATTTGGTAGCTAGAGGTTGCAATCCAACGTGTGATAAAAGGTTCATTTCCTCGAGGGTGATTCGAGGGAGTGCCTTGGTGGAGATGAGATGCTTCTGGTTACAAATGGTTCGTTGAGAACCAAAAATGAAAGTTTACTCTCTTATCCCTTTCCGGAAAACATTCTGAGTAGACGATGCAACGGGTCTTTATGTATTTTTAAAAAGGAAAACTAGCTTTTTGCAAATTAGCTACATTATATAGCATTAGAGCCTCCGTCAGCATTGGGCCTATATCGCCCTACTAAACTTACGAGTACGTCGTACTCAGTCTCTCTTTGCTGCTGTTGTAACGCCCCGACCCCGAGATTATACAGAGAGGCTATGTGTTCGGCACAACCATCAAGGTATAAAACAAAGATCGAGACTTGTGAAACAAACCGGCACATTGCATGACTCTACGACACAAGATATAAAGCAACTCATATAAAGAGAAGAATACAAATATTACACAACAAAAGGATCACAGATCCAACAAGTCATCAAGCGGAAGCGGGTAGTGTTGTCTAACAACAAGAAGCAAATATATGGCCTAAGAGGCCTACAATAAACATCATCCCAGCCAGCTTGTTCCACGGTCTCAAGCTGCCACCTGGGAACCCCAGACTAGTAGTCGACGTCAACGAAGAACCCACCTAGCTGCTCGGTGTCGTCCTCCTCTGAAATACAAAATCATAGAGGCAGCAAAGAGAGACTGAGTACGACGTACTCACAAGTTTAGTAGGGCGATATAGGCCCAATGACTGACGGAGTCTCTAAAGCTTTATATGTATTTCTTTTGCATAAAGCTAAGTTTCATAACATAAATATAATTGACACATGGCATTCGTCTACTCAGAGTATTTTTATAAAGGGGTAAGAGAGTATCATTATCACCTTTCGGTTCTCGGCGAACCTACTCACAACCATCACCACTCATCTCACACAAAGGCACTCCCTCGACTCACCCTCGAGGAAATGAACCTTTATCACAAGTTTATTATGCAACCTCTAGCTGCCATATCAATTAGGTTAAAGTTATCTATGAGCTAATCCGCCTTTCCCAAGAGTTTGTCCATAACCGTGGACACGGCTTTTCGAAAAGATTAACCCTGCAGGGGTGTACTATTTTACCCATTGGTACCGTCCGGCTCACCTAGTTGGCCCTCTTCCGGGGAAGGCCGGCAAGCAGGCGCGGTTAAACCTTTACCTCGCGTGAGACTATCCAAGAGTCATCTGTGGCCACAGGGCAAGTTTACCCAGCCTCAGCCCCTGCCCCATCGCCACGTCCTAAACACCACCATCCTCATCATTTCTTTTTCCGCTCACACACACGGCAAATGGAAATAGCAAACTAGAGGACCCTTGGATATGCCCGCACAAGTTATTCAGTTAGTGAGGCGCCCATACACCCACCAATGGCAGCACGCTCGTTTCTTGGTTCTAGCTAAAAGCACTCTCAGCCTAGGCGGCAGGAATGAGGCAAAACACCATCCCCGATGGCAACTCATCCAAGCCTTTTAGCAAATTAATTATCCACCACAAGTAACCATCATGTCCGAACATTCCACCACCATTCGTAATAATGGAATTAAATCACTGGACAAAAATATATTATTTGACTAGCATGGCTAAGCATAACTAAGCATATATAACAACAAATATATCTTTATCTCGGCCAACACTTCAACCCTAGGTTTCATAGGTAGGGATACATGTGATTGGCTCGGGGAAGAACATGCATTCATAGGATATTCTAACATTTACCAAAAGAGAAATTTGAACCGCATGCAATATTATGGTGGATAAAATAATTTGATAAAATCATAGGATGCTAGAATGCCAAGAAGGTTAGGTTATCTCTTGCCTTGCTGCCCGGACGTGTAGTACGGCTCGTCGGAGAGACCCTCGACTCCGGAATCTATCGATACCCAAAAGAAATACAAAACACACATAAATCACAAGAACACAAGGTGCAATGCTCAATCACATGATGACATGCCAAGTTGATGCAAAGATAACCTTGTATAAATTAAAAGCAAAATTAAATGGGGAGCCAAATAATTAAGGAAATTATTTGGAAAACACCTCATATTTAACTTAATGTCCAATTGTTCATAAAGATCACATTATTTGGAAATTGCTCAAATATGCATGAACATGACATGATTAAAGAGGTTTGGTTCTTATGTTCACGTAGGTGCCTTATTGGTAGTTTTCGGAGTATCGATGATTGATTAGCAAGATACAAGGGTTATTTGGATTTAGGTCTTATATCCAATTCAAACTTAGCATCAAAGCCCAAGGTGTTGTCATGAGGTGATACTAGCATATTTAGATAGCATTTGAAACACTGATCAAAATGGTATGCCATTTGCAAGATTTGACAAAAAGGATTTAAAATACAAAGTTCACAAGTTTTCATCTTGGTTCGGAATTCATCCGGAATATTCCGGATGGTCCGGAATAATCCGGGCTCATTCCGAGCCAAATCCGAGGTGACCTCCAAAACCTTCTGTTAGTGTTTCGGAATCTGTCCGGAAACGTCCGGAAAAATCCGGGCGACCCGGAATCGATCCGGAATAATCCGGGCGATTCCGGACGGCTCGATCCTGGCAGAAAAACGACGGCGGCGGCGGGTGTGCACGGCGCGAGCACGCACGAGAGGGAGAGGGGGAGCGGGAGAGGGCTAGCAAGCACGCATGCCTCACCTTGTGTACTAAGAAGGAGTCGGCGTTGGCGGGGAGAGGCCGGAGTCGCGAGAATCGGTCCGGGCGGCCGGCGGCCGAGGTCGACGAGGTCGAGGACGCACACGCCGGGACTGGTCCTCCCGGCTCGGTTCCTCCGGTGGGGAGGGAGAGGAGGTCTAGGCGGAGGTGTTGGTGGCGGCCGTTCGTCCCGGGGAGCTCCAACGGCGGCGAATCGACGGCGATGGCGGCGGCACTACGGAGGGCTTCCTAGGGAGCTCGGGAGAGAAGGAGGGGAACGAGGAGAGCAGGGGAAGGGAGCAGGTGAGAAGCAGGTGTGGAGCGATGCGTCGCTCGCGTGCGTTCTTGACCTCCAGGGGGGGCCACGGCGTCGAGAGGCAGGTAAGGCCACGGCGACAACGGCATGGGCGCGGGGCGGCATGGCGCCAGTGCGCCCTGTCGCCACTGTGCTTCGTTCGGAATTTTCCGGAAACGCCCGGAAAATTCCGGCTGGTTCGGAATGGATCCGGAAAAATCCGGGCCATTCCGAATGGACATATTTTGACAGAAAAGGCTAGATTTTTGGCAGCATTTTAAACAAGTCCAGAAGTTACCGAAAAATTTAGGGATGCTCCCAAGCATATTAGGAAGCTCCCCATATTTTCCCTTAGATTTTTAAGGCACCACAATCCGGTTCACAAATAGGAAGCGCCTTGCATGACAATTGAAGTTTTGCGACTTGGAACAAAATTAGAGGACAAGCCATTGGGTTTCTTGAGCAATGGTTGAACTTAGGTGAACTTGCTAGACCATGAGATCACTTGCCATGACAAGGGTTACACCATAGTTTGCATCTCAAGAGATAAAGGTTTTGGGAAGTTTGGCTTCCCTCTTTTTAGTGCTTCCCATTTGGTTACTTAACAACATTAGCAATTTAAAGACATGCCATGATGCAAACAAGAATGCAAAAAGTGGAAAAATTCTTCGTATTTTCATTACCAAGCTAGGGCTGTTACAGCTGTTATAACTTGTTTCAGAGGAGGACGACACCGAGCAGACAGGTGGGTTCTTCGTGGACATCGACGAGTAGTCTGGGGTTTCCAGGTGGCAGCTTGGGACGTCTTGGAACAGGCTGGCTGGGATATGTTATTTGTAGGCCTCTTAGGCCATAATTTGGATCTTGTTGTTAGACAACTATATTTGCTTCCGCATGATGTAATGATGGGTCTATGACCTCTGATTGTGATATTTGTATCTTTCTCATATATGAGTTGTTATATGTTTTCTTGTATCGTAAAGTCTGTGAAGTGCCAGTTGTTCCGCAGTCTTGATCTCTCTACTATACGTGATAGCGATGTCTGAGCTTATGGCATGATCGAGGTGTTGTGTGCCGATGATCCATTCTGAGCACACCTGCCAACGGTGTTGGCCTGGGATTGGTAAACCCAGTAACCTTCGATTGTGTAGCATAACCGGTTGCACAACGCTTCACTGTATAGTTCTGGGGTCGGGGCGCGACACCAAATGCATGTTGTGCCAGATCATTAGTGAGCCAATTAGTATGTCTGGATATATGAGCAATAGAAAACAATCCAAAGTAGTAATAATATCCAGACACATGTGGAGGTAAACGTTAATCAATTCGTCTAAGCACTGAAATATTTTAGATACCTATTGGATGATGAACAACGAATCAATATAGGCCTCAATATGCGACATGTTCGGCCAACTAAAAGTTCCAGCCCAAATAATAGAGCTTCATATTCAACTCGATTGTTGGTGCAGTAATGTGATATGTGTCAAACGTATATATAATTTTTAATTGTTCCATGCTTGTTTTATATCAATGTCACATGTTTTTACTATCATTTTATATCATTTTGAGGCATTTAATTGGACTAACCTATTAACAAGATGCCCAGTGCCAGTTCCCTGTTTTTGTCCTGTTTTTTTTTTGCAGAAAGTTACTTAAGGAAATATTCTCGGCATTGGACGAAAATTTACGGAGATTTTTTATAAATGAAGACCAGAGCTAAAAGGGCGACCCTGGGGGCAGCCCACAGGCCAGGGGCGGTCTGTGGCCGCGGCCCAGGGCCCACCCGCGTGTGGGGGTCTCCCCTCCCCCCCGGACACCTCCTCGGCCGCCTCCGACGCTTATAAAATCACTCGTGACCTAAAACTCACTACCCCGGATGATTTTTCTAGAAACACAACGGAGCGCCGCCGGGAGCGAAACCAAGTTTCAGGGGACGGATTGCCGCTGTCTCGGCACCCTGCCGGGACGGGGATCGACCTCCGGAGCCATCTTCATCGACACCGCTGCTTCCCGCCATGAGGAGGGAGTAGTCCCTCATCGGGGCTGAGGCTTGTACAATTAGCTATGTGGTTATCTCTCTCTCCCATGATGTGATCTTGATTGTGATCATGAGGTTTGTTATTATAGTTGAATACATGATGTTTCCCTTTATGTAATGGATATGTTGTTGCTCAAGTAATGTTATTTAGTACAATTTCCGGAGTCACCTTGTGATCACGGTGCCACGGTGACAGTGCGGGTGCCGTGTGTGACTCTATGGATAATAGATTGGAGGGATCTTCATCATGAGTTTGTTCTTTATTGTTGTTGGATGAAATAGATCATGAGGTTTCTTGATGCTTGTGTTTAGTATAATCTCCATGGTGCGAAAGTGAAAGCGGGCGTGCCATGGATGTATTAGAAAGAGACTATTCAAGAGATAGGTTGTGGTGTTTGTTAGTACTATCTTTGAATGCTGAAAGTGACAGCGTGCAGTGTCTTAGATGTGGAATACGAACTTTAAGGTGTGCTTTTGTAGCCCTACGCAATTCTCATCCTATTTAGATCCACGAAAGAATGATCTCCGAGTAATGTCTACCTTGCATGTGTTTTTGTAGAAAGTATCATGTGTTTAATTATGTTAATGATGTTGAGAGTAGTCACTAGTGAAAGTATGAAGCCTAGGCCTTGCTTCCAAGCATTGATACATAGTTTTCAGCCACTTTTTCCACTTGTTACCTTGCTGCCATTTTTATTACAGAATTAGAAAACCACCTTTTACCATCCATATTACCCATATTTTAACATCTCTTCGCCGAACTAGTGCACCTATACAACTGACAATTGTATTAGGTGTGTTGGGGACACAAGAGACTTCTTGTATCTTAATTACATGATTGTTTAAGAGGGGATACATTCAACCTCTTCGTCTCGTGGATTCGATAAACCTTAGGTTACCCACTTAAGGGAAATTTGCTGCTGTACTACAAACTTCTGCGCTTGGAGGCCCAACAAGTCTACAAGAATAGAACCGTGTAGTAGACATGAAACTAATTTCTGGCGCCGTTGCCAGGGAGGAAAGGTAAAAGGTACTCACACTCCGGCGACAAAGCTAATCCTTGCATCGTTGTTGGGGAGGTGAGTGCTTGAAGGTATCTTTGCAATTAAATCTTTTTGTTTCTTGTTTTCAGTAGTCCGGCTTAATGGAAGAAAATAACAAAAAAATGAGGGAGCTTTATAAACTCTATCTAGAATTAGGACATGAAGTGTTTGAAGAAAAAAATAAAAAGCCCATGGAACTTTATTTGCATAACAATCATCCTAATAGCAATGTTATTAGTATGATTTCTTTGAATGACATTGTTGCTAATGATATGGAAAACTGTAAGCTTGGGGATGTCGGTTTTGATGAATATGATCTTTTTAGTCCCCCAAGGTTGAAGGAGAAAATTTGCTTTGATGATACTATGCCTCCTATATATGATGATTATAATGATGAATGTGATACTTTCAGTCCACCTACTATTGAGGATAAAATTTCTTATGGTTATGATATGCCTCCTATTTATGATGATTACAATGATGGCTATGATTGTTTTACTCTCACTATTAATTAATAATAAGAAAGATTTTGCTTATGTGGAGAGTAATAATATTTTTATGCAGGTGGATCATGATAAGAATGCTTTATGTGATACTTATATTGTGAATTTTATTCATGATGCTACTGAAAGTTATTATGAGAGAGGGAAACATGGCTTTAAATATCTCAACAATATTATGTTTCCTCACTTTATGTTGAAGGTTTTAATGTTGCACTTGCTTTGCCTTCCTATGCTAATTCCTCTGTGCTTCAATGATTTATTTTCTTACAAGATTCTGAAAGAACATTTCCTAAACCCTAGTTGGTTTTGTGTGTTAGTTAACAACACTAGTGACTATCTAATGTGATGCTAAGTGCTGCAGGATTATTGACATAATTTTTACCCTGAGCATCAACCACCAAAAAGGAAGATTTGGCAGAGTTCTCTTATTGCAGGTCAATCTCAGGCCGGAGTCTCCGGCCTACCAGGGCCGGAGTCTCCGGTCCCTGGATTTTCCTACCGTGTGCCAAAGTGTGGTGCGCCACTGGACTCCTGTCCGGAGGTACCCCGGACGGTGCCCGGAGTTTCCGGGGTGGCCGGAGTCTCCGGCCTCTGGACCCGGGAGTCTTCGGTCTGTCTACCTCGAGCCCTTGAAGACGCAAGTGTGGTGCGGTACTGGTGAAGGGGTCGCAGCATAGAAAACAAAAATTTCCTACGCGGCAAGCGGAATAAACCCCAAGGATCTAGATCTACGAGATGAAGATAGCGAAGGTGAGATCCAATCTCTTACCCTTGAAGATCAACAAACGCAATTTTGTCGGTGCAGGGTTGGCTAGTCGATCCCCGCAACTAGACTCGTCTAGTCGCGAGGAGAAGTATTATCCTCGAGATCCAATCCAGTGAAGTGCAGCAACGGGCAGCACCTCCGCGGCGTCCACACGTACGGCTCGATGAAGACGTCGACTCCTTGATCCCGCAAGCGAGAAGACGTGGCCTTGATGATCTCAGCAGCATGACGGTAGTGCCGGTGATGATGACGATCTCCACGTGCAAGGCTTCGCCAAAACAAGCAAGAGGAGGGGGAGAGGAGATGGTGGCGCAGCCCCTAGGGCTAGGGGGTGCGGCAGCCTTTGGTGGAGAGGAGGCGGCGGCAGCCCTCCGGGAGAGGAGGGGTGCGGCTAGGGTTAGATGGGAGAGGGGGTGCGGCTAGGCAACTTGNCGTGGAGGATGTTGGTGCTGAATTCTCCCTTGGCGCAAAAAGTTGCTTGCAAAAAGTTGCTCGTCGAGGACGATCAGGGGTAGAACTTGCGTAGGTGCTGGATGTTCCAGGGGTTGGCGATGGGGACGCCGTCCTCCGTCTCGAGCCGCGCAGAGCCAGGCCTGGCGATGTGCACGACTCTGTAGGGCCCTTCCCACATTGGTGAGAGCTTGTGGAGACCTTCCCTGGAGAGGATTCTCCTCAGGACAAGGTCCCCTGCTTCGAGAGTGCGCGGGCGGATGTGACGGCTGTGGTAGCGGCGGAGATCTTGCTGGTACCTTGCCACTCTCAGGGCCGCGTTGCGGCGGAGCCCTTCAAGCAGCAGCAGGTCGTCGTTGCGGAGCTCATCCAGCTCGGCCTCCTTGAAGGCCAAGACTCGCGGAGAGCCGTGGGTGATCTCGCTGGGGAGGACGGCTTCGGCGCCGTAGACGAGGGAGAATGGCGTCTCGCCAGTTGGCTTTGTTGGCGTGGTGCGGATGGACCAGAGCACCGAGGGGAGCTCGTCGATCCAGTTCTTGCCGCTGGCCTTGAGGCGGTTAAAGCTTCTCGTCTTGAGGCCCTTAAGCACCTCAGCATTGGCTCGCTCGGCCTGTCCATTGCTGCGTGGGTGAGCCACCGAGGCGTAGCAGATTTGGGCGCCGAGGCTGCCGCAGTAGGACTTGAAGGCGCCGCTGGTGAACTGTGAGCCGTTGTCGGTGATAATGCGGTTGGGCACGCCGAAGCGGCAGACCAAGCTCCTGATGAATTTCACCGCTGATTTCGCCGGAATGGTGCGCACGGGTTCCACCTCGGGCCACTTGGTGAACTTGTCGATGGCGACGTAGAGGTAGCGGTAGCCCCCGAGCGCTCGCGGGAAAGGTCCCAGCAGGTCCAGCCCCCAGACCGCGAACGGCCAGGAGAGCGGGATCGTCTGGAGTCCTTGTGCAGGCTGGTGGATCTGCTTGGCGTGGAATTGGCAGGCGTCGCAGGACTGGACAATCTCAGCTGCATCTTGAAGGACAGAGGGCCAGTAGAAGCCGCTTCGGAAAACCTTGCCTGCCAAGGTGCGCGAGGACGAGTGATGGCCGCACTCTCCGCTGTGGATGTCGTTGATGAGCTGGCGGCCTTCCTCGGCAGGGACGCACCGCAACGCAACCCCATTGGGGCGCTTACGGTACAGGTCTCCGTCGTGGAGGCAGTAGGACTTGGCCTGGCGAGCAATTCTCTCAGCTTCTGCATCTTCTTCGGGGAGGACTCGATCTTGCAGGTAGCGCTTGATCTCGTCGATCCAACCAGTGTCTTGGCGTACCAAAGTCATCAACAAGCGATCGCCTGAAGGCAACCCACAGTTTGGTGCTCCACTTGGTGGGGCTGGTGGGAGCTCCTCTTGAACGCTTATGTTGACCACTGGTTGCTTGACGGAGGCCTTAGCGAGCCTCTCCTCAAACACTCCAGGCTGCTGGGCTTCTCTCTTTGCTGCTCGCTTGGCGAGGTCATCGGCTTCTTGGTTCTCTCCTCGTGGAATATGCTTGAGTTCCATGCCCCTGAAGTGCTTCTCGAGCTTGCGTACCTCTTCAAGATAGGCCACCATGTAGGTGTCCTTAGGCGTGTAGCTTTTGTTGGAGAAGTTGACGAGGAGCTGAGAGTCGCCCTTGATGAGGATGCGCTTGATGCCGAGGGCGATGGCGGCTCTGAGCCCAGCGAGGAGGCCCTCGTATTCGGCGATGTTGTTGGAGACCTTGTCGTGGTCCTTGAAGCACAACTGGACGGCGTAATATAGCTTGTCGCCTGTTGGTGAGGTGAGGACAGCCCCAGCCCCTGCACTCCGGGCCGCGAAGGCGCCGTCGAAGTGCATGGTCCAGTAGCCGGGCTCTGTCTGTCCTGAGGTTGTAGCTTGTTCTTCTTGAGGCTCTTCTACGCGTGTGTCCGTCCATTCAGCCATGAAATCAGCTAGCGCCCTGCCCTTGATGACTCTTGTGGTGTCAAATTCCAGCTCGAAGGGTTGCAGCTCGATGCCCCAGCTCGCGACGCGATCTGTCGCGTTTGGGTTGCGCAGGACTTGCTCCAGGGGATATGAGGTGACCACCTTGATGGGGTGACCCTGGAAGTAGTGGCGCAGCTTTCTGGAGGCGCTGAGGAGCGAGAAGAGGAGCTTTTGCTGCATGGAGTAGCGCTCGCGAGCATCTCGTAGCACTGTGCTGACGAAGTACACGGGATGCTCGACGAGGGTAGTTGTAGGCGTGGCAGCAGTGGGCTCCTCTCGAGGCCCGGTGGAGTCCTTGTTGAGGGTCTCTTGAGGCCCTGCTTGTAGAGGCTGGGTGCTTGTCGAGGCTGCTTCCTTGTCGTGGAGTTCTGGGCTTGTCGAGGCGTGGCTCTGCTTGACGAGAACTGGCTCTTCCCTTTCAGCCACCAAGACCGCGCTTGCCGTCTGAGGAGTGGCTGCAAGATACAGCTTCAGAGGCTCGCGAGGGCGTGGGGCAACCATGATGGGCGGGCTCGCCAGGTATTTCTTCAGATCCTCGAAGGCTTTTGCCGCTTCAGGGGTCCACTTGAAAGGACCGGACCGCTTCATAATCTTGAAAAATGGCAGCGCCCTTTCGCCGAACTTGGAGATGAACCGGCCGAGGCTGGCCATACATCCCGCCAAGCGTTGCATGTCCTTGAGGCGACGAGGAGGCTGCATTTCTTCTATGGCCTTGATCTTGTCGGGATTTGCTTCAATGCCGCGATGGGACACCAGGAACCCGAGGAGCTTGCCTGAAGGGACCCCGAAGACGCACTTGGCGGGGTTCAGCTTGATGTTCACCTTGCGCAGGTTGGCAAAGGTCTCCTCGAGGTCCTTGATGAGCGTGTCCTCTTCGCGAGTCTTGACCACGATGTCGTCGACGTAGGCCTCTGCGTTCCTCCCCATTTGAGCCCCCAAGGCGATCCTCATGAGACGCTGGAAAGTGGCGCCGGCATTCTTCAAGCCGAAGGGCATGCAGACGTAGCAAAACACACCACAAGGGGTGAGAAATGCTGTCTTCTCCTCGTCTTCCTTTGCCATCTTGATCTGGTGGTAACCAGAGAAGGCATCCAGAAAACAAAGGAGTGCGCAGCCGGCGGTGGAGTCCACGATCTGGTCGATCCTCGGGAGGGGATAGGGGTCCTTGGGGCAGGCCTTGTTGAGGTCGGTGAAGTCGATGCAGAGGCGGCTTCCTCCGGTGTGCTTGGGAACGACAACACCGTTGGCGAGCCACGTGGGATGGACAACTTCCTTGATGATGCTTGCTTTCTTCAACTTTTCTACTTCCTTGACGATGAAATCTTGCTTTTCTGGCGCTTGACGTCGCGCCTTTTGCTTCACGGGGCGTGCGTTTGGACACACGGCTAAGTGGTGCTCGATCACCTCCCTCGGTACGCCGGACATATCTGACGGTGTCCATGCGAACATGTCAGAGTTTGCCCTGAGGAAGGCGACGAGCGCGCTTTCCTATTTGGGAGGCAGGTTGGCGCCGATGGTGATGCTAGCCCCGAGCCGCTTGCCTCCAGAGACACCTGCTTTGTCGCGGCCTTCTCCTGAGAGAACAGCTGCTTCTTCTTCGTGGGGGGCCTCGGGAGGGGTTCTTCGTCCTCGTCAGCAGGGGACGCCACCGCGGCAGCCTTGTAGGCCGCTTGCGCAGTGTACAGGGCGTCAGAGACCACACCGCGGATGACGATGGTGCCGCCCGAGCCAGGGAGCTTGACGAGGTTGTAGGCGTGGTGGGTGACTGCCATAAACTTGGCGAGCGCGGGGTAGCCGAGGATGGCGTTGTAGGGCAAGCCGATGTGCGCGACGTCGAAGTCGATCAGCTCGGTGCGGTAGTTGGCCTGCGTGCCAAAGGTGACTGCAAGCCTCACTTGCCCCAGAGGGGTCGTGAGGCCCTCTGTCACCCCTGAGAAGGGCCTGGTGGGCATGAGCCGCTCGTAAGGCACCTGAAGCTTCTCGAAAGTCTCGACAGAGATGACGTTGAGGCCTGCACCCCCATCGATGAGCGTCTTGGAGACGGCGATGTTGTTGATGGTGGGGGTGCAAACCAGCGGGATGGTGCCAACAGCTGAGGTGGACTTGGGGTGGTCGCCGGAGTCGAAAGTGATGGGGTACTGGGACCACTTGAGGGGCCTGGAGGCCTCAACCCCGGGAAGCGCTGCCGCGACCTCGCGAGCGAGTTGCTTGAAGTGACGGTTGGAACTGGGGGCCTGGGCCCCGCCGAGGATGCAAGCAGCGCCGCGAGGCACCTGGTAGCCCTCGGGAGTCTCAGCAGGGAGGTTATCGTTCGCGGGTTGAGCGGCGTTGGCCTGGGGGTTCTGCTGGTAGTTGTTGTCGTAGTTGTTGTTCCAGCGTCGCCCCCTGCGGCCGCCGCGGCCGCCGCCGCGGCCACCGCGGCCTTGCTCCCCCTCGCGTGCCTCGCGAGCCTCGCGAGCCTCGCGAAGCCTCTTGAGGTCGTAGCAGTCCTCGGTGGCGTGCGAGTGCCTGTTGTGGTAGATGCAGAAAGGGCGGTCATCCTTCTTCTCGGTGCCCGCGGCTGAAGTGGCAGCGCGGGGCTGCTTGGCGTCGGGTTCGGCCGCGAGGACCGCGGTGGTCTTGCGCTTCTCGGAGGATTTCTTCTTCTTCTTGGAGCTCTCAGTGGGGTCCTCAGGCTCGTTCTTGACGAACAGGCGGCCCTCTTCAGCCTTGGCGCACTTGTCCGCCAAGTCGAAAAGCTTGACGACGGTAGTGATGTTGTCGTGGATGCCAAGCTTCTCGAGCATCCGCACGTCCGTGACTCCAGAATGGAAAGCCGAGATGACCTGTGCGTCTGTGGCGTTGGGAATCTTGTTCCGCACCTGGCTGAAGCGCTGGATGTACTTGCGGAGGGTTTCGCCAGGCTTCTGGCGCACGCCGCGGAGATCGTTGTACGTGAGGCCGCGCTCGTACGTGCCCTTGAAGTTGGCGATGAAGCACTTGCAGAGGTCCTCCCAGGAGCCGATGGACTCGGCGGGGAGGTTGGTGAGCCATGAGGACGCAGAGTCCTTGAGAGCCATGGGGAACCAGTTCGCCATGACCTTGTCGTCGCCCCCGGCGGCCTGGATGGCCAGGGTGTAGAGCTGCAGGAACTCCAACGGGTTGTTCTTGCCGTCGTAGCGTGGAGGGAGGTCCGGCCTGAACTTGGTCGGCCAGACGACGCGGCGAAGGCTGCGGGTGAACGCAACCGTGGTGCCATAGGTGACCACGCCGTCGGCAAGAGTAGCGCGGAGGTGACGCCCGGCGGCGGCGACTTCCTGGACGGCGCGGTTGTGGCGTTGTTGGCCGCGCTCGATGTTTACGCGGGCGTCCTCGGGGGCTCGCTGCACGATTTGGCAGTCGTGCGGCGACGAGGCGTGTGAAGCAGCGCGGTTGTCGCGGGGAGGAGCCCCCGCCGGAGCAGGTTGCGGTGGAGCTGGAGCAGGCGCGGGTTGGCGAGGTGGTGCAGGAGGAGCGCCTGGCGCTGCGTCTCCCGCACGACCAGAGGGGACCAGCGAGCGAGACGGCGCGGGAGCGGCGACGCGGGCGGCGCCGATGAGCTCGGAGAGGCGATGAAGCCAGGCTTCGTGAGCCTCCGGGTTGGGACGGTACCGCAGCAGCTCCTGCGCCATGAGGAGCGCAGTTGCCGGGCTGGGCGCAGGGCGGCCCAGCGAAGAGGCAGCACCGTCGCGCGACGGGTGAAGGGAGGAGGCTTCCTCTTCGCCGAGGTCGTCCTCGGTGTGGACGTCGTCATCGTCCGCTGGGTGCTCGACGCGGGGCTCGGGGTCGACGTGGCGCTCCGGAGCAGTGCTTCCACGAGGGCGGCCGCGCTGCCTGCCGGCGGGAGGAGCAGTGGCAGCGCTGGCCGTCCGGCGAGCGAGACGTTCAGCGCGAGAGCCAGCCATGGTGGTGTCGAGGTTGAAGACGCGCCTCAGCCCCCTACCTGGCGCGCCAAATGTCGGAGAATAGGCCCAGGAACCGGGCGTATCTCACGAGGTAAGAATCGAGCAAGGGGCTGAACACGGAGTCAAACAACCTCCAACGTTCCACGGCGACGGTGCTCGTCGGGCTCGCTGGAGGAGAACACTGCAGAGAGGAACGCGCGGTATTACCCAGGTTCAGGGCCCTCTTGTGGAGGTAAAACCCCTACGTCCTGCTAGGCTGTATTGCTTGTAGAGGCTTTTGGTACAGGGTGAGCTTGTGGAGCTCGAGATGGCTGCCAATGGCTAAAACCCTAGATCTGTCCTAGCCAAAGGAAAATTGAACCCTTGGCACGGGAGTGCCCTCCCTCCTTTTATAGTCGTCTTGGTCCTCTTCCGCCCAAACATTTTGGGCGGGAAGGGTTGCCACATCCCGACGAAGGAGGAGGCACGGTGCACCATAAAGGTGAAGTCCACCATAAAGGTAGAGCCCATGGACGCGGTCCACGGCAGGGGAGCAGCGTCACCAAAGCTGAAAAGAGGCACCGTCCAGCCAGGTCGGTGGGCTGGCGCTGCAGACGTGGAACGGGTCCCGCGGTGACGTCGCCGTTGGAGCGTAGCTGCAGGCGGTCTCCTTATCACCAAAGTGGCAAGTCTCGTTGTCCGCTTTGCTTGGTGCTGCTTTGTTGACCCCTTTATTCATCAGAACGGCAACTGGGGCGCTATCGTCATCACGCTTTGGCGCGCCAGTGACTCTGCGGGAAGTGCAGAGCCCATGTGCGCTCTGCCGTGGAGGCAGAGCTGGCTTCGAGAGGAAGGAAGCCTCTCGAGGCGAAAAGCCTCGGCAAGCTTCACGGTCTAGTCCTTAGTCGAATTCCTGGTGGCGCCTTGGGGCGCCTTCTTGTGGAGAAATCTCCTGTCGAGACTCGACAGGCTTGGAGAGCCTCTACAGGCTGAGAGCCTGGTCCTTAGCGGAAATCAGGCTGAAGAGTTCCTTGGGCCTTGGCAGGCCGGCCCGTGGTACCCTGGTTTCCACTGTGCCGACAAACACAAGTTGTACAAGGAGTTGGAGAAGAAGATAGATAAGACTCCTCCCCCATATGTTGAAGAAAATCCACCTGAGAAATCATCCGGGAGTGAGAAGACCGTGAGACCGGTGGCATACCAAGCAATTCCCGTGGGCTGATTTTGATTTTGAAGATGTGTCTACTATGCCGTCTTCTTCGCGCAACAATGGCAAGGCACCTATGGGTGAGAAGGAGGTTGGAGATGATGATGATGAAGCGAGTGGTTTGGAGTATGATGATGACAATGACGAAGAGAGTGATGATGATGGAGATGCCACCGAGGAGGACTCCGAGTGATTTTATGGGTCTCGTTAGCATCGCTTTTCTTCCTTTTTGGTGTCTCGATGCCAAAGGGGGAGAAAAGTTCTAGTAGGTTATCCGTGGGATTTGCATGGGTCGGGCACAAGCATTTTCTTTTACCATTTCTTGAGAGCTTGTGTCCATTTATCTTTAGCTTGTTGAACTTTATGTGCTATGTTTGCTATCTTTATGTGATATGTGGATCTTGGTGCCTTTGTTAATTATTGAGGAGACATGGTTTCGGATATTATCTATGGTTGAGATATTTGTGGGGTGAGATATGCATTGGAACTATCTATTTATCCTTATGCATAAGGTATGATTTTTATCACAAATCTCAACCTATCTAATGACATATCTCTTTGTCTTGCAAATGAAATTCGTGTCTATATATCATGTCATAATTCTTATGTGGTATCCTTCTCCTATATGTGTGCATCCCTTCTCTTATGCAACTCGTTGATATGCACACATTTAGGGGGAGCTATCTTTTATCGTCTACATGATATGATTTTTGTTGCAAATCTGTGTGTTATCATCTAACACCAAAAAGGGGGAGATTGAAAGAACATTTCCTAATCCCTAGTTGGTTTTGTGTGTTAGTTAACAACACTAGTGACTATCTAATGAGATGCTAAGTGCTGTAGGATTATTGACTTAATTTTTACCCTGAGCATCAACCACCAAAAAGGAAGATTTGGCAGAGTTCTCTTATTGCAGATCAATCTCAGGCCGGAGTCTCCGGCCTACCAGGGCCGGAGTCTCCGGTCCCTGGATTTTCCTGCCGTGTGCCAAAGCGTGGTGCGCCACTGGACTCCTATCCGGAGGTACCCCGGACGGTGCCCGGAGTTTCCGTGGTGGCCGGAGTCTCCGGCCTCTGGACCCCGGAGTCTCCGGTTGGTCTACCTCGAGCCCTTGAAGACACAAGTGTGGTGCGGTACTGGATGGTTCACCGGAGGTGCACCAGAAGGACCCCGGAGTCTCCGGTCCGGCCGGAGTCTCCGCCCCCAAGTAGACCGGAATATCCGGTCTGGCCAGGAGACTCAAAGCTTTCAGAGTTGGGCGGAGTCTCTGGTTTACACCGAAGTCTCCGTCCCTCTAACACCGGAGTCTCCGGTCCAAGTGAAGTCCAACGGGCAGATTTTTCAGAGGGGTATAAATACCCCTCCACCTACCTCCAGCCAGCCAGCTCGACTAGCATTAAATGAACCCTAATTTCTCAGAGTTCAAATCAACTAGATCTCCCAATTCCTCCATCCAAACTCGTTGATCTTTGGAGGATTGAAGGAGAAGGCCCGGATCTACATCTTCACCAAGCCGTTCTTCATTTCCCCCTCATTCACTTGAGGGATTTTGTTTCTAGGGTTTTCTTGTAACCTCTAGATTCGTCTTGCTTACTACTTGTTGTATTGTGACAGATTTGTGATTTGGGAGCCCCCGATTAAGTTGTGGGTGTGTGCCCCAAGAACGTTGTAAAGGCTCCGGATTCCGCCTTGAAGGATTCCGATAGTGGAAGGTGAACCTAACCCTTGTGCTGAGGTTCATCGGAGAATAGGGTGAGGCCTTTTGAGGCATCTTGAGTAGGCCTTTGTGGCGAGCTCACACCCCTCCAACGAGACGTACTCCCTTAACAAGGAGGAACTCGGGAATACATCCTTGTCTCCGCGTGCTTCTACTTTCGGTTATCTCTTTCCCCTCATAGCTCTTACTTGTATCGTGATAATTGCCTAGTGCTAGTTGTTAGCTTGTCATATAGGTAAATTCACCGTAGTTGCATATCTAGAGAATTTCCTTTGTGTCAAGCCTAAATTTAAAAAGAATTAAAATTTGGTGTAGCACCTATTCACCCCCCTCTAGGTGCCCATACGATCCTTTCACATTCCTATGATTTATTTTCTTAGAATTAAATGTGTTTGATATTTGCTTATTGATGCTCTCTTTTGTGTTTCAACTCTTATTCTTATGAGAGCATCATTTAAATTAATAAGCCTAGCTAAAAGGCATTAAAGAAAAGCGCTTTTGGGAGGCAACCCATTATATTTTGCTTTCAGTTTCTTTTGGTTTATTGAGTCATATATGTTGTTTCTTCTGTAGCAACACGATTGTATCTTTTTCTTTTGATTTTTTTGCCAAGAAGTAGCCTCTAATGCATTGAAAGTGCGAGGTGTTGATCTGCTGTCCAGAAACAAATTTTGTGCGCCTGTTGCAGAAATCTTTAAAAATCCCAGGACGTTATCTTTTTCTGCACATTTTTTTACAGCAAGCCTGATACTTTTATCTATCTTTCATTAGTTTTAAGTTTTCTGATTTGAGCCACGTAAGTTCCTTTTAAAATTCGATCTTTATAGACTGTTCTGTTTTGACAGATTCTGTCTTTATTTGCATTCGCCTTTTTACGAGTGTTATCGGTGGTATTTCACATCCCTTCGAGGTGGAGTGCCACAATGAGGCTAGTAACAGTAGCTAATGTGAAATAAAGTTTTTGCAATGTGTCTTGGTGGAACCCAAGTGGATTTTATTTTATGAGTACTAACCCCTTTAATCAGTTTATGAGAAGCTTTGTGTGAAGAGAGTTTTTAAGTTCCACGAGAGGGGACAAAATAAAAAGCTTGGGGATGCCCACATGGCATCCCCATGGACATTCAAGAGGACTCAAGCGTCTAAGCTTGGGGATGCCCAAGGCATCCCCTCTTCTTCATCGACAACCATTAGGTCGTCTCCGTTGGAACTATGTTTTTATTACTTCACATGTTATGTGCTATTCTTGTAGCATCAGTTTGTTTTTGTTTGTTTGCTGGTCATATGCATGTTGGATCCTAGCTATCTTGTGTGGGAGAGAGACACGCTCCGCTTTTTCATTAGAATACTCTTGTGCTTCGCTTATATTTTGTAGAGTATTCTTAGCTGCTGTTTGTTTGCTAGTAAGCTCTCGCTTTTAGCTTTTATCTTGTTTAGAGCTGCTAGTTGTTGTTGTTAAACTCTCTTGTGATTCATTTATATTTGTTAGAGAGTTGTTTTGGTTGCTTGGTTGATGTGTTAGAACGATAAAATGCCGTGCATGTGGTAGTGCTTTGAAATAAAAAAAACTACTATGTAGATAATTTGATATTCTTCAATTGTTTTGAGGCATTAGTATAACTAATGATTAGAATGTGTTGGTTAGCATTGTTAGAGCTTATTAGTGGAGACGTGTTAGTAGAGTGTGGAGACGTACTTTTCTGAACTAAAAACAACCTAAGTCAATAATGTTTTTGTATCATGAATTCTGCTTAATTGAAAAGAAGTTCCTAGTGTTTGGTTACTGCGAAGGTCGGGGAAGCTAAAGGGGCACTTGTGTCGCCGCCATGATCCATCTCGGGGTGTTTTAATCACTTGTCGAATATTGAAACTGCTAGTTGTTTGCAATATACGAAATGCATTGTTGAGTTTTGGTTTTTGGCGCTTCCACCTCCATATTTTGCTAGCCTCTTCGGTGTTGTGTATTGGCCCTCTCTCACATCGAGATTTGGTGCATACTTTGCCAGTACATTCAACTCTGTGGGAGGACTTCCTCTTGTTCTCCTACATATAAGCCAATTATCTTTCTCAAAACAGCCACCATACCTACCTATCACGACATTTCCATAGACGTTCCGAGATACATTGCCATGCAACATCCATCATTACATTACATGACTTGATGTCATTCTTCGTTGTCATATAGTTTTGCTTGATCATTGAGTTAGTGTGATGTGTGGCTTGCCACATGTTCTACATTTTTTCCATAGTACGCTCGATCATGTATGCTTCATGTATACACTAGTAGGAAAAGACTTATAGGTGGGATGGTACCAGTGGCGCATCAAGCTTTGGTGCACCACTGGTAATATACCCGTGGCGCACCGAGGCTGGTGTGCCACGGGTATGCGAATTACCCGTGGCGCACCCACGAGCCCATGCACCATAGGTAAGTGACGGCCGTACTGCCTAGGCTGATGAAAGCTTACCAGTGGTGCACCAGACCACGATGCGCCACTAGTATTTACTTACCCGTGGCGCATCCAGACCTATGCGCCACTGGTATTTACTTACCCGTGGTGCACCCGATACTAGTGCGCCACTGGTACCAAACGTGCGTTGACCGAGGAGAAGCAGCACATGCGTCCCGGCTGGAATGCCCCTCCTTACCCATGACGCACGCTATTTAGATATGCCACGCGTATTTTACTGGATGTGGCGCAGCGTTGTGAAGTGTGCCACAACTAGACCGATCCTTTCTCTCCCTTATCTCTTATTTTTTTCTTTCTTTTACTTCTCATTTTTGTCTCTTCTTCTCTCCCTTATCCTCCCGTCTCTCTCCACGCTCCCGAGTCTCACCCCCTCGTCTCCCAACCTCTCTTTTAACCTCCCTCTCATCAAAATCCCCTCCATCCCCATGCTCCAATCCCTCCACTGAACGCCTCCGAGACGAAGCCGCCGACCGAGATCCAGATCCGGCGGCCGCTCCTCACCCCCCACCTCGGATCCCATGCTCGCGGCGGCGCGGTAGAAGAGCTAGCTACCTAGGGTTTGAAGGGGGATGGGGACGGCGGGGAAGGCCGCGTGGGTGGTGCCGGTGCCGGCGTACCGGGAGGTGGAGGGCTGGGAGGGCGCCGGGGACGACTCGCCCGGGTACCGCTACGGCCACTCCCTCACGTACATCGCCCCCACCAAGGCCCACGGCCCGCGCCTCATCCTCTTCGGCGGCGCCACCGTCATCGAGGCCGGCGCCTCCTCCGGCCTCACCGGAATCGGTTCCGTTTCCCTCCCTCCCCCCTCCCTCCTACCTCCGCTCGTTTCCTCTCCGGGCCTCCACAACCTCACCGGCGAGATCCCGCAGGGATTCTTCAACATGTCGTCGCTGCAGGGCATCTCCCTCACCAAGAACGCGTTCCAGGGGAACTCCCGCGCTGGGTCAGAGGGGCAGCTGAGGTGCGGCGGCGCGCTGGGTTGGACGGGGTCGTCAACCGCCCGCAGTGGAGGTGGAGCGTGCGTCGGCGCAGTCAACGCTGGATCGTGGGATCGGGGGTGGTTGGGTCAGGACGTGGTGTTCTTTTTTTTAATCCTGTAAATCATTACCAGTGGCGCAGCACCGAGATGCGTCACGGCTATCTGTACTACCTGTGGCGCACTGGACAGGTGCGCCACGACTAATAATTACCAGTGACGTGGTACCAGTGGCGCACCACGGTGCGCCACGGGTAGCAAAAAGTGGTGCGCCACTGGTAGGCTTTTCTCTACTAGTGATACATCATGTATTAGTCTTATGAGTTATTAGTACCAAAAAGTGGATGATCCATTTGTAATATAGAGTGTTGCTCCTACCTATGAGGATAAATAAAAAAGAGAAAAAAGAAAGAGAAAAATAAAAGAGCCCAAAAGAGGCCAATTGAGAGAACATCTAAAAGAGCCATGGAGGCCACCAAAAACAATTTTTTTTTGAAAAAGAGAGAGGGAGCAGCACTATTATCCTTTTTACCACACTTGTGCTATGTTAGCACCTACACTTCAGTTTTAGATAGTTATCATGTTTTTAGTACTATAACTATGTGGGGATCTTAACGTTATAGAACTTGGCTTGTATATTTCAAGGATGAGCCTCCTCAAGTGAGCTCTAGGTCTTCATGAGCAAGAAAATTGGATGCACCCACAGTCCCCACTAGTTCCATTGGATAGCTTTCATATGATTATAGCTCTATGTGCATCTGTTGCATGGCAATCACTACTCCTCATACAGTGTCAACTACGAGACTTCCTCTTGTCTTGTGGTTACTCTCTCCGCAGTTTGAGCCTTTCTTTTTTACCTTCCAAACTCACATCATTATTCTCTTTGCCATAACATTTTGGTGCCAAAGCCACTTCTTACTTTCACTAGTTGAGTAGACTTCGAAACAGTTGATGTGGGAAGGAAGTGAATTAGATCACTTGACTGGAGCTTGGCTATTTCATGAATAACTACTTGATGCTTTGTAGAATGATTGACGCTTTAAATTGGAGACATAATTTGCAATTCTTCTTTCTAAACCTTATGTATGGTTCCATGTCTCCAACACACTTATTCATGGAAAGGTTCTAGCATTGATAGCTAGTATGTGTTAATCATTGTTTGCTTAATGTCAACTATAGACAATTGTTTTGGATCATTTTATTTCACATCATGTGCTGTACATTACTATCTTGATCAAGATTATGTTGGTTGCATGTCTCATAAAAAATATTCTTTTTATCACTTACCTACTCGAGGACGAGTAGGAGTTAAGCTTGGGGATGCTGATACGTGTCAAACGTATCTATAATTTTTGATTGTCCCATGCTTGTTTTATATCAATGTCACATGTTTTACTATCATGTTATATATCATTTTGAGGCATTTTATTGGACTAACCTATTAACAAGATGCCCAGTGCCAGTTCCCTATTTTTGTCCTGTTTTTATTGCAGAAAGTTACTTAAGGAAATATTCTCGGAATTGGACGAGAATTTACGGAGATTTTTTATTGAAGAAATGAAGACCAAATCCAAAAGGGCGACCCTGGGGGCAGCCCACAGGCCAGGGGCGGCCTGTGGTCGCGACCCAGGGCCTACCCGCATGTGGGGTCGCCCCTGCCCCTCGGGCACCTCCTCGACCACCTCTGACGCTTATAAAATCACTCGTGACCTAAAACTCACGACCCTCGGATGATTTTTCCAGAAACACAACAGAGCACCGCCGGGAGCGAAACCAAGTTTCGGGGGACAGATTGCTGCTGTCCCGGCACCCTGCCGGGACGGGGATCGACCTCTAGAGCCATCTTCATCGACATCGCTGCTTCCCGCGATGAGAAGGGAGTAGTCCCTAATTGGGGTTGAGGCTTGTACAATTATCTATGTGGTTATCTCTCTCTCCCATGATGTGATCTTGATTGTGATCATGAGGTTTGTTTTTATAGTTGAATACATGATGTTTCCCTTTATGTAATGGATATGTTGTTGCTCAAGTGATGTTATTTAGTACAATTTCCGGAGTCACCTTGTGATCACGGTGCCACGGTGACAGTGCGGGTGCCGTGTGTGACTCTATGGATAATAGATTGGAGGGATCTTCATCATGAGTTTGTTCTTTATTGTTGTTGGATGAAATAGATCATGAGGTTTCTTGATGCTTGTGTTTAGTATAATCTCCATGGTGCGAAAGTGACAGCGGGCGTGTCATGGATGTATTAGAAAGAGACTATTGAAGAGATAGGTTGTGGTATTTGTTAGTACTATCTTTGGATGCTGAAAGTGACAGCGTGCGGTGTCCTTAGATGTGGAATACGAACTTTAAGGTGTGCTTTTGTAGCCCTACGCAATTCTCATCCTATTTAGATCCACGAAAGAATGATCACCGAGTAATGTCTACCTTGCATGTGTTTTGTAGGAAGTATCATGTGTTTAATTATGTTAATGATGTTGAGAGTAGTCAGTATGAAGCCTAGGCCTTGTTTTCAAGCATTGATACACCATTTTCAGCCACTTTTGCCACTTGTTACCTTGCTGTCATTTTTATTACAGAATTACAAAACCACCTTTTACCATCCATATTACCCATATTTTAACATCTCTTCACCGAACTAGTGCACCTATGCAACTGACAATTGTATTAGATGTATTGGGGACACAAGAGACTTCTTGTATCTTAATTGCAGGATTGTTTGAGAGGGGATACATTCAACCTCTTCCTCCTATGGATTCGATAAACCTTGGGTTACTCACTTAAGGGAAATTTGCTGCTGTCCTACAAACATCTGCGCTTGGAGGCCCAACAAGTGTACAAGAATAGCAACATGTAATAGACATCATAATGCTCCAGTCGGAAAGAAGCTTCAAAGATAACACCATTGAGAGAAACATAGACAACTTCGATTCCTTGGCCATTGCTACAGACCAATACACCAAAGTATACTTTTCATGCTTCTAGAGAGATAAGGTGCACATCAGAAGTAAGGCCCCTATCAACCCGATGCTCAACCAAGAAGTCGGCTGAGATTTGGCCTTTAATAGACTTCAGAGACTCATAAGCCAAATCATATTTGATCAACCCGTAAGCCCATTTTCCGGTTTGATCACTAAGAATCGGCCTTCACAACATGCATGTATTTGATGACATCGATCTGACAGGATATGGTGCACATACGAGATATCAGAAGGTGTCGCAACTTGGTGCAAGTGTAGTATAGGCATAAGCATAGTTTTTTAATAGACATATACCTCGACTCAAAATCCAGTAAGCGCCGAATCAAATGTGTGATGGTGTATTCTTTCCCTTCGGTCTCTTGGATCTAGGTGGCACCAATAAATTTATCCACAGATGCAATATAAAGCCGAAAAGGCTCTTGCACGTCTAGGTTCCCTTAGGGAACACAAGCTAGGATTGGTTCACCCAGATCCCTAGATACCATTTGAGGTCTTGATCGTAAGACATGGCATGCCCCTAATTGGGATACTAGTCGGACCTCGTCCACCAAGATCAATCTAATGCGATAGAACTTTTTCCGTTATTAGCTCACCCGCCATAGTATTATGCCCTAGGGGTAAATGCCACTTCACTCCTCCATTTTCCTTACTTTCAGGAACTTCGTGAGTCCTTAACAATTTATTTGGGAGCCTGCTCAAATGGGTACAATTAAGAAGAAAGCAAGATAATGCATCTGGTTCAAGTCATAAGCTCTGCAACCAAACCATTAAGGACTTGAGGATGCTGACGAGTATATGTGACCCCCGTTACCAGATGAGGGCAGATTCATCCATAGGAATGAACTGTGTGGGACGATTGAGTCTAGACGCTTCCGGCGAGATGAGATGGGACACACTACCAAAATAATCCCATCCACCAAACATATCATTCAAGCGCGGGGCCTAGAACACATCCTGGACATGGCACCACCAAACAGCCAGATCGTGGCCAAAAGGGGTGTTCGATCATGGACTTCATTGCTGCAGCTCAATCCCATGTAACCTCCTCTAGCCATCATATCATACACATTAATAGAGGACGCATAATTCTCATCGAGCCGTACAATATAAGGCAGGTGAAGACACGCCTACTAGACCATTGTCACCGCTTACGCATACCTTTACCCATACTGTGAGCATACTTGTTCACATATCAAACACAATAACCGAATAGGAGTAGGGTTGTTACCCGTGTTCATCGGGGGACCAAACGTGTATACGTTGCTATTTACCTTCTGTAGTGCCCTATAAATCTATTGCCATGAAAAAAACCCGAGAATGGAAAAGTATATCTAGACCTCCTATATTTTTCCCTCAAAAAGAATCATAGGGTTGTCACCATGGCCGCCATGGGAGGGGCAGGCACAGGATAGCCCGCTCTGATATTCGGATCAGGCAATTTTTGCATCTACCACCTATCACACTTAGATTTCCCGAGTCTGGGGATTATTGTTGGGTTATGATGATGTGGTAGCGGACTAGGTGGGCAACTTAGGACCGTACTCACCAGGTGTTGTGCAGGACCAGCCAGGCGCAGATAGTCGCACTACTCAGCGAAATGACACAATTTCATAGAATTTCGCTGAAAATTGGGGAATTTTGACAGGATTTTGAAATACCATGTAGGAGCAGTTCTGGCGAATGGATATTGCTTTTTAGTTTGAGAAAACAATTAATTAGGGTAAAAAAATTCGGAATGTCAGAACCAAGTGGTAAAATGTTGCAAGATTTTTAAATTGGGTAAAAGCTGTTGAAATGTCACAACTAAAGTATAAAGTGAGGTTACTCCTATAAAAGTTAGAAAGCAGATGCGCGGGGAAGGTGCACATTGGATTTCTACCCTATAGGAGCTAGAGCAGGTAAGGTCAAAAGATACAAACGTGCTTCTTTTTCTTGAAAGAGATCTCCTGTGCAGGATTTGGCTACGAGATATACTGTAAGGTGAACTTATTTATAGATAGACGTAAATATGTGATGGTTAATTGACCCATACCTAATCTGACAATGACATACTCTTAAAGGAAGTGCTTGATATATTTGTTGAAATCATTTGGAGAACACAAGAACACGTTAGTATAAAACCCCCCTACAGAACTAAGGCTCGTTTCAATGGGCCAATTCAACGATTTCTCATAATTCACACGAGAATTGAACCGTTCTATATTTATCCATGTGTTTGAAGACTCATTACGGTACTGTCAATGAGATTAAAGAGCTACCTAGTCCCAATATGTTTTCTAGGTACTGCTGTTCCAGTATAGTTGGGAGCTCAATGATTGGTAGGCCTAGCATGCAAACTAACACTTTCTTTGATTTGTATTTGTTCTCTTTGGTGTTGACTGGACAAAGCAACTGGAACCTCGGACACGCGACGACATTGAGGCATGCACTTTAATAATGCACCAGTTGCCACCGGCCACAGCAGACACCATAACGATGACACAAAGAAAAAGGTTATCAAAATGTTCAGAATCCTTCAAATCAACTTGCCAATTTGGAAGAACCAACGGCCAGATCAGCAGTACATGAATCAGAAATTTCCAGCGGTACTGGAATCTCCTCAGCTGTACTCATGTTGGTTTTGTTTGGGGGTAAAGGGCACATGATCGCCGTGTATCCGTCCTGCTGTCTGGATTCAAAGAGGTGCACCCTAATAGTTGTAAAGTTTAGCACCTCTTCTATTCAAAAAAATTGGAGTATTTATCATTAGGAATTAATCTTTCACGTTGCTAGTTTAACTTGTATGTAATTTTCTTTGGACTTGTATTCAATAGGATAATTTTTATTGAGTCAAGCCCCCATCTACAATTTTCTTCTGGTTTTGTCAACTTTTATAGAACAGAATTCTAGAAGACATGAGAAATTGCAATCACGTGTCCTTATTTATTTTGGTGATTCGAAAATCTTGCTCATCAAAGAGACCCTAAAGTATGAAAGATCAATGTAAACACGCATATTCACCATCTCACTCGATATAGTAACTTATGTGCAACAAAGTTTTCGACACATCACCACCCAAAAATAGGTGGCAACTTTCGCAACAATATTCTTGATGAATCATCCAATGCGCTCTTTCTTTGCAAGATATGGCTGATGTGCTCTGATGCTCTCCTCACTGGCCGGCCGGTTGCTGAAGGTGAAAATTGTATAGATTTGCGTTGCAGTGGTCAGGAGGGAATGGGTTAAGGGAGGAAGAGTGAGATGAGATAGAAAGGGGAAAAGACCTAGCACTAGCTTTGGGGAAAAGACCTAGTAAATCCGGTACATATGCATGTTTTGGGGCTGACCACACAAGTTGCCCTATATCCCCATGATCTTGATCGTGCGTGAAACAAGATTGGGAAAATGGGTACAGCATTATCAGCACTAGCTTACCTAGAGCTGCCTACCTACCCAGCTAGCAGGTTAAAGAGATCTGCATATATATGGTACAATGCCCCTGGCAACGCTCTCTTGTTTAATTATCTCCTCGTGGGTTTTCCGCGTTTAATAAACCATGGTTACTCAATCGGATTCTGGTCCTTTTCTAGGAAAACACAACAGAATGCATAACTAAAAGTTAGTTATATGGAAACTTCTCGTACACAATAACTAAATTTTCTTAGAGGAAAAGTTATCGCCTGGCTTTTTATGAAAGCACAATTTGTCTTCCTAAGGTCGCCAGTGTTACATGAAAGACACAAAACACGAGCTTACAGTTTTTCAAAACAAAACTCCTAAACAGACACTTTAACTAGAACAAGAGGCTCTCAGCTCGCAAGCTACAGGAGGGGAAGCACCCAGACGCCACTATACTACACAAAAGAGAACTTCTCAACGTTTCAGTCTTCGGACTAGCTTCTCAGATGCTCAAAGAGAAGAATCGTCGTGTATAGCCGATTCACCGTGTATCCTTTTTTTTTTAAACAAGGCAAAAGATTTGTCATTTTCATTAATTAAGGAGAAGTTTAGAGGTGTTACAAACCAAGGTCGAGACAAGGCTCGACCGAAAGAAAAGTCTACTCTCGCGGCACTAACACACTCAAGGCCTTAGCCCCCGCAAGAGACCATAATTTAGCCTCGTCTTTAATTCTAGACACCACCATCGCGATAAAAGAGGGATGGTTGCGAAAGACACGAGCGTTCCGCTCATTCCATATTTCCCAAGAGATGAGCATTGCCACGGAGGCAAGCACTTTACCATGTTGGGATCTACCATGAATCACCTCCATCCACCAATCTTTGACCTTGGGGAAAATGCTCCAATCCGCGGGGTGGATGTCAGTCATGCCCAACCAGGTCTTCACCGCGGTCCAAATTTGAGTCGAAAAATTACAGTGGAAAAGGAGGTGAGCCGCCGACTCTTGGACTTGATCACAAAGCTTACACCGCCCACAATTGTCCCAACCTCTTCGCTCCAACCTATCCGCCGTCCAAATTCTATCTTGAAGGACCAACCACGCAAAGATTTTACATGTAGGTGGTGCCCACGGCTTCCAAACCATCCTATGCATGTTTGAGGTTGTGAGAGATAGGAATTGCACCTTGTATGCCGAATTAGATGAGTAGCACCCATCATTGGAGAGCTTCCAAGTAATGGAGTCCGCCTCGTTGCACCGTGTATCCTGATCCCACAAGATTAACCATAGTTGAAGTAGTACAACCTGGAAGGCATCATCTCTGGAATGACATAAGATGTTTTGAAAGATAAGCTGTTGTGCCTATTCCACAAGACCACACTATCCATCAAACCACAGCACGCAATGCGGTACTGACAGTATAACTTTAGAAATCTTATCTTATACTAATATAATAAATCCTATTAATGCGACGCTGTACCGATGTTATACGGTATTCTGGGTCTTGCTTGTGTGATTAGATCAGATTTACATCTGATAATACCCAACACGAGTGATACGAATGAGGAATATAATTCTCTCTAGACGTAACAGAATATACGGACTTGATGCAGGGTTTTGATTATGATCCGTAGAGGGTCCCAGATGTGACAGGACTCCTGTCCCTGTCGATCAGATTTAGCTTACTTTCTTAGCTGGTAATGGGCACGGCAGTTTTGTTCCCAGGTTTGTTAGATGGCTTCAAAGTGGCAGTCCTTGTTTGCTTTGAGTGATTTAGTAGTTAAGGTTCTCCACAAGTTAGTTAATGTATTTATGTATATATGTACTTTGGTTGAACTTTTTCGGTCAACTACTGAATCGTTACAACATGTGTAAAAAACCCGTTTTATATTTTCACAACTGAGAACTATGGGTTTATATGATACATGTGGATATTGGTAATTTGATATACAGTGAAAAGATGGTGAATTAATGGTTTCCGAAATAAAATAAAAATAAATAAACATACTACATTAACTATTTGCGTTGAATATAGTGCATGGAAAAAAGGTGAAAAGATTCTTACTAGAGAATACTAGTATGCAAAGCTAGATTCCTGCCATCTTGAGTTGTCCATACAAAACTACGCGCCTTTAGCTGTGTGTTTCAGAAAGATATATAAACTTGAGGAAATGGCACAGGAGACATGGCAATCGTGTAAAGGATCTGATATGCCGTTCTTGAACAAGAAATATTTACTGGGCCAACGCTGGCGGGACCAAACTAGTGGAAGGCCATTGGTAAAATGCAGTACTCCACCATGCACACACACCTTCAGTTCAGTCCTCCAGTTCATGATGGGGCGAATGTAGCCAAGTAGTCAGAAAGGACATCAATAGAGAGAAAAATAAACACTGGTGATCTCATACTTGGCCTCACATTAGCAATTATAATTAATTAATTAACTAACTTTTTTCAGAAAGAGAACATGTAACCATCTTGAGTAGAATCTAATGGAGAAGAAGTTTCAGAGAAGCACACTTACCTTTGGTAGCTTTGATGCACACATATACTAGTAATGCATAGGAGCTCTCTAACAGCCTAAGAACATTTATGTTTTGCGAAAAAACAGCCTAAGATCGGTTAGCTTTGTTTACAGAACATCTGCACTGAGGTCAAAGTAGGTGATGCCCACAATTTCTAGATCTAGTTTTCCTTTTTGCAGTTTTAGGCAGGATAAGATAACCGGGGTTATCACCTACGGGCTGTCTCTTAGCATGAATTTATTTATGCGTGCCTTCCGAAACAACCACTGGGTAATATTGGCAAGATAAGAACCAACTGCTACATCTTGTCTAAATTTGATGTCGAATGATGCAACAACCTGATGAGACATGGGAGCACAAGCAAGATCACATCTCACCATCTTTTTCTGTAATTGGATGATGGAATACTGCTATGGACAAGAAACAAGAAAACTGACACCAGCAAGTTACTACTACTCAACATCAGCGAGATTAGTTCTAACAAAGCAATGTAAGTTTAAATTTGTAGTTGGTTGTGGTTTGCAAGCTAACAAATTTGCTTGAGGAACAATGGGGTGTCATTGAACAATGAGGATACATTGATGTATCCTTGTATTTGGTGGTGGACTACTAATTACGTTCGTACGCTAAATTTTGGGAATAGATAAATATGGAGGCCAGCTACATGTCTACTTATACAGAACCTCTGAGAAAAAATCTCTATGGGCAAGCTGCTTCTATGAAACATAAATAGCAGAAGACTAGCTAGTAACATGAATTCCATGGACAGAGAGTGGCCTGGTTGAACTATTGTTGCTAAAAATGCCATTCGCTACCTGCCGTGTACAAGAAATATATGTGATATGTGTGTGCCAACTTTTCTTGCTTTTCTTTTCAAAGTGAACACCTGGATCCTGCTCAATTTCCCTGTGTTTTCTCGACATTTACATGGTCCTCATGTTGCATAATGACAGTGTTGCTGCCTCAGGAGCTAACTGGGCAAAAAACAGGAATTGCATCAGATATGGAAAGATACATCCAGAAAGTATGTGGTACAGATGCATAAAACTCCAACACAGTACCATAATAATATGATGTCTTTTGCAGCTAGCTGCTACGGACCTGAAGGGACCAAAACTCTGCATTCCAACTCCTCGCCGCATCTTATGGTGAAAGGAAGCTTATTTATTGACATTAGTTATATGCTGGGTCCAGCGCCAATTGATCAACTTGAAGGCAAACATAAATTAGTTAACAATACTACATAACAATAAAATCTGAATTTTGAACCGCCCTCGACCCTTGAACAGGCTCTTCATGCACATCATAGAGCCGTTTCCTCTATACATAAAGTAAAAACCATGCGATCGTATTTTATAAGTAGGAATACTCATATCTGTCATCTTCTTGAGACTAAACATGCATATCCCTGTGATTAGACTCATTAATTATCTTATAATCATTACATTCTTCAAACTAATACTACATATCTTTCTGCAAGGAAAAGTTGCATCCCGTATATATAGAACTAGTAACAATATGATCTTCTGAAATGGTATCCGCTATTGATCGCAAGCAATCTCTGCTAACTAATAGTACTAATTCACACAGTTTCCCAGAAATCTGATCATAGATAGCTGGTCACATAGTGGAGGACAATCTGTGCACTACTATTCTTGATCAAGTCACTTTTCAGGGATCGTTTTTGAGTTCGCCAATGGTGATGTAGTCAACATATATCTCTTCTGCTCTTGTCAGCTAAGCTGTTCATTCTGAGGACTTACGTATGGGTGGTCATTCTTTTCACTTGCTCTGTACCTTCTACCTTTTGCGAACGGAAAGATCTTGGGGAATGATATTTCTTGGACGGGGAATAAAAAAGGAAAATAATTAATTTTGATTGGTACTTACTTTAAGATGGTCTCAATGATGTATATGAAGAACTCACATGGGTGAGATACCATCGGGAAACACCTTCCACTCATGGACATTGTGATGGAAAGCTGTCAGGAATAAGCAACCTTGTGAGCCAAGGGCACCAAAATTCCTGCATATTAATGAATGCTGTCTAATCTCTTCCGTGTAAGTTGATTGTTAGATTTTGGAATTCACCCCCTTTTGAAGCAACTCCTAATTTCTGTAATGATGGTTAATCCAACTAATTCAGTAGCAAGCAATCAATAATGAGGCAACAAACTAACAAACCCCTTCCGTTCAAGTTCATTTTCTTCTAATTATGGATCATGATTCCTGTTGTAAAAATAATCATGGTTTAGCTAGGAATTAGTTAAGGTTTGTAATGAGTAGATTTTAAGCTTAGGATTCTTGATACAAAACAATTACCACAACAAATGTTTATAGCCCTTTTCTTTTTTTTCGAAATGGGGAACGAAACCCCGGCCTCTGCATCGAAACTGTAGAACGTTAGAGAGGGAGAGTTTGGGGGAAGCCTCCCACGTGTAATACGTGGGGTTCCGGTGTTTATATAGGGCTCTAGGCCAATTAGGGTTAGGGTTACATGGTGGTTACAATCAGAGTATATGTACAACTAATATACGCTAACACCCCCCCCCCCCCCCCCCCCCCGCAGTCGCAGTGGGAGGTTCTCGAACGCAGAGACTGGACCGAAAGTCGAAGAAGAGCTGGCTCGGTAATCCCTTTGTCATAACATCAGCAAACTGTAGTGCAGAAGGGACATGTAGAACACGAACTTCTCGAAGAGAGACCTTCTCGCGGACAAAGTGGATGTCAATCTCAATATGCTTGGTGCGTCCGTGTTGCACAGGGTTGGATGACATGTAGATGGTGGAGACGTTGTCACAAAAGACAAGTGTAGCAGAGCGAAGAGGTCGATGGAGTTCCTGGAGGAGCTGACGAAGCCAACAGGACTCAGCAACTGCGTGTGCAACAGCTCGGTACTCAGCTTCAGCACTAGAGCGTGAAACCATAGTTTGTCCCTTGGAGGACCAAGGAAATGAGGCTGTCACCGTAGTAGACGCAATAGCCTGACGTGGAGCGACGCGTATCTGGGCAACCATCCCAATCCGCATCAGAGTAAGCTATCAAGGCTGTCAAAGACGATGCACGAAGGTGTAGACCAAACTCCATAGTGCCACGGACATAGCGGAGAACACGTTTCACAAGAGCCATGTGAGACGTGTGGGGAGCATACATGTGAAGACAAATCTGCTGAACCGCATACGTGATGTCTGGACGAGTCGGTGTAAGGTACTGAAGTGCACCAGCGAGGCTCCGGTATTCTGTGGCATCAGAGAGCAGCTAACCATCGGTGTCAGAGATCTTGGCTTGATTGTCAACAAGGGTTGATGAGGGGTGACACTTTGCCATACCAGCCCGCTGAAGGACATCAGCAGCGTATTGCCACTGGGAGAGAAACAAACCATCTGGAGATCTGCGTACAGCAATACCGAGGAAGAAGTGTAGGTCTCCAAGATCAGTCATAGCAAACTCGCTGTGTAGCTTGTCGAGAAGACGCTGCAGAAACACGGTGGAGGATGCAGTGACAATTATGTCATCGACGTAAAGGAGAAGGTATGTCGTGTCCTGACCGAAGCGCACAACAAACAAGGAAGTATTTGAGACGGAGGCAACAAATCCCAGTGTGGTCAGGTATGCAGCAAACTGTTGGTACCAGGCACGCGGAGCTTGCTTCAGGCCATAGAGGGACTTGTGCAGACGACAAACATGATCAGGTCTGGAGGCATCAACAAAGCCAGAGGGCTGCTGACAGTAGACAACCTCATCGAGATTCCCGTTGAGGAAAGCATTCTTGACATCAAGCTGGTGAATAGGCCAAGAACTGGAGATTGCAATGTGGAGAACCAGAAGGACAGTGGCGGGCTTGACGACAGGGCTGAAAGTCTCGTCATAGTCGATGCTGGGACGCTGGGAGTAACCACGTACCACCCATCGCGCTTTGTAGCGAGCAAGGGTGCCATCAGAGGTGGACGTGGAACAAGAGACCACGTTTTGTTGTCGAGGAGAGCCTTGTGTTCATCTGCCATAGCTGCACGCCAACGAGGATCCTGCATTGCCTACCAGAAGGTGGTGGGGACCGGAGCAACGGTGTTGTCGATGACGGAGAGATCCAACCGATCCACAGGACGAAGGACGCGACCCGAGCGCGACGTTTTGGGAGCCGATGTAGCATGAGCTGGCGGGCAGAGGAGCCGGAGGGGCGAGGCACAGCACGCTGCGTTGTCGATGTAGAGGTCGAGGGAGCCGCATCAGCTTGCCGTGCCGCGGCAGAGTGATCCCACGCGGCAGCATGCGATGATGCCGCGGCAGCCTGCCGTGTTGCCTCGGCAGCGCGTCGTGGTGGCGAGACAGGGGGTCCTGTGGCGGGCGGTCAACAGGTGAGCCCTGGACCGCAACGGCCTGGGCGACCGGTGGCGCGTCGAAGAGGAAGTCGAGGCGCCGCGACGTAGCTGGAAGTTGGGGCGACGGTGGCACTGCAAGCTGAAAGGGAAATACAGTCTCGTCGAAAACCACATGGCGGGAGATTAGTATTTTTCCAGATGACGGATCATAGCAGCGATACCCGCGGTGATTGGATAGATATCCAAGGAACATCGGAGGAGGCATCGGAGGCCGAAGGGAGCGACATCAGGGAAGCGCCGCAGCGGAGGAGGAGGCGGCGGCGCTAGGGTTGGTAGGGTTCTTTGTAGGATCGATCTAGGTTTTAGGCTGATACCATGTAGAACGTTAGAGAGGGAGAGTTTGGGGGAAGCCTCTCACGTGTAATACGTGGGGTTCCGGTGTTTATAGGGCTCTAGGCCAATTAGGGTTAGGGTTACATGGCGGTTACAATTAGAGTATATGTACAACTAATATACGTAACAGAAACGATGCACACGGCCCTTTTTACTGCAAATTATATCCCTTTTCTAGATAAATAGAGAGTTCTATCATTCAAGAGGCCTCTCACAGTAGGTGCACACAACCAAAAAAATTAGCAGGTTATCTGCCGAAAGGCTACCAAAATTCCAAGATGACTATCTTAAGAATCACATGGCTTTATATGATTTCCACCAATGCCGGAACAAAAACTACGTGGCTGTAGCCATCAAAGTCTGTCAACTTGACCCGTAATATCCTGCACTTGCTGCCACTGCATGGAAGAACAAGATCGCAGCTAACTGACACGCCAAAAATTATATGAAACCTGTGTGCTCTTTTCTTTTGGAAGATAGTCACCCCTTTCTTTTTTTATTTTGACGATTACGGAAAGTTGCGTATATATATGTGTGAAACACAGCCACACAAGAGCGTATATCTTCTTCATGCATACATTATATTTGTTATTTCTTATGAATTATTGTAATAATAGTTCGTCTGTAAGAATCTTGTGGATAGAAGGGGAGGGAAAATAGTTGGTTTAACATCTAGGTGTCTCTGTATTTAGATTGACCCACATAGATATAAGAAAATAACATTCAACTTAAATTTACACAGACCTAAAGATTATAAATATCCAACACGTATAACTGACACCTAATATTACCGAGATCTCTTATATTCACATGACTTTTTCTTGAGAAGAAATTACGACCGCGTCATTGATCGACATGGAAATTTGGCCTGTGCCACTAAAATTATCTCAATTGTGTGCGCAAATAGGCATGCTGCTCACCTTCCGTCGGTGCGACTACACGTGTGATCTTCCTTGTTAGCTGTCGCGCATCTATTCGGATTTGTATTTCATCGCCATGTGCATAAACAAGATCTGAACAAACTTAAATAGGAAGATTGGTAATAAAATGGTTGCATGATAGGTGTTTGATCAGTAGACCAGGCAAACACGGATGACACAATTAAACGATATAATAGAATCAACGAGTATTTGATGCTTCTCGGCCTTTTCACCTTCAAAATTTTGTTCTAGCCGCTCTTCCTCTAAAATTGTACATGTCGTTGCGAATGAGAGGTAGACCGGTGTCGTCAACCCGGCCAACCCAAGGTTTGAACTCGTGTGGATGTTTTCTGCATGCCTCATCGTGGACATAAGTTGTTGGCAAGTCGATTATAATTGGGTATCAGCAGATCACATCCGCGATATGGATGATGATCAAATGCTTGAAGGTACATGTACTCTTTGGCGACCAAGGGGATGGCAAAGATTCAGGGTCATCAGAGTCTAATGGCACGTAGTTGCGAATGATCGTCTGCAGGACCTAAACATCGTACACTTTTGGGTTGGTGCACGGTTTCTCAACCACACCTTCAGTCGATTCACCAATTGTTCGTGGGTGGCAACATCTCCTCCATCTAGACGCTAAGGTTGTTCACAAGTAGTTTGTATAGGATGTCAAGCTCTAACACCGAGGCATCATAGGCTTAATACCATCATGAGAAACTAGTGCTCACGCCACCCCACTTGAACGAATGCATGGTCATGATGCGGTCGAAGTCGTTATTGAATTTGAACAGCACAAAGTAATCCGGTAGCAGCGTGCACACCATGGTGAGCACTTCTCTCCACCGGAACAAAGGATCAAGTTGTTTTCTACAGGTGAATATTAAGAGGCTTTTATCAAGTTTTCATATTTATCTTTGTTCTGGAGAATCATACAAAGATGAATATGAATGTATTTCTTTATTCTCTTGTTGTTGTTTACATGAGTTTCAGCAACATTCTCCACCTCTCCGTGCAACTTCTTCATATTCCAAAAGTTGTTCCACTTCCTGGACTTCTTGTTCTTCATCAACTTGTTGCACTTCATTTTGTTGATCACTTTGCTAAAATTCATGCACTTCGTCCATCTCAACATTTTCTACATCACCCCTCTATTTTTATTCTCCAACCTTTTCTTCCCCATCTTATTTCCCTTATTTTTTCTCTGAAGGACAGTGTTACACTTCAACATCTTCCTCACTCGGAACATGGACATCTACAAAATCTTGCGGACTAGTTTTTTTTTTTTTTGCATAGTCTCTTGATATGGCCATCCACGCCTTCTGCATTTATTTTTCCTTGAATTTTTTTCATGATAGTACTTTATCCTTTGTTTCCTAGGCTTTATAGGTGTCCTCCTAAGAACATGTGCTTCAAGTTTGACCCCTGGATTTACAATCTCCCACTGATTTTGGTTTGTCATTGGTGGTATATTTTCTGCATGTGTTGCGCAGAACTTGGCCATAGAGAAGTACTCATCCATAAATTTATATTTCATCACCTTCACCTCTCACCTTTAAGATGAAGAGGGGAACATGGTTACATGAGACAAGTAATTTACCACTTCCTGCATGATCACGTCATGTTTACAATATCCATATGAGACCTCATTCTCAGATACATGTTTTCTATTGCATAAACCTCACATAATGTATTGGAACTTCTGATCATCTTCATCTGTATTCCTCTCATTTTCCTGATCATGTTCATTAGTAAATCACTTTTGACACTAATTTATGGCCTAGAAATTTCCTTGCACTGTTTATTTGCTTAAAATTTATTCTACATTACTTAGTTGGATGACTGGATCTAGTAAAAGAAGCATTGCAAGTGCTTCCAATTGCCTAATCTTGGAATGGAAACACTTTACCAAATTGTTTCTTAAATTACCAAACTTGATTATAGCCCATGTTTGGGCGTGAAATTCTTCAAGGTTTTTTTCCACCTTGGGTTGTGTTAACATGTTCTGCATGTAAGTAGAATACCTACTTGGAATGTATATGTATGATGTTGGCGACAAGTTGTCTTTAAAGACCTTTCCTTTGAACTTCTTCATGAAGTTAACATACATGTGCCATGCATTTTCTATGCTCAACCCCAAGAAATACTACATCAACAACATTCTTTACTACTTTGCATGCATCAGTGTGCATCACTAAGGCTAGAGGGTGACCTATTACTCCCCTATGAAACACTTCCAGCTTTCATTGGATTCACGAGCCAAAATAGCATAAGATACAAGGAATACCCAATTAATCATGGGCATCTACAACTCTGTAGCAATATTTCATCTAAACTTTCATGTCACATGTGTGGAGTTTATTGCCAAATCTTGTACATATTCCCTCTCCAAGTTTTGACTCTTCCTTTCACAAACTCATAACCAATATCAAGAACACTCCTAGGTGTCACGTATTAGCAATCTCTACTTTGAAACTATACAACATGTGGAAACTGGCATTCCACTTGCCTTGAATCGGGTTCAAAGACATATCATTTCCATCAAAGGACTAAGGGAGGAGGTCGTGGAGGTGCACAACGGTGGGCGACGGAATTGTGGCAAGGATGGCAGTGGTAGCCACTAGATTGGAAAAAATATGGCCACCCAAATGTGGGCTTGAATTCTCGAACTTGGTACTCCGGTGACCCCCGCTGACGGGGTAAGTGGTGGGTCCTGCATATAAGAAAATGTTCAAAAAAACAACATTTTGAGGCCATGCTGGCATGGCTATAAGGTGGCTCCCACATGTGAGAAACGAGTCAAATAGACAACAAGTTTGTCTAATCTAACGACAACTGGCGTGAACTATCCGGTGGCATAAAAACAACGACTTGCCAAGATATAGTGGTGCGCGTACAATTGAAAGAATTTTAGTGGCAACATCCACATTTCGGCGAGAAGTAGTGGCACGAAACTAACTTCCCCTATGTCAGTCAATTTTGTGTTGTGCTAGATCTCCATCCAACAATTATTATGTAACCATATTGAAACAAATGTATATCGACTATAAATACAAATACAAATATTATGAAGCTAATGGAACCTAAAAAAAATTATTTAAGGCGCACATATTGTCAACGAGCATTTTCGTTCAGCAAAAAAATGAGTAACCGAAACCCGAAACCAACTAATTTTTGGTAAACTAAAACAAGGGACTCGAGGACCAACTAATGCTTATAATGCACCATTCAGAAGCCTAAATATATAGCTACATTTTTATTAGATGCATCTTTCTTTTTCCCATGATCACACAACATTCTAAGAATACACCACACAAATCAATTAAGCTACGATAGCGTACGTTTCCACCCGTTAGAGAGAGCGAGAGACACGTTTTCAAAACCCATTGTTTCTGTAAGTTCCAAATGCAACAAATGTTCAGAGAGATCTAGAGTGCAACGTTCTGATCAGGGTTGAGGACTGGATCATGCGGCTGGGAGTGGGCGGCTCACTGTACAGCACCAGCAAAAGGGAGGCGCCCCCGACTATATAAACCACCACCCGTCGCCGAGGCCAAACCACACAAGAAGCAGTCGCATCTCTTGCAGAGGAGCTAGCCACTGATCCTTGTGTCACGTAGAAAGGGAGTAGGAAAGAGGGGGTTTTGGCTTAGGCTGAGATCTTCTCTCTCTCTCTCTCCCTCCTCTTCCCACACGCCCTTCTCCCTCTAGCTAGTCGCCATGGCCGGAGGCCTCCTCTCCATGGCTCACCCGGCGGTCAGCATCTCCGGCATCGCAGGTAATTAGCTAGCGGAGAAACAATGCACACTGACTCTATGTTGATTAGCACACACACCTTTGGTGTTCATCATATGCATGCAACTCACGCATGCTTGATGATCATCATCTACATTGATCATCTACAAACACTACACGCGGACACGGATTTATTGCTGCGCGCACCTAACAGGGCTAAACCTCCATTAATCTAGCGTGCATCCCTTCCTAGTTTCTTACCAACAGCTCACCGTGCACTCTCTCTCCCGAATTCCCTTTCTTGGGCGATTGGTTGAGCGGTGACGGATGCGTGTTCCCCCCCTGCAACTTCCTTGCCATTTGTTGCACCCGCACTAAAAAAACACGTAAACACTACTCTACTGCCAATATACAATTAAAGAATGCCACCGCAAAACTAACAACGTCGGTTTTCCTCTTCCCTTTGTGCAGGAAACATCATCTCCTTCCTGGTGTTCCTCGCACCAGTGTAAGTACCCACCTACGTATATCCATCATCGCACTAATAATCTTGAATCTTTCGGCGCCATTAATCTGATGATGCGTGGCATGGAATTTGCAGGGCGACGTTCATCCAGGTGTACAAGAAGAAGACGACGGGCGGGTTCAGCTCGGTGCCGTACGTGGTGGCGCTCTTCAGCTGCGTGCTGTGGATCTTCTACGCGCATTTCAAGACCGGCTCCGCTCTGCTGCTCACCATCAACGCCTTCGGATGCGGCGTCGAGGCCGTCTACATCGTCTTCTACCTCGTCTACGCGCCGCGCCGCGCCAGGGTCAGGACGCTCGCCTACTTCTTCCTCCTCGACGTCGCCGCCTTCGCGCTCGTCTTCTTCGTCACCGTCTACGCCGTCGCGCCGCCCCACCGCGTCAAGTTCCTCGGCAGCGTCTGCCTCGCCTTCTCCATGGCCGTCTTCGTCGCACCGCTCTCCGTCATCGTAAGTAATACTAAGTCTCTCTTCTGGTCTTGGTTGGGTCATGCATGACATGACACATATATCTCCATGGATCGATGGGTGCAGTTCAAGGTGATCAAGACAAAGAGCGTCGAGTACATGCCCGTCGGCCTCTCCTTCTGCCTCGTCCTCAGCGCCGTCGCCTGGTTCTGCTACGGCTACTTCACCCATGACCCGTTCGTCATGGTACGTACCTGACCATTATACTCTACTTACACCATTGCCACCAGCCTCGTCAATATATATAGATCTCTGACTGTGGTCATGAATTGTGTGCAGTACCCGAACATCGGAGGGTTGTTCTTCAGCGTCGCCCAGATGGGGCTCTACTTCTGGTACAGGAAACCCAGCAACGCCGTGCTGCCGACGACTACCGACATAGGTGACGGCGGCGCCGCGGAGCAGCAGCAGCAGGTGATCGAACTGCCCGTGCACACCGTCGCCATCCTGTCCGTGGGCCCCGTCCCGGTCCTCGGCATGCACAAGATCGAGGTCAGGGCGACCGAGCAGCAGACCGACGTCGGCAAGGTGCCGGAGGTCGACAAGCCGGCGGGGCTCATCGAGATCGTCACCGCCGCGTGAGACAGGGACAGAGACTTCGACAGCAACAGGTTACAGATCAGAGCAGGAGAAGTGAGATGGGTTTAGTTGGTTAAGTATCATTGCACTGCAGGGTGTGCTCGTGTGGGTTGATTAGTATTGGATTGTGTGTGGTCGTTAGCTGATTGTCATGTTCAGGTGTGCCACTGTCGACTGCAGGTTTAGTCGATCGTATAATAAGACGAGCTACTACTTATGCTGTTACATGTGTACTGGTCGTGCCCTTGACCGATCAGTCAATTGACCAGATGTTTGAAACGTGAACATGGCGATATTAATTAATTACCTGGAGATTGTGTAACTAACTGATTAGTTTAGCTGTCTCTTACTACTTGTTGTGTTTCCTGGCTCAACCAAACAACATTTCTTATAGTAGTGTCTTTGCACTGCTTTCCAAAAGCGCTGAAAAGTGAAGTGGTTGATCGACCAAACAATGTAATCTAGAAACACCGCAGCTGGCATGATACATACAAGATTTAATTAACAACACATCCATCAGGAAATCAGCTACTTAATTGTGTTGTCCCAATATAGCTTCTAGCTTGACAATGAAGAGCGCATCCACGGAGACCGGAGGGTGTGACTAGATAGATGGTGCCATCAGCCATCATCAGGCCTGGTTCCCGCCACCATACTCTTCGACGAGCTTTGTCACGAGTGCCATAAGATCAACAAACGCACTGAACGATGCTCGCAGAAACCGAGCCTCTACTGCTTCAAAGTGCCTGAAAGTTCGCAGATGGGTGAGAAGGTTTAAATGGTTAGTTACACATCAAGGAGCGGCGCAAAGGAAACTCTTAGAAGTGTCGGTGTAGATTTACTGACACGAGAAGTTTGCCACCAGAAACAGTCATCGCCCTCCTGACCTTATCTGGCTGCAACTGCGATACGAAAAGATCAAAAGGGTTTCAACAAACGTGCCATGAACAAAGAAACAACAGGAGATTATGAAGGCAGTGATCATCTTAAGTGGTCAAATGAGACTCTTACCTCCTTGTCAACAGCTAGTGTCTTGTAGACAACGACCGCATGTTCCTCGGATCCATAATCAACTTCATAATCACTGGCAAATGAAAAGTTAGTATTGCACTGTAGAATTTCTCCAAAAACCACAAACATGAAACAACAGATTAAAATTTACGGACTGGCAGCAAGAGGACATCCGCGTCACAACATTGCAATTTATCTGTTACATTAAGTTCTGATGATACAGTACTGCGTGTATATGGTGTCTCGGTTCTCAAATAAGCAACGCTGTGAAGGTAGCAGATGAGCACATGATCTGAAAAATATCAAGTTATTTATCACTAGTTCAAGGACTTCTTGGTAAGGTTGCGGTTGGTCGAAATAGGCACAACAAAGATATGCACACAAGTTTTCAGTAAATGTTAGCATCCATCATTCAGGAATCCGTACCATTGGGTTAAATAGGATTTGCATCGGGAATTCAGAAACGAGCTAATATTGATCATACATTTGGTAACTGGGGTCCCTAAACAGGTTAGAGCATTGGTTTTAGTGGGAGCAGCTGATGCTTGTGGAGCTATTTGGCTGTCTAGGAATGATGTGATGTCCAATCGCAAAGTCATTAACCATCCTATGCTAATATTGGTTGCAGCAGTGGTGGCTTGTTCAGAAACAGGGACGGTAGGAACTGATGGCTTTTGGGAGCAAGATGCTGACGCAGTGGCGTCTGAATCTTCACGAGTTGGAATCTTCGCAGTATTCGGCTTTCATACATTCCATGTCAACGCTTGACATAGGTGATTTAATTGGTGATAGCTCAAATTTCTAAAATCGCATGATGTAAAACTTGGAAAGCTGGATAATGTGCGCGTAATCTCAATTGACCGTGCAGTAATTTCTGCCTATAACTACAGCCAGCTACTATCAGGCAATGCATCAAACACCACACGCGCAAGGTAAAGTAGTAAAACACAAGCCAGCACTCAGCAAGCTACAGAATTTACAGCACAAGAAGCTACGAAGCCCACGAAACTGACGACAGCCGTCTTCACCAGAGGTGCGAGCAGGCCGGGAGAGGGAATGGGGGCAGTCACCAGCTCACCACGTGAAGTCCCACGCGGAGGAAGAGGCTTTGGCCACCGCGTCAGCCATCGCGGCCGCGGCTGGTTGAACTTTCCCTCGCGAGCTCGGCGCGCCGGTGGCTGGTCCTGGGAGAACCGCGCGAGAGCGATCTAGGACTGGCCGGACCCGGACGCCTCGTGTCGCGAGCGCAAAACCGAACTGCGGCCGAGGGCTCTGTTCGATTCGGTCATCCCCTGCCGTCGGATCGACCGTTGTAGGGCTACTAGGACTCCTAGGAGCCTAGGAGGCTAGGACCATAACTGGCCAAACGGGCCGGCCTCACGATTCGTATTCGTGCCACGCCGGGCCGGCCCACAAGCGGCAAATCGATCTCCGGCACGGCTCGATAGCACGAATGCGACCCGATGGGCCGGGTTAAGCACGGCCCGTTAGGCACTAATACGGTCCATCTGACACTATTACGACCCAAAATTTAAAAATATATAGATAAAATAGCTATAAAATTAAAAAAAACTAATCGGGCCATGCTGTGCCAGCCCGCGTGCCCAGAATCGGAGACAGTTAGGGGCCCGGCCGTGCCGTGCTTGGGCCATGCCAAATCGACCGTGCCGTGGGCTAGCACGTTCGGCCCGGCCCATTTGTCCACCTATAGCTAGGACGGTAGGCTGTCGGCAGAAATGTGGGTATTTTCTGTCAACTTAGGAGGCATCAAAACCCCCTTTTTTAGAGATTGAACCGAGCTTTATTAATACAAAGGACTTAAGGCTGTGATCTAAAAACTAAGGTCTCACCATCACCCAAACCTGTGATGCATGTAAATTTGGCGTAATTGTGAGACGGATAATTGGTTGTACGGCGGACTAGACTATAACACTTCGGATTTGCTAATCCTCAGGTGTCTGTTTTTTTCTTATGTCTCAGTCACCCCAAAAAATATGTATAAGTTGCACTTTTCTAAAAGAAATGTGCAATTGCCAGAAAAGTGCAACTCATTCCAGTTGCACTTTTTTTTAACTGCAGTTGTACTTTTCTAAGGTGACTGAGACTTAAGAAATTCTCAAGACATAGACAAACCCATACTTAAAGGTTCAAAAGAAAAACTTATGGCAACTCCAACGGGACGATATGAAAGGGTGTTTGGATGGTCATGGCACCCAACAGGGCGACCCATTTAGTCTCTTCTATCCGTTTTGTGACTAATCTTGTAATTCTTTCATCAAAATAATAGCAAATAAATGGCAATTCGTTAAGTCCATGTCGGCACACAAATTTATACAAGATAATCGCACGAGACCCTGCACGTGGTCCGGCCTAGTTTATGAAAAACACACAAATGCAATGTGAAATGTTGGTGGTCGCACATCTCGATCGATCATAAACTTTAGCTTCTTCTCAAAGCAAGCCCTTTATACTGGGTCCATGATGGTCAAGTCGGCCTTCATGATTCGGGCCTTCTCGGTGAGTATCGCAAACTCAAGTTTCTTGGCTCTTGACAGGGAATTGGCTTCATCAATCTAAACCTTTTTTTTTCCTGTAATTGAAAAAGGTTCTTCGTTGCCTACTCTTTCTCTCGATGTTTTCTCTATTCTCTCTCTTCCCTCTTCTCACTTTCCATCTCCTTGGCGGCTATGAACCCTTCAATGTCTCTTGCAATGTGATTTGTCTCGGTGTTATGCTTTGCATCTAGTTTGGAGTTGGTCCTCCTCCTCGACCTCTTCTCACTTGGGTTGTCGTCAAGCTCGAGACCGATGAGTCGGAGCCATGACTTTTCCCTTGAGAAGTAGCATTGCCCCTACCTATTTTGTGTGGCACGTTGAGGTCTGTCTTGCCGCTTTAGACAATTCTTGATCAACATCCAACAATGGGTCAAGGTAAATGGTTTACCCTCATGTTCGGCCTTGAAAGTATCCAAAGCTTGACACATATATATGTAAAGATATGTTCATACATAGAGAAGAAGATATATATGGTCATATGGATAAGGGGAACAAAAACATACCATGTCTTTGACGCCAATGTCACTCACGGGCCGACCCTTGACGTAATCGTACGAATCATAAACTCGTTGCACTCCGTTTGAATAATCCCCACCTCTTTTAAAGGGACTCTTCTGTTTGATTACTCTTAAATTTGTTGGGCTCAAACTTTTGGTGTTCATGGAAGTAGAAGGCAACCATTTTCCAATATACTCCTCACTTTTCACCGGCACCACAAACTGGATTTTATCCAATTTCCATTCATGCCTCGCAAAGCCTCATATCCTCATATTTCGTGTATCATTCACCCGTCACACTTTGTCGTCTCTTTTGTGTCCGACCTTGTTGAGTGGGCTTAGTGTCAAACAATGTCTCTTCATCAATGTCGACACTCTCGTGTTGAGTATCTTAAACGCCATCTTATCGAGCCTCTTGACCACCTCATTGATCATCTTTAACATGAGACAATCAGTATCACCGTAGTACGCCGCATCGGCCGGTGTCATGCCCGGCGTTTCAGCAAACAGATTGCGGACATTAGGAAGGTTGGCTAAGAAGAGCACCCGCGGAGCCTTCCTTTACGTCGAAGGTGAGTCGCCGACCAGAGGCGACGTTGAGATCAAGGAGAGGTAGCAGCACGCATGTAGATCGATACGTCTCTCAGTGAGTCGTGAATCCCTGCATCTTTGGCCGACATGCAAATCGATCAACAACCATCGATGTCGGCTTTGTTGTTCTGGACTCCATCGCTGTCTTAAATCGTGGATAGCAAGGATGAACAGGCCAACAGATTTGTGTGCTTGGGTGCACCAGAAAAATATAATGAACACAAGGATTTAGTCAGATTTAAAATAGCAAAATCTAGTCCACACGATTTATTTCCCAGCCCTTTTAAAAAGTACTATCTCTGTGTACAACATACACAAACCTACATATTTTTAAACCGAAATTTCTTGATTTCACACTTTATAAGAAAACATGCAAGCACAAAGATATCCGGTGCTTTTAAAAACTTGACAGTCGGATCCACGGTTCGCTCAGGCTGTCAGGCATTTTCCCAACATAATATATTTTTCAGCAAACTGCATACTGACGGTGAGAGAAGCGATGCTCGTCATGGAGCACACTGCACAGGTTCATTTTTGTATTTATATAACGATTGTTTACAAGATTGAACCATCTTAACCGCTACTGATAACACAGATCTTCAGTGGGCACGGCAACATCAGGTGACCCGTATGAGCAGAACCACCATGACAAACATGCAGGTCATCAGAAAGAGGAGCATCCACTGGAAGCAGGTTGTCTTGGAGGCCAGCGAGTAGACCTCCGAGGCTCTCGCTGTGGCGCGACCCGTACTCGCCAAGCTATGCTCCACGGCTCTCTCGGTGGAATCGAGGATCTGCATCAGCAGTACCCAGCAAGCGAGTATTCTCAGTAGACATCCAGCAGAAAGGGAGCTGAGGGAACTTCATCCAGTGAAGAAACAATGACAAGGCAACAGAAGAATCTACCTTCTCTGTATCTTGCACGGATTGGTTCATTAGCATGCTACTTTCCTTCAGCTGGCGTGCTAAGTCAACCATTTCGTCTGTCAGATCTTCTTGCAGCTTCCTGTGCAGTTAAGAGATTCAACAAAGTAAGATGATAGCCAGTATATCCATTTGTTCATCTTGTACACAACCCTCAACTTTTCATGTTTTGGTCTTATAAAATCAAAAGGAAGTGGTAATAATCAAACATAGGACTAATGACAGATTTCAACTTTTGATAACAGAAAAATCAGTGAGACCAGTCGAAAATTGGTCAGTAAACTACTTGCTTGTGTGAATAAGAGCAATCAGAGCATTAAGACAGAGAGTTGGGCCCAAAAGAATCTTTGCAAACAAAGGGGGGCATACCTATGCTTCTCAATGTGAGCCTGAGCTTCTGCATCCAATTTAATAGGTGTTCCAGTGTCTCTTTCTTTTCTCTCATGACTGCTTGGTCCAACCTCCACATGAGGCCTAATTAATTGCATCCATTAGTTCATTAGTTGTAACCAGTAACCGTAAGGAACCAAAAAAAAAAGATAACAAATTTTACTTACATTGATCTCCTTCTCAATCCTGATGACAAGGATATTGGACTTCCGACCTTTTCTCTTTCATAAGAGTTTTCCTCTTCTCTGCTCTCATCAACCGGATTTTCATTTTCTGGCTGCATCAAACAATATAGTAATTGAAGTGTATACAGAAGCAATATTATAGAGTTATATAGACTTATAATGGTACACCCCGATCCGACAAATCAGTTCAAAAGAGTCTAAGAACATCATATGTTGTGAATTTGTGGTCATATTGAGTTCCACGGGGCAGAGGTAGAGGAATTCAGCATATCAATATAAATATGAATCAACAAGATAAACACATACCTCTGGAGCAGCGAGTGTGACAGCGAATGCTTCAATCTTTTCAGAATACTCACTGAGCTTAGCTTTTGAAACGCTGAATCCAGAAAAAAAATCATGAATAAACATGTTGTTCTGATGACGGGAAAATACACGCAAACAGCAGAAGGTAACTTGCTTTGCTCCACACCACACGCTACTACGGCCACTGAATCAACTATAAGGTTGCGGATGAAAAGAAAGGCAGTTGGTCAGACATTCTAATCATCAAAATGCAGGCCATCAATAGGAAGAAATCATGAAAAATTATAGTCCGAACCTTCACATAAGATTTCATTTGTCAGGTAATGAGAGTATCTTTACAGACAGAATATTTAGAATTCCGTGAACAGCTTGCTAACAAATCCAAAAGAAGAGTATCCAGATTTGAGTGGCTCCATTGACTAGCATGGGTCCCTTTATGTTAAAGAAGGGTATGTATGATCTGGAAGCCGAAACCATTAATATAGTATGCAAAAGCATTCAGGTAGATTATGCTACCCAATATAAAGCGTTTGAAGATTGAAATGCTCAAACATACGACTACTCAAAAACAAGCCGATGTATTTCAGTAATTAGTAACCATTAATCCTTTACCACTTCCGGTCTTTACCTTGACGCAAAATAATAATAAAAAGATAGTAATACATGATACAGATGCAGTATCACGATTTGATAATTGGTACCTGAGAAGGACACACTGAACTCACAAAATAGGAGCCACAGATGAGGTTTAGATATAACAGTTTCATATTAGCCTACAAATTTGATGGTTGGGATCTTGTAGTATACCAACTATGTTTCTTTCTAAAATTATGGATCTTCCACAAACATTGGCTGCAATACTGATTGCAGGCTGTGTACCACCATCAACATATTAATTCTCCAACAGCACAAATAGGATACCATCAGAGAACATAGAAACCGATGAGTACCTTGATGTCCCTTCTGGTGTAATTTCTGCTCCAAGCTGCTCCAACAGCTCCCTCGCTGTGGTTATGTACTGCACATCAGAGGCTGTCAGTGTCAATACATATAATCCGGTCAAAATGCAAAGATCAAAGGTAATCACAAAAAAAGTTAATTATCATTAGCAAGCAAGCAAATTCCATCACCCAACTTTCCTTGTATCTTTTTATGGAAGCTATATCTTCTCCAAGTAAATTACAGAACAGTGTCTGCTAAGACTCTGAACAGAAACAAAGCATGAATTTAGAGGAGCTACACATACATGGACAAGCTTAGCCTGATTCTGCTGCCGAGGAGCTGCCTCAAGCAGCCTTTTCAAGTTCACCTCCACCTTGCTGAACACCATGATCAAGATGATGAACACCTACGAAACCATTCAAAAGGGGCACCCTGTTATCTTACAAAGAACAAACCGATTTGATATTAAGATTCTTTTTTGTCTCCCAATACCAACAATCGGTTTCCACACTTAAAATAGCATAGGTACAGTTACTACAAATCTGAACTCATCATTTAATGATCCAACAAAGTACATAAGAAACATGCTGGAACATTATAATAATATTGGGGCACAGACAAATCAATGATTTGGTTGATCTGGGCCTCCCATGACCACACGAACAATAGTACAAGAATCTAAACCTTCGAAATCCATTTCTATAACATGAAACTGCTGAGAAAAAAAGATCAACTAAAGCTCTAAGAAAGTTAAATTGCCAAATCGGGGAAATCACAAGGGCTAGACTGCTGCTTGATTGGGATTGGGGTCCGGGTTTTGGGGAAATCACCTGCGGATAGCAGCGCCCCGACGAGCCGGAGCGGAGAGCTTCAACGAGATCGACCAGTGGGCAGCTGCTGACTCGTGGCAGCGCACCTGAGGGGTAGAGGAGGCCAAGCGGGGATCGGCGCGGCTATGCAACAGTCCAGCAGAGGAGGACGCGGCACCGGGCGACGCGGCAGTGCGGTATAGGCAGGGGCGCCGCCACGCGGCAGGACAGGCCACTGCGGCAGAGGCAAAGGCCGGCAGCCTGGGGCCGGTGAGCCTGGGAGGACGGCCAGTCGCCGGCTCCGATCCCCTAGCCCTGTAACTTGCAATTGTGTACTTGATGAGCATAGACTGTAAGAAGACAATAAGCTAAAGAGAAATGTAATTGAGTTACATTTGCATGCAATTATCTGCTAATGTACAACATAAATATGGCACCTTAGTAACACATCACACACCCGTTAATCATCTAAGAATACAGTTCAGTATTACTAGTCAACACATGAAAATTAACGAATGAATACAATCCTGATAGCCATGGGTACAGCAGATCAAGCCATGGGTAGATCAGAACTACATCAAGAAATAACCTTCCGCTTCCCAGTGAGGTCCCCTCGTCTCACACCACCCACGTTTAGCCTAGATACGACGCATCTTGCCGGGGACGAGCATCAGATCCAAGCCCACCGGCGACGACCTCGCCTGCACGGGGTCCGTTCTCCTTGCCGTGATGCACTAGTATAGAGATAGGGGAAGAGAGAAGAGAGAAATGAGCCAACCTGACGGGGCGCTACTTCCTCTTCTCCGGCGTGAGGCGGCAGGGAATATGAGATGTCGCGGAGGCTAGGGTTCCGGCCCAGGCTCCGTGGCGTCGTCTGCTTTAAGGTAGAGCGGGGAGGTTATCGGAGCGCCCGTTTCCTCCGGTTGGGTGCGAGGGACGTCCACTCAGTCCCCGCCGGCCGCCACCGTCCTTCCGTCCCGCCGGTGCTGCCTCGGAATCACGAGAGATAGCCAGAGCCCCAGAGAGAGATAGAGGCTCGTTATTTTTTTCGTTGTACCGGTTCGGAACGACCACGCGGGGAATAGTTTCAACGGGGTGGACCCAGATCCTGGCCGGTGTGGGAGAACAAGGCCACCTTGTTACAACACATGTGTTTATATATACGTGCATATACTTATATCCTTATAAATTTATATACGCACAGCTTATCCTATAATCACCTCCGACGGACTGAGTCGGCGGACTGAGTCTTGAGGTGGCGAAGTCACCACAGATGTCTTGCTATCGACGAGAATGTCGTCTCGCATTGAAATAATATTCTGACTTAATAATAAACACCAGTATCAAGTCTGTGATTTGAACTCTGATGGGTTGGGGGTACAACTATCCTTCTAACCATCCAATCAAAAGATCATGGCATATTGTATTAAATATTTTTCAGAAGTGTCGAGGTTATTTGTTTCCCTGCAATGCTGACAAAGTTCCCCTAAGATGATCCATCTTTTTGGTAACAAGAGGCCAAGGACTCCGGCTGCATTTGGTAGCAAAGATTTTCAATTTTTCTCATAATACGAACCTGTTAGAAACGAAACTAAAAGAAAGAAAAAATATTTTTGTGTTTTTGAAAAATAGTTCTGAAAAAACACAAGGGTGGGCATTGATTTGCAGTGACCACACAACGCTGCCTGCGATCGCTGGTTGTGCATTCAGCCAGATGCAATTTTGTAATTCGGTAGTTCTGGCGAGTAGTGGTTGGCATCAGTTTATCAGCGTAAGCTGCAGCAGAAACCTGTACCAGGAAGACACACATATGGAAGCAAGAAAGAGTAAATTGCAAGGCGAAAGAATACAAAACGTATAATAAAACCACACAAGGGGGGAAGGGGATCTGTGGTACTAAGCCTGACTGACCAATCAATGCCAAATTGACAAGTAGTGGAGCCAAATGATCATACAGTCAACTAGTACAGTATACGGGACTATATCTCCCACCAATATTAACACCCCGTGCCTTGCACCGGAAGAACTCCAGGGCAGACGCTTAACAAAAAGGAGGTTCGATGTACCGACGGAGCAACCCATAAACCATGTACAGAAAAAACGTGACCTGAATGTGGAAAAATCGCAACCTCACTGTGTCTCCCAATGCTAGCAACCCAAGGCCGCGTCACCTTCTTTTGGAGCAACAGGTACATTGCCTTCTTTTGGAACCGGGACAGGGCCTTCTTTTACAGCAACAATGATGCCACCTTCTTTTAGAGCAATGCCGGCTTCTTTTAGAGCAACAGGAATGCCGACTTCTTTTGGGGCAACAGGGACACCCACAGTGGCACGAAGGATTGCTTGGGCACATAGTGTGGAAAGCTTAGATTGGCAGAAAGCCTCCCAGGATTCAGCTTCTGGTGAAGTAGCAGCTGTGCTGTCACCTTCGCCTGAACTTGAGGCTTGAGACTTCTCGTAGAATGCTTGTAGCTCCAATGACAGCTTGCGTGCAGCCTCCCTTGATTCAGGAAGCTGGTCACTCAGCTGGGTTGCTGCGATCTGGATGAGCTTATCCATTCCATATTCTTTGATTCCCTCCACGCCCTGGATAGAAAAAATAGGTTACAGCGGTAGAGCAACTGGAGCGGTTGTATTCCTCATATTTAGCACAGCGACCAAGAGTGGGTGGTCAATTCATGCAGACCCCCACCACCTAATAATTATATGATCAATCTCCAGTAAATAGTGGCCCTACTGAAAATGACTAGAAAATTGTGGATCTGTTTGAACGTACAGCCTACAGCTAAACATACATTTGCCACTGATGTTCGGAACATATCAAAGTTATACGATGTGCACTATATCATCTGAGGCTAAACTCCAGCTTCATATTATGACGTGGATAATTCAAACAAAGTATTTGCATATGTAAACAAACTACAAAGTTCTGGAAGGCGTTGAATGGAAATTCTACCTAAGCCCCTGGACAGGAAGAATAGCACAAGTCAAAATATCCATATGTACGACTATATCTAACTGAGAAGTTGGGGTGTCAGAAAAAATTACTATGTGGTGCATATAATTAATCTTTTGACCTCTCTAAGAATCCCTTGAAGATAGTTCGACAATAAGGCCTTGTTTACTTCTAGTGTGTTTTAGGGGATTGGAGGGGATTATCCCAAATCCCGAAAAATCCCGAGTAGGCCGTTTACTTCTCCGGGTTTGGATGGGATAATCCCCAAATATCCCCACAAATCCTCTTATTTTTGTCTAGATTAAAAACTCTACCTCATACTAGTGTATTTTTGGGGAAGAGTATTTGAGGGGATGGTAGGGGATTGGGTGAACACCAAATCCCCTCTCATCCCCAAACTTTCTAGGGGTGGAAATACAAGAGAAGTAAACAAGGCCTAACTGGGACAAGAAAATTGTGGTCTCGGATAAATTTTCAGGTGAGAGTTTCACTTACAAGGCGTGGTACACTCTTGCTGAAACAAACCGATGCTTTTGCTCGAATCCGTGGACTCTTGTTCTTGAGGTAGGGCTGCATTTTCGGTAACAATATAGAAGGGGAGATCCAGCTCGTCATTGACATAAGGGCTGCCTCAGCAGCTTCACAAACAAAGCGCTTGTCTTGTGAAGATTTCAGAAATAGCGGCATCAGCTGTGAACACATATGATGTTTTGAGAGACTTCATAGTTACTACAGTACATAAAATCATCGTGCGAAAACTAAACAAGTACAGTCATGAACATCAGATTCTAAGAAGAGAAGAAACACACCAGCAGATCAATTGAGTCGACCATTAGTTCACCGTATGCCTTGAAGATGTCAGCGCAGGTCATAAGCGCAGTTTTACATAGAGCACTCCTTGGATTCTTAACAGATTTCACAATAAGAGGAACTAGAGGCTCCCTGGAATTTGCATTTATATTACAGTCAATATAAGAGATGTAGCATTGGATGGACAAATGATGTTAACACAATCAATATAACAGTTTTAATGTAGTTGTATAGCATTTTGGATGGACAAATGATATCGGAAGCTAACAAATGTTATACCAAAACAAGGAAACAACTTACAGCAGCTCCTGCAACCTTTCCTTGTGATATATTGCCAACTGACGAACATTATTAAGAGCTTCACATGTCTTGACCCAGTCCTTTGAATCCAACCTTGCAAGTAAAGTCTGAAGAAAACAAAAAATGGAAAATCTTAGGACAGAGTTTTTTTTTAATTACCAAGTATCCAACAACAAAGATCATGAATATGAATAGCTAATGGCTTACACTAAGGTTTGTCTCAACATCCGGGAGATCAGTGAGATTCTCAGAGTCAATATACTCAATGTCTACAACCGCAGCAGTGCATTCATCGGACACATCAGGACATGCCGGAAGAGCATTTCCTTCCTTCTTGACACATTTGCTGCCGTTTAACACAGGCTTAGTATTGCAGGGTTCCACAGAACTATCTTTGCTTTTCTCCAGCTCAACTGACTGAGCTGAGTTGAGATCTTGCAACGCACTATCTGACATATTCACAACCTGCATTGATTGCCCAAAATAGAGATATAAGAATAAACGAATAAACTGCAGCTTCTCCTAGCAAAAACATACAAAAATAGTGGGGTATCTCTGATAATTGTGTGGAGCGTTTTTCAAAATGTACGGGCAGCCAATAGTAAGTCATTCCATCAGACAACAACATGACAATGCAACTATCCTAAGCAACAAAAAACTAGATCAACCTGTTTACACTAGATTAACTTTCACCAAACCTAGTCGACCGCAAACCACTCTCATGGAACATGAAAACCAATTCCACTCCAGTGCGGGCACTGGGAAGCTCTAGTTAAGAACTATACGAAACACAAAATAGCTAGAAGCACCGCCACACCGGAACTGAATATGAACTGGATCAGTGACTTGGTACAGTCAACCCAACAACCAAAGCATCACCAGGCGTAGAAGTGTATAGGGGGCACCGGATTTCACCGACCCTGTCCCGGAATGACTACCGCGATCCCATCCACGACCTAACTAAAGATTCAATCCACCACACGGAAACCGCTGGAGTAGTTCGCACCGAATTCCGAATGATGATACATAGATCTCCAGCCCCGCCGCCGCTATTCCCAGACGTTACGCGAGTGAGGGCAGAGAAGCAGTAACCCCCGCCATTTCATCTAGGCTAACCAGATTTCTGCGAGATCTAACACCTAAAATTCCGGAAAAACTAAACAAAGCGGCCGTCGCACGGGGAGGCCAGATCCGATGGGCAAATGCTGCTGCGGGGAGAGATCGCGAGGAGGAATCCGGGGAGGGGAGAGGGCGTACCACGGACAGGGGCGCGGGAGGGAGGAGACGACGACTACGGCGGCCGGCGGTGGAGGTGGAGGGAAGGCAGCAGTTCGCTCTCGCTGCGGCGCGGGGCGGACTGTGGGGGATTCGTTGATTGGTTCCTCCTGCTGCTGTCTTGGAATGGGCAAGCGAGCGGGGGGCGTCAAGTTATACTGTCCTTTACTGCTGCCGTTTTGTGTTCTGCTCTCATGTGGACTTGGTCTGCGAAAGTTCCATCCAGGTGCCTCCAGATTTTGGGTATTCCGTGTGTGGCCGGCTGGCTATTCCAAAATAAAATGCGACGGCCTGACACGGTATAAATAAAAAAATTATAACGAGGCGAAAAAAATTGTATTAACATTATTAATTAATAAGAAGAGAGTTTTTCAATTAATTAACGATCAACAATCAAAACAAACACCCTCGTCGACCTTCATGGAGGCACACCACCAACACAAGTTGCCCACACCTTCGAAAACAAGGTCGCCGCCAAGGGACGGGGCTTGCATGTGCCCTGGCTATGTGCCCATCCGTGCAGCTGGGGTACGTGGCGCCCATCGCTGACTTCCGTAATTTTCTGCTCACCCCATAACTATTTTGCACGAAAAAATAATTGGATATACTCCTGTTCTAAGTCGAATCTGAATCCGGCCGGTGGTGCATGAGTACGGCAGCGACGCCGAAAGCAGCCGTGTCTTTTCCCTTTGCCGCAAGACATCTCCAATCACAGCTTCTACCCATCAGCCGCATCGGCGCATGAAGCAGCGGAATCGCCGCCGTCATCAGAAGCGAACACGAAGAAGACCCAAAAGAAACTGGGATAAGGAAGAGGGTCAGTCATGGCGGCAACGACGGCTAGAAACAACCTGCTACATCAGTCCGCCCAGGACGGAGATCAATCTAGGAATCACCCACCCGCAGAATCGTCTCCGCCATGGCCTTGTGAGATTCCAGCAAACGTACCACCAGTTCGCTCCGTTACCGGAGACGGGTGAGGACTGGAGGAGGAGAGTGGACACACAGACTTCACCAACGTGGGCACCAAGAGTAGTCCAGCTCGTGTGGGGATTGAGATTTTCACCCTTTCCATGACATTGGTGGAGGTCCTGAGCACCGGTGGAGGAGGACAAAGATGTCCTCGTGCGGCCACCATCTGTGTGTCGTCTGGGGCGGGGTCCTGGGCACCTAGACCATCGACACGGTGGAGGATTGGAGGCAAGTGTTTGTTGCCGTTCGCCGGTAGGGAGGAGTTCGTCTCCGAGCTCGGCCTCTGGTTCGGCTTCTCCGGTGACCCATCCATGGAGGCACGAAGTCGCCAGTATTGGTGGGTATAGTACTGGAATCGTATACTGCGATACTGCCTGTATTTCGGATTTTTTTCCACAAGAAAGACACAAGCCTGAGTGAGAAAACTGCGGGAGCTTGCGATGGGCGACACGTACCCCGGGCGCACGGATGGGCACATAGCCAGGGCACAGGCAAGCCCCGTCCGCCACGAAGTTGCCCATCAGTGTTGTCGTCATCAATCTTCACCAACTCCAATTTCACTGACTTCAACTAAATAGAGAAACCTCGTCAAAGAGGACGCATGAAGCTCGCATTGGTCTATGTCAAACAGATGACTCTTTGCGCAGAAACTGTCTACTCCGATTCTAAAGAGAAACTTCGGAGAGTGGATGAGCAGGACCCGCGTCGACGAAAATCTTCAACACCGGACCACCTCACGCAGGCCTGCGTCTCTCAGGATTGGTTGACATACGTCATGTGACTGGCCCTCTACACATGGGATGGGACCCACATGTCAGTGACCCAAAGTCACCTGACGTTAAGTCAGGGAATCTGAGCCCTGTCAGCGTACACACACGAGATAAATAATTAACATAGAATATTGTTCTTACATGGCCATTTGTTTGTATTGAAAACTGCTAAACATGTAAATTTTCTTGAGCAAAGCATTATGCACTCGTGTGTTTCATACACAATGTCTCGAGCATCCTCTGATGAGGCACCAAGACATATTGTTTGATCATGGTAGCATCAGAACGTTGCACATACTAATGCACTATGAGAACTTCGTTAGGAAAAAATGAGAACTTTGTTACTTTATCAAAAAAAAAAAAAGAGAACTTCGTTAGGAAAAAATGCAAAATGGTGATTATGATAGGGCCCCTAGGCAAATCCTTTCATTGGATTCCCATAATAATTCGGCAATAATTAAGGGATTGCATTCCATGTGATATCTGAGGGAGGTGGGTTGGCTTCGGGTGGCTCAGTTTTAAATAATGGAAAATCCGGGGGAGTGATTGATGGGCCGCGGCAGTTACGACAAACCCGTCCACCGGGAGAAGGACCTAAGGCTGCGCATAACCGAATTGAAACCGAAAATGAACCAAAAAAAAACCTAACCGAAACCGAAGGTCTAGTTTTTATGGTTAGTGGTTAGGTTATGGTTAGTAAAATATCTAACCGAAAGACTTACGGTTAATTCGGTTTAAAACCGAAATAGTTCGGTTTAACTGAAATTAACCGAATAGCCTATACGGCAATAGAATTCCTAGCCAAACTTCGTGTATATACGTCATATAGTTTATGTGATACTAACATGACGAAATGAGGCCAGCTCAACTGGTTTGAGCGTTCAGTTCTGTGAATGCTACTCACAAGTCCTTGGGTAGCATTTTTTATTATTTTGGCCAAAATTTATTGTTTTATTTAAATTCTCAGGTTAGTTTGGTTATTCAAAAAAAAAAATTACAATATATAAAATGAAAATTTTACCATGAAAGTTGAGTGTTATTCAAAAATTCGCGTCAACTTTGGTTAGTTTGGTTATTATCGAAACCGAACCGTATTTTCGTATGAAGTTGTCATGGAGTTCTCATTATGTAATTATAATTATTTCTATGAGGTGAGGGCCTGTATCGAGATGAGCATAGAGATAATGTTGTGGTTAACAATGTTGTCAATAGATAGAACAAGGGAGTGTTGTAGGCAGAGGCGGTAACTTAAATATCATGATGTTTGTCGTGTTAGAAAACTATATGCATGTCACACTTGAAAATCAAGTGCTTGAAAAAGAAAGAAAATTTCATAAACACATAGCTGGGATGCACACATATAGATGATGCAGAGAGAAATGACATCGAAAGGGGATGTTGTTATAAATGAAATCTCATCTTTTTTGGTATAGAAGTCTTGCTCTCTTAAGTCCTCTTGAAGTCTTGAACACAAATAGAATTTGCATTTCATTGTTGTGTATGGACTAATTGTCTATCTAGACACCATGACACGAGACCAACTTTAAGTGGGCGCGCGGTGCAGGTGTTTCACCAAAACCTGTGAATAAAGGATGCAAGCCACATTGGGCAGTCCTGAACACATGAGAAAACACAATTGAGTTGATGCTCTAATCAATAGCAAGGAGTTTGTACATCGCTATGAAAGCTATTACTTGACATGGAGTTTGAACATCTTTATGAAAGTTACTATTTGAAGTGGCCTCGTCTTGATGATACTAGCGAAGTGACATCTTAGTCGACAAGAGATAATTGTTGGGTTGTTACTATGTGTGCATATGATGACAAATGATCGGTTCCTATATAATGACATTTTAGGCAAAGTGGGATCGATTTGTTTTTGCAATATTATGTGACTATCCCGACGTGAATTTTCATGTGTATCTATACTTCTTATAAAGCAAAACCCCACTAACATGCATTAATTATTTTCTATCGCAACATGCAAACTATCCACATCATCCATTCTCTTAGCCAAACAAATAGCCATGTCATCCACCAACACTCATTAAAGTCAATATTTTCTTACATGCAACATATCCATGTCATCTACTTTTCATCCATCCAATTGTCCATGTCACCAAGTTTTTATCGTCAAACACAGAAAAAAAATGTCAATTTGCTCTATTTTTTCGACAATTATGATAAGTTGAATCTTTCATATTTCTATAAACAACTTCGAATTTCGTGGGTCTGATATACCTTTATTTACGTAATAAAATTCTTAAAGAGATTTCCGCCGCAACGCGCGGGGTATATTTCTAGTTATTGATGGAAGATGTGTTTCGAAATATTATTGACTAATATTGGGTGATTACAATGAGCCACGGTGAGCTGTTTATATAGTAGAAAATACTTGGGGGCTAAGAAACCTAATAGAGATAGACTTGGACTACAATTCTAAACTACCAAAACTAACCTAACCGTGATATACTCTAACACCCCCCGCAGTCGGATCGGTAGTGACGCGAATAGCAAGAGCGTTGCGGACGGTCTGACTGGAGCATAATCCGAAGTTGTGAACTGGAGAGGGAGCCGAGGTGATAGCCCTTGATGCCGATGTAGCCGAGGGTGTGGGCGCTGTAGTCGTGGTCGATGGTGCCGTGCGTGATGTAGTCGTAGTCGCCGTTGAGGAAGTCGTTGATGTTGGTGTTGTTGTGGTCGATGTGTCGTCGTTGAGCCTCGGGAAGTTGCCGTTGTTGTTGTTGAGGTAGGCGGCACGCCGTGCCGAGCTTGCCAAACTCGGTAGAGTGTCGGGGACGAAGGCACGCGCCGGTGTTGCCAGTACCGGTCATGCGAAGACAGGGACCATCACAAACCATGCGAGTCAGAGTTGGTTGGAGGAGCAAAGAAGATTCTCCGTTTGACGGTCGGTTTCCGTCGTTGGTTTCGGAGTAGAGAAAAAAATAAAAAAGATATTCCAACTCTGGTGGCGAGGTCGTGATGGATGAAGACGACGTTTGTTGAAGTAGATCGAGTTGTAGAAGTAGTAGATGTCGGGGATTTAACCCGGATTCGGCGAAGAAGAACCCGTTTGGCGTTGACGTTGACCACGATCGGTGGTGGCGGCGACGATGCGGAGATGTTGGTGTAGATGGTTGTCGGCGGTGATGACCACGGTGATGTTGATGCAGCCCGATGTTGACGGCGAGGCGCGTACTCGAGGACGTGCTTGATGCCCGGTTGACGTTGTCGAAGACGAGCCGGCGTGGTGGAGATGCATGGACGATGAAGTCGGCGATGGAGCGTGGAGGCTTGGCGGAGCTGAGTCGACGACTTGGTCGGAGTAGAGGCGCGCGATGACGACGTGCGGCGGTGGGCGACGCAATCCGATCTATGATTGGAGAAAGAAGAAGAAACGCCGGTCAAGCGGCCGACGACGAAAATTGCGGCGATCTAATCTTCTAATTACGCTGCCCCCGGCGGAGATGATCTCCCCGGGGGCGGCGCGACGGAAGCGTGGGTGGCGGCTATGTCAAGGATCTTGCCGCTCTGGTACCATGATGAAAGATGTGTTTCGGAATATTATTGATTATTATTGGGTGATTACAATGAGCCACGGTGAGCTGTTTATATAGTAGAAAATATTTGGGGGCTAAGAAACCTAATAGAGATAGACTTGGACTACAATTCTAAACTAGCAAAACTAACATAACCGTGATATACTCTAACAGTTATGTTTACATATGTGACAAGGAAAAAAAACTTGAGTAGGATGCGCACGGGATATAATGTGCCAGTTTTTTTTGAGCGAAGGAGAATTAAGTAAATCTGAGATGGTATGGTCATTCTGCCATGTCTAAAGCACAGCCCATACCAGGCAACTTTTTTTTTTTTTTGAGGGGACCATACCAAGCAACTTCTCAGAATCTCTCGTCCCCCACTAGGCCCGTTCGGCCCAACTACGACCTCCAAAACCCTAATCCTTGTAACGGACGGCCATGAAAGCACGAGCCTACCCCCGCATCGCATCCAACGTTCTGTAAGTTTCCCGTCTTATCGAACTCACCCTTATAAAGGCGCCGCCTGTCTTCCGAGCGGCTTCTCCCCCTCCTCCGCCTGCCCTCTCGCCGTCGCCCCGTGGACCCTAACCAGCCGCCGGCGAAATGGTACGAGCCTTCTCTTCCTTGCCCGTCAATTGAATGCAAAATCTCGAGCCGTGATCGCAGTTGGGGCGTCTCCTGATTCTTTCTGGCGCGTTCTCGAGCTATTTCACTTGGATCTTTGCTGCCGTGGCGCTAGATGTAGCCAACTAATTATCGTGTGCTGCTCCCGAATCTCGCAGGCCCCGAAGCGAGGTGGCAAGGCGCCGGTCCCGGCGAAGAAGAAGACGGTGCGCCGCCGCTCCTTGAGACCTTGCTTTCGTTCGGTTCGTTCTCTTTTTTAAGTACAACTCGTTGATATCTTCGTTTGTGTTACAGGTTCAGGTGACGAACCCTCTGTTCGAGAAGAGGCCGAAGCAGTTTGGCATTGGCGGCGCGCTCCCGCCCAAGAAGGACCTCCACCGCTTCGTCAAGTGGCCCAAGGTTGTGCGCATCCAGCGCCAGCGCCGCATCTTGAAGCAGCGTCTGAAGGTTCCCCCGGCGCTCCACCAGTTCACGCGCACCCTGGACAAGAACCTTGGTAAAGCTGCTAACCATGCCAGTGTTTATGATGGGTTATGCTGTTCGATCCATGCTGAAAGCCCATACTGATGGAGTAGCGACTAGTATAATCAGTATCCACAATGCTTGGTTGCAAGAGCCCAAAATTTAGATGTTCTCACTGTGGTCTAAGCGTTCATTGCTATGGGTCTCTTAAGTATATTGTGCACAGGACATGACAACCCACAGAAGTACATGTCCTATTTCGTCACTAGTTTTATTTTTAACATATGCCATTGGTTTAGGACTTGGAAGTATCTATGAGCTCTATGTAGCATGTGTGGTATGATTCGATGCTTTTTTTCGGAGGAGGGGCAGTAGCAATTAGCAATGTTTTAGGCTGTAGAGGAATGATTGGTTCAGATGCGGAGTGGGATATGAGTATCAATCCGATTGAGCTTGGGTTAGAGAAAAGAGTACAAGTATATAGTCTTAATCCCCTGTCTTCCAGTAATATGTATGTTTGGTCGTTTGCCCTATTTTCCTTGTTTGTAAGGCGATCCATAAAAGGTCAAATTCATATCAAACAATGCTCAAAGCCATTACAATCTCATAAGGAGACAGGTTTATTTGTCATTCTTATCTTTGTAGTTAAGCTTTTAAACTTCGATCTTCAATCATTATTTGAAATTAACTAACTGCTGTATGGAACTACGGAGGAATATTTCATCGTTGCCTTTCTGGATGCTTGGATGTATTGATGGTCAAAGTTAGTAATGTTTGACTGTAAAGGGTTAGTCTTCCAAATATTTTGAGTTTGAAGTTGCCCTCAGTTTGTTTCCCCTCTATGAGTTTGGGTATATAAATGTAAGGTCGCCCTGATACCTTTTGACTACATCTTAGTGGTGGTGGCTGACCAGAACTAGATGTTCTTATGGCGTTGCTTTGAGTCCTAAATAAGAACCCAATAGGTTGTTTGTCCTGTGATAGTCTGTGAGGTGCTTCCCTTTTGTCCCTTTCTCCTACTGCTTGTGTTAACTTGCCTACTTTCAAACTTTTGTTTCAGCAACAAACTTGTTCAAGATGCTACTCAAGTACCGTCCTGAAGACAAAGCTGCCAAGAAGGAGAGGCTTCTAAAGAGGGCCCAGGCTGAAGCTGAAGGAAAGACTGTTGAGGCAAAGAAGCCAATAGTTGTGAAGTATGGCCTAAACCATGTTACTTACCTAATTGAGCAGGTATGTCCCCTCCTTCCCCTGTCATTTACACCGGCAGGCAACAGATACTTTTATCCATGCATCGGACTGGACTTTGTTGATAATTGAAGTTTGTATGTATTTTGCAGAGCAAGGCCCAGCTGGTTGTCATAGCTCATGATGTTGATCCGATTGAGCTGGTTGTGTGGCTCCCAGCCCTATGCAGGAAAATGGAGGTTCCTTACTGCATTGTTAAGGGAAAATCTCGCCTTGGATCGGTATATTTTCTGTTGCTGCCAAGTGTTTTTCAAATGATGTCTGCTACCATGTGTGTTTCAAATGATGTCTGTTGAAAATGAAAGATCTAATGAATACATTTTGTAGATTGTTCACAAGAAGACTGCCTCTGTTCTTTGCCTGACCACAGTGAAGAATGAGGATAAACTTGAGTTCAGCAAGGTCCTCGAGGCTATTAAGGTTTGTGGGGCTCTGATTTCTGTTGTATCTTCGTTTCCTTCTTTTCTGCTTATTTCTCCACTAACCGGCTTTGAATAACTTACCAGGCAAACTTCAACGACAAATTCGACGAGGTCAGGAAGAAGTGGGGCGGTGGTGTCATGGGCTCCAAGTCGCAGGCGAAGACCAAGGCCAGGGAAAGGCTGATCGCAAAGGAGGCTGCACAGCGGCTGACATAAGTGTAGCCTTGTTAAACCATATCTATTGCTCATCATCCTTGAGTAGTGTGCAAGCATACTGTGGCTGTTTGGATCTAGTTTTGAAAGTCATTTTTGTTTGCTGAGACATCTTGGAAAGAACAGTGTAAGAATGGAGTATTTTTGTTTAATCCCAGTTAGTAACCATGATCAAGGTCTATCTTTTAGATGCATTGAAGCAATCAACGACCTGAAGTTGATTTTTATCATCGTCCTGTGAGATAAATCAGTTCTGCTTGTCAGCCAATCTCTCCTTCAAATTTGTGTTACTAATTTCTGCGTAAACAAATGCACGCTATCACCATCATGAAATCGCCCTTTCATTGTTCCAAACTCCACCATTTCTAAATAAGCTACTGTTTATCTGCTCGTTTTTTGAACTAAAACTTTGTAATTTAGGTACATTAACAGTTTGAAACGAGTTTCTTTGTGCCTTGTTGGAATATTTCTCCATCCTACAGCATTGTGATCTGATGTTGTGGTATTGTCGAATTTTGGTATTGTCGAATCTGACCGGGACAGGGGTGTCATCTGGCTAAGTAGAGAGGTGGGTGTAGACCATATAGGTAATTCCGGTGACGGGATGAGCACGAGTTTACCTAGCTTCGGATCTCGCAACGGTAGCGAAAGCCTACGTGCTATTATAATTCATTATATGACAATATGAGCCGATTACAATGAAAGTTAGAGCGTATAGCCTGAAAGGCTTGGATCTATGAGACTGTGTCCTAAGTCGTCCCATAGGCCGGCTTATAAAAGTGGCCGGACCTAGAGCTTACAAGGTAAGTCTTGCCGACTAATGTATAGGAGTCCTAGACTAATACGGCTTGCTAGCATTGTCTTATGCGCCAAGGCTGTTGATTGCTGGGCCTTCGTCTTGGATTCTCCTTAGCCGGCTTTGCCTTCTCCTTATAAGCTTTAGGTCCGGTCACCTTTATAAGTCGGCCTATGGAACGCCTTAGGTCACAGCCTCATAGACCCAAGCCTTTCAGGCTATACGCTCTAACTTTTATTGTAATCGGCTCATATTGCCTAATAGTGAATAATAGCAACACGTAGGGTTTCGCCACCGTTGCGAGATCCGAAGCTGGGTAAACTCGTATTCATCCCGTCACCGGAATTGCCTACATCTATTACACCCACCTCACTACCTAGCCGGATGGCACCTCTGTCCCGACCAGATTCGACAATACCACGACAGTTGACGCCCATCGTGGGGTCAGAGGCGTCAAGATGACGATTTGGGCGGGATCTTTCATCATCATCGGCCGCCAGATCGCATCCAGCCGACTCCTACGGTTCGGCTTGCTGAGATTCGTCATCAACGACGAAACCTGGCGGCTGGCTCCTGCCGTGATTATGAGCACCTCTAGCCAAACTACCAATTTTTTTTAGATAAAAGGGTGCGGATCCCCGGCCTCTGCATCCAAAAGATGCACACAGCCATCCGCAATCCGCAATTATTTAAACATCCAAGAGTACAAGTTCACAATTCATGGATCACTTAAGGTGGCTACAAAGATCAGCCACTCAAACAAGAACATCCAAGAGTAGAAGTTCACAATTCAGCCAAACTACCAATTGGCAACCAGATCGCCCGCAGTTGGCTCTCGATTGATTTCGGGGCTGACATTGATTTCAATATCAGATCGGATTAGGCGGCAGATCGGTTTCGATCGATTGGAAACACGCGACATGCAGGCGGTGTGGTTAGCGGCTGGGCCCGGCCACGAATCAGACGTACCAGAAGCTGACAAGTGAAAGGACGGGTTTGCTCTTCAATTGACCGATCGAAACCAAGCAGCGTCTACCCTGTTTGAATATCGATCAACATCTCGATAAATGAGCCACATCGCTGCCTATCCACGTGAAGCCTACCTCAAGTATTGCATGGAATTTTCGGCCGCAACGACGAAAGGATCAATACTCAGATCCATGTTTGGTTTTGACGTCCGGTTTAGACGAGTTCATCGTCCCGCATGTCAATTCGATTTTACTCAATGTCCGGCTTAGGTGTACTTATCGTCACGTTCCAGCTTAATTGCTGACGTGGCACGACATCCTTTCGACGTAATTATCGTCATGTTCCAGCTTAATCGCTGACGTGGCATGACGTCCTTCCAACGTAATTATCGTCGTGTTTCGGCTTAATCGCTAAAACGGCAAGACGCCTTTTCCGGTGTACTTATCGTCATGTTCCAGCTTAATTGTTGATGTGGCAGGACACCTTCTCGGCTTAATTGTTGTTGCGGCCTATTCGTCGCCACGTTCCGGCTTAACTGCCATCACGGCCTACTCATCGCTTTGTCGGCGTATCGTCGTCGCGTTTTGGCTTAATTTCCAATGCGACACGACGTCTTTCCGGCGTACTTATTGTCGCGTTCTGGCTTAATTGCCGACACGGCATATTGCCTTTTCGACATACTTATCGTCGTGTCCAGCTTAATTGCTAACAGGACATGACGTCTTTTTGGCGTATCCGTGGTTGCGTTCTAGCTTAATTGCTAACGCGGCACGATATTTTCTCTGACATGATTATCATTGTTGTTTCGACTTACGTGACAACATGACAATAATCATTTTTTTTCTCCTTGTCCCGGTTTAGACGAGTTCATTGTCATCTACGCTACGTCTGTCTTAGGCGGATCCGTCGTGGTCTACTCGTCGTCGCGGTCCGTCTTAATTGCCGTCGCAGCCTAATCATCGCCACATCCCAGCTTGTGCGTCATCAACGTCAAGAGCACCAAAAAGCTAAGTTTTTCAGCAATTCTCACATTAACATTACCTATGGTCATGAAATAAATTCTAGTTCCCTCTTTTAAGATCATGCCATCTTTTATTTCCCGATGATCATATATATTAAGCTATCAATGTCAACCCGAATTTGCTTCGTGCTAGTGGTTATTTTTCTGATGCTTTTTGGCTATATTGCCTTACAAACTAATGTTTTGTCCGACTAAAATTATTCATCTGATCGCTTATGTGCTGGGTCGCCTAAGTAGGTGTTTCGGCACCAAAAGCCGGCACTTGTTCTGGGTTTAAACAGCTTGGTATTGCATCCTTGTTGCCCAGCAGACGTTCCGTGCTCGAGGTTTGCTAACACACGAAATATGGCTAAACTGCATAAGCGAGAAAACTTAAGGGCGGACCGCAGATAATCTGCAACCCAAAGGTTTTGTTGAAAAAACTACCTGCTCATGCCTTACAATTGTTCAGCTTGCATTAAAAGTAAAGCTTAATGCAGTTATTGTTTATTTTACAGGTGTTTTTGTTGCCGCTTCATCAAGGACGTCACCTACAACCGACTTATCTTCAGCCGCCTCCTGGGTTTTAAACAGATTGACATTGCCCTATTACCCAGTGAGATGTTTTCATCAAGCCTCACGCCGCCTTATTTCACAAGGTCGACATGAGCCTCGGGGGCTACAGTCTGTCGAAACTTAAAGTTTTCATAGATAGCTCGGGGGCTGCGTCGATCTACAGCAAGCCGATGCTCGGGGGCTGCAGTCTTCAAGATTTACTGAGTCTCATGCCGCCTTACTTCATAAGCCGACATGAGCCTCGGGGGCTACATCCACCAAGACATGGAGTTTTTTCTTCATCCATTGTTTGGAATAAACTCGGTTCTGAAATATGCAAATTGACTGTGTTCACAATAGACAATAAAGCCGGCACCAGCGGGCACAGCTCAATTCTGAAAGCAGACTGGACGCGGTTGTTGGAAATATGCCCTAGAGGCAATAATAAAGTTTATTATTTATCATATTTCTTGTTCATGAAAAATGTTTATTATCCATGCTATAAGTGTATTAATCGGAAACGAATACATGTGTGGAATATAAACGGAAAAGTGTCCCTAGCAAGCCTCTAGTAACTAGTTCGTTTGATCAAGTGTTGGTTAGAAGTTTCCTAACCAAGGATTAATAAATCATTTGATAAACAGAGTTGTATCATGGGGATGATATAATGGACAGACCCAAAATAAAGTAGATGTCAAATATAGTTTCATTAGACCATGAGATTATGTTACTCCCGCTTACCGGAAAAGTACTTTTTGGACTTCAAACGTCATCTCGTAACTGGGTGACTATAAAGGTGTTTTTCAGATATCCCCGATGGTAAGTTGTTGGGTTGCACGAATCAAGATTGGGATTTTTTCGTCCAACAGTTTGATCGATTTCTCTGGGCCCTCTCGGTAGCATAGCACCCAAAGCGCTTGCAAGCATATGACTAAGTGTGTAGTCACAGTGGTTCCTATCCAATGGGAACGAGTAAAGAGAACTTGTCGGGAACGAGATTAATCGGATATGGAGATATGAGTGATTAAGTCTCGGACAAGTAAGATATCGTGAAACAAAAGGAATCGTATATGGATTAATTGGATCCCGGACATAGTGGTTCAACTGGTAAAGTACTTCATTGAATATGTAGGAATTAATATGGGCATCCCGGTCCCGCTATTAATATGACATATTCTCGAACCCGCAAGGTCACACACTTAACGTTCGATGTAGTTAGGGCTCGAGATAAATGATGGTGTGAATGAATATTGATTCGGAGTCTCGGATGGGATCCCAGATATCACAAGGAGTTCGTCCGGAGAATAAGATTCATATAAGGAAAGTGGTTTCCGGAGGTATCGGAAAAGTCCGAGAATTTTCCGGTAGGGTACCGGAATATTCTAGAAGGTTCTAGAGGAGTCTATAAGTGGGGCCCATAGGAGTATGGGGCCCACATGGACCATAGGGCTGGTGCAGCAGCCTCATGGGCCAGCCGCACAAGCCTCCTAGGCCCATCCGGCAAGGGCTAAGGGGCCCAAAGGAGGGGGCGCCCCAAACCCTAGGGCTTGCTTGGGGGCCAAGCCACCCAAGCCGGCCGACCCTAGGGCAAGGGGGCCGCACCCCAACCCTGGCCACCTATATAAGGAGGCACAGGGCAAGGGGCGTCACACCCTTGTGCTCCCTAGCCGCCGCCCCCCTCTCCTGCCGCATCACCTCCTCCTCCCTCCTCTCTAGATTATCGCTTGGCGAAGCCCTGCTAGATCTGCACCATATCCACCACACCACCGTCGTTGTGCTACTGATCTCATGAGCCTCTCCATCAACTCTTGCGGGATCAAGAACATGGAGTCTTCATCGATCCGTACGTGTGGATCTCTCGGAGGCGTTGCTCGTGCGACGCATCGGATAATACATCTCCACGTGACTAGACAAGTCTAGTTGCGGGGATCGACTAGCCAACCCCTGCCTTGACAAAACACGCTCGGTTTTCTTCGAGGGTGAGATTTGATCTCCTACTTGCTACCACCATCTCGTAGATCTGATCTAGTTTTGGGTTTTATTCCGCCATGTTTGCGTAGAAATTTTTTTGTGTTCTATGCTGCCACCCTACAGTGGTATCAGAGCCTAGATCTATTCGTAGATGTTGGTGCGATTAGAACACAAGTGTTGTGGGCATTGATATTTTATGTTGCTACCTTCTCGCGTGTACTTCGTATCTCGTTGGATGGTTGGATTGAAGCGGCCCGGACCAACCTTACTCGTCCACGCACGAGAGACCGGTTCCACGATTGACATGCAACTTGTATTGCATAAGTGGCTGGCGGGTGTCTGTTTCTCTAGCTATGGTGAGATGCGATTTGCAATGGGAGGCCTTTAAAAAGGATGAGTAAATAAGCAACTCTCATATCATCATTGTGGCTTTACGTAGATTAGAACGGTTCTATGTCATGATCCATGGAAGCCACGTAAAAATTGCATAAACAAAGTAGAGGACGTCTAACTTGTTTTTGCAGAGGGGTTTTGTGATGTGGTGTGGCCAAGATCTGATTATGTGATAATGTATTCAATGATCATGTTTTGTAATTTTCACGACTTGCATGTCGATGAGTACGGAAACCGACAGGAGCCTTATGGTTGTCTCTTAATTATTGTATGACCTGCGTGTCACTTTAACACCATGTAATTGCTTTACTTTATTGCTAAGAGTGGCCATAGTCGTAGTTGCAATAGTTGGTGGAGACAATCATGGTGGTGGCTCCACATGCTGGATATGATGGAGATCATGCCGGTGCTTTGGAGATGGAGATCAAAGGCACAAGAAGAAAAGGCTATACCATGTCACAAAATTATGAATTGCATGTGATGTTAATCCTTTTATGCACCTTATGTTTTGCTTAGATTCGATCGCGACGGTAGCATGATAAGGTGATCTCTCATGATAATATCAAGAAGTGTTCTCCCCTAGTATGCGCCGTTGCAAAAGTTCATCGTTTTGAAACACCACGTGATGATCGGGTGTGATAGATTCTACGTTCACATACAACGGGTGTAAGCCAGTTTTACACATGCGGAAATACTACAGTTTCCTTGACGAGCCTAGCATGTACAGACATGGCCTCGGAACACAAGAGCCGAAAGGCTAAACACGAGTCATATGGATGATATGATCGACATGGCGATGTTCACCTCTGAAGCTACACCATCTCACGTGATGATCGGTCATGGTGCAGTGGATTTGGATCGTGTATCACTAAACAAACCAGAGAGATGTTGAGTTTAGTGGGAGTTCGTTTAAGTAATTTAGATTAACACGAACAAACTATCATGAACCTAGTCTTAACACCTTTGCAAATAATATTGTAGATCAATGGCCCGTCCCAACACCACCATGAATTTTAACGCGTCCCTAGAGAAAGACAAGCAGAAAGACGATGAAAGCAATTTCTCAGATTGGTTTATGAATCTGAAGATTATCCTCACTGCTGCCAAGAAACTGTATGTCCTAGATGCACCGCTAGGTGAAGCTCCAGCAGCGGGAGCGGCTGAAGATGTTAGGAACGGCTGGGCAGCCCGTTCTGAGGACCACGAGATAGTTAAGTGCGGTCTGTTGTACGGCTTAGGACCAAAGCTCCAAAAGCGTTTTGAGCACCATGGCGTTCATCAGATGATCAGTGATCTGAAAGCAATGTTTCAGACTCAAGCCAAGGTGGAGAGGTATGAGGCCTCCTCCAAGTTCTTTAGCTATATGATGGAGGAGAACAACTTTGTTAGTGAACGTGTGCTCAAAATGTCTGGGTACGGTGATCGTATGGCACAGCTGGGTGTTGTGATTCCCAATGAGTTGGGGATTGACCGCGTTCTCCAGTCACTTCCACCTAGCTACAAAGGCTTTGTGATGAACTATAATATGCAAGGGATGGAGACAACTCTTTCTGAGCTCTTCGCGATGTTAAAGACCGCGGAGGTGGAAATCAAGAAGGAGCATCAAGTGTTGATGGTCAATAAGACCACCAGTTTCAAGAAAAGGGCAAGAGAGACAACTTCAAGAAGGGCGGCAAGCAAGGTGCCGCACCTGCGAGGAAGTCAAGGAAGGGCCCTAAGTCTGATACTGAGTGCTTCTACTGCAAGGGAACTGGACACTGGAAGCAGAACTGCCCCAAGTATCTGGCGGACAAGAAGGCTGGCACCGTCAAACAAGGTATATGTGATATACATGTTATTGATGTGTATTTAACAAGTGCTCGTAGTAGCACCTGGGTATTTGATACTGGTTCGGTTGCTAATATATGTAACTCGAAATAGGAGCTGCGGAATAGACGACGCTTGGCAAGGGACGAGGTGACGATGCGCGTCGGAAATGGATCAAAAGTTGAAGTCATTGCTGTCGGCACACTCCCTCTACGTCTACCTTCGGGATTAGTTTTAAACCTTAATAATTGTTATTTGGTGCCTGCGTTAAGCATGAACATTGTATCTGGATCTTGTTTATTGCGAGATGGTTATTCATTTAAGTCTGAAAACTTTGGTGTTTCGATTTATATGGATAATATCTTTTATGGTCATGCACCTGAGAGGAATGGTTTATTTCTGTTGAATCTCGATAGTAGTGATACACATGTTCATAACATTGATGCCAAAAGATGTAAACTGAATGATGATAATACCACATATTTGTGGCACTGCCGTTTGGGTCACATTGGTGTAAAGCGCATGAAGAAACTCCATTCTGATGGACTTTTGGATTCACTTGATTTTGAATCATTTGAAATTTGCGAACCATGCCTCATGGGCAAGATGACCCAAACACCCTTCTCCGGCACGATGGAAAAGAGCAACAGACTTGTTAGAAATCATACATACTGATGTGTGCGGTCCAATGAGTGTTGCAGCGCGCGGTGGATATCGTTATTTCTTGACCTTCACAGATGATTTAAGTAGATATGGGTATATTTATTTAATGAAGCACAAGTCTGAAACATTTGAAAAGTTCAAAGAATTTCAGAGTGAAGTAGAGAACCATCGTAACAAGAAAATAAAATTTCTTCGATCTGATCATGGAGGTGAATATTTGAGTGACGAATTTGGTATGCATTTAAAGACGTGTGGAATAGTTTCACAACTCATGCCACCTGGAACACCAGAGCGTAATGGTGTGTCTGAACGTCGTAATCAAACCTTATTGGATATGGTGCGATCTATGATGTCTCTTACTGATCTGCCACTATCATTTTGGAGCTATGCATTAGAGACATCCGCATTCACTTTAAATAGGGCACCATCAAAATCCGTTGAGACGACTCCATATGAGTTATGGTTTGGCAAGAAGCCGAAGTTATCGTTTCTTAAAGTTTGGGGCTGCGATGCTTATGCGAAAAGACTTCAACCTGATAAGCTCGAACCCAAGTCGGAAAAATGCGTCTTCATAGGATACCTAAGGAAACTATTAGGTATACCTTCTACCACAGAACTGAGGGCAAGATTTTTGTTGCCAAGAATGGTTCCTTTCTGGAGAAGGAGTTTCTCTCGAAAGAAGTGAGTGGGAGGAAAGTAGAGTTTGACGAGGTTATCGAACCTGTTCTTGAGATGCCGAGTAGCGCAGATCTGGAAGATGTTCCAAAGCAGCCATCGCCACCTGAAGAAGGAGCAAATGGAGATCATACTGCTCTGGTCAAGGCTACTATTGAACCTCGCAGGTCAACGAGGGAATGTACCGCTCCTGATCGGTACGACCCTGTCATGAGTGTCATGTTGTTAGACAATGATGAACCTGCGAGTTATGAGGAAGCGATGATGAGCCCTGACTCCGATAAATGGCTAGGAGCCATGAAATCCGAAATGGAATCCATGTATGAAAACCAAGTATGGACTTTGATGGACTTACCAAACGACCGCAAGGCCGTTGAGAACAAATGGATATTCAAAAGAAAGACAGACGCTGACGGAAATGTCACCGTGTACAAAGCTCGACGTGTCACAAAGGGTTTCCGACAAGGAGTTGACTACGATGAGACATTCTCACCAGTAGTGCTGCTGAAATCTGTTCAGATTATGTTAGCAATTGCCGCATTTTATGATTATGAAATTTGGCAAATGGATGTTAAGACCGCGTTCCTTAATGGTCATATTAAGAAAGAGTTGTACATGGTGCAGCCCAAAGGTTTTGTTGATCCTAAGGATGCTAAAAAGTATGAAAACTTCAGAGATCAATTTATGAACTCAAGCAAGCATCGCGGAGTTGGAATCTCCGGTTTGATGAAGTGATCAAAGGGTTTGGATTTGTCCAAACTTATGGAGAGGCCTGTATTTACAAGAAAGTGAGTGGGAGCTCTATAGCATTTCTGATACTATATGTGGATGACATATTATTGATTGGAAATGATATAGAACTATTTGAAAGTGTAAAGGCTTATTTGAATAAGATTTTTCAATGAAAGACCTTGGTGAAGCAGCGTATATTTTAGGCATTAAAATCTATAGAGATAGATCAAAACGCCTAATAGGACTTTCACAGAGTACATACCTTGACAAGGTTCTGAAGAGGTTCAGAATGGAAAATTCAAAGAAGGGGTTCTTACCAATGTTGCAAGGAAAGGTTTTGAGTAAGACTCAAAGTCCAGTTACGACAGAAGATAGAGAGACAATGAACAAGGTTCCCTATGCCTCAGCCATAGGCTCTATCATGTATGCCATGCTGTGTAGTAGACCAGATGTGTGCCATGCTGTAAGTTTGACTAGCAGGTACCAAAGTGATTCAGGAGTGGAACACTGGACAGCTGTCAAGAATATCCTTAAGTATCTGAATAGAACTAAGGAAATATTTCTCTTATATGGAGGTGACCAAGAGCTAGTCGTAAAGGGTTACGTCGATGCTAGTTGGGATACATATCCGGATGATTCTAAGTCTCAGTCCGGATTCGTGTTTATTATAAATGGTGGTGCTGTGAGTTGGAGGAGTTTCAAACAGAGCGTGGTGGCGAAATCTTCAACAGAAGCGGAATATGTGGCAGCCTCATCGGCAGCGAGTGAAGTAGTCTGGATAAAGGAGTTCCTCTCAGAGCTGGGTGTGGTTCCAAATGCGTCAAGACCATTGGCCCTGTACTGTGATAATACATGTGCGATTGCTCTAGCCAAGGAGCCAACTTCACACAAGAACACAAAGCATATCAAGCGCCGCTTTCACAATTTGCGTGAGAATGTCTGAGATGGAGACATTGAGATTTGCAAGGTGCACACGGATCTAAATATGGCAGACCCGTTGACTAAACCGCTTCCACGAGCAAAACATGATCAGCACCAGGAGGCCATGGGTGTTAGATTGTTACATATGTAAACTAGATTATTGACTCTAGTGCAAGTGGGAGACCGTTGGAAATATGCCCTAGTGGCAATAATAAAGTTTATTATTTATCATATTTCTTGTTCATGAAAAATATTTATTATCCATGCTATAAGTGTATTAATCGGAAACAAATACATGTGTGGAATATAAATGGAAAAGTGTCCCTAGTAAGCCTCTAGTAACTAGTTCGTTTGATCAAGTGTTGGTTAGAAGTTTCCTAACCAAGGATTAATGAATCATTTGATAAACGGAGTTGTATCATGGGGATGATATAATGGACAGACCCAAAATAAAGTAGATGTCAAATATAGTTTCATTAGACCATGAGATTATGTTACTCCCGCTTACCAGAAAAGTACTTTGTGGACATGAAACGTCATCTCGTAACTGGGTGACTATAAAGGTGTTTTTCAGGTATCCCCGATGGTAAGTTGTTGGGTTGCATGAATCAAGACTGGGATTTGTTCGTCCTATAGTTGGATAGATTTTTCTGGGCCCTCTCGGTAGCATAGCATCCAAAGCGCTTGCAAGCATATGACTAAGTGTGTAGTCACAGTGGATCCTATCCTATGGGAACGAGTAAAGAGAACTTGTCGGGAACGAGATTAATTGGATATGGAGATATGAGTGATTAAGTCTCGGACAAGTAAGATATCGTGAAACAAAAGGAATCATATATGGATTAATTGAATCCCGGACATAGTGGTTCAACTGGTAAAGTACTTCGTTGAATATGTAGGAATTAATATGGGCATCCCGGTCCCGCTATTAATATGACATATTCTCGAACCCGCAGGGTCACACACTTAACGTTCGATGTAGTTAGGGCTCGAGATAAATGATGGTGTGAATGAATATTGATTCGGAGTCTCGAATGGGATCCCAGATATCACGAGGAGTTCCGGAGTCGTCCGGAGAATAAGATTCATATAAGGAAAGTGGTTTCCGGAGGTATCGGAAAAGTCCGGGAATTTTGTGGTAGGGTACTGGAATATTCTAGAAGGTTCTAGAGGAGTCTAGAAGTGGGGACCACAGGAGTATGGGGCCCACATGGACCATAGGGGTGGTGCAGCAGCCTCATGGGCCAGCCGCACCAGCCTCCTAGGCCCATGCGGCAAGGGCTAAGGGGCCCAAAGGAGGGGGCGCCCCAAACCCTAGGGCTTGCTTGGGTGCCAAGCCACCCAAGCCGGCCGGCCCTAGGGCAAGGGGGCCGCACCCCAACCCTGGCCACCTATATAAGGAGGCGCAGGGCAAGGGGCGGCGCACCCTTGTGCTCCCTAGCCGCCCCCCTCTCCTGCCGCATCACCTCCTCCTCCCTCCTCTCTAGCTTGTCGCTTGGCGAAGCCCTGCTAGATCTCCACCATACCACCGTCATTGTGCTGCTGATCTCACGAGCCTCTCCATCAACTCTTGCGGGATCAAGAACGTGGAGTCTTCATCGAGCCGTACGTGTGGATCTCTCGGAGGCGTTGCTCGTGCGACGCATCGGATAATACATCTCCTCGCGACTAGACAAGTCTAGTTGCGGAGATCGACTAGCCAACCCCTGCCTCGACAAAACACGCTCGGTTTTCTTCGAGGGTGAGATTTGATCTCCTACTTGCTACCACCATATCGTAGATCTGATCTAGTTTTGGGTTTTATTCCGCCATGTTTACGTAGGAAAATTTTTGTTTTCTATGATGCGACCCTACAGCGGTCTACTTCAGAAGCATGGAAATCGGACGAGTTCCACTGAACACAAGCCGACACGATACAAAATCGATTAGCCCAGGCGTCCTAGTCAAACGTCTTAATCAGCAATTAAGACGGTCGCATTTCGGCCGTACATGTCGGATAATTTCTTCAGCAAAGCTTCAAGTTGTACATCCGCCTAAGATCAAAACAAGACACCAAAGGCGAAACTACTTCAAGCCCGTCGAAGAAGCCGGCCGTTGGAGAACTCAAAACTTTCCGGGGGCTAATGTTGGGGATATACCAAATAGGGGTATCATCGACATGTACATATTTCAGTATAACAGGGTGGACCACTAGTGGTAATACCGGCAGGCTTACCGGGCGGCCCAGTATGCTGAAGAATAAGGACAAGGCAAAGCCGGCTAAGGAGGATCCAACACGACGGCCCAGTAACCGTCCGACTTGGTGCACAAGACGAAGACAACGAAGCCGTGTTAGTCTAGGACTCCTATTACCTTAGTCGGTGGAATTTCCTTGTAAGGCCTAGGACCAGCCGCCTTTATAAGCCGGCCTACGGGAGCCTTAGGGCACAATCTCCACAGCCTCATACAACCAAGCCTTTCAGGCTATACACACCATCATTGTAATCGGCTCATATTGCCTTATAGTGATTTATAGCAGCACGTAGGATCACACCACCATCGTGTGATCCAAAGCTGGGTAAACTGTGTGTAATCCCGTCACCGGAATCCCGCTACGTTCCTTTCCCCCCACGTCTTCTTTCTACCGTCGGCGTGTATACCTAGCCGGATGGCACCCCTGTCTCCGCTAGATTTGACAATACCACGACATCTGATAAGCCTGAATCGCTGAAGGAGTCTTTGACCAGGTTGCTGACGATTGATGCACCTCCACTGGCTTGACCCCGTTGCACACACCGCCGTTGTGCTTGAACCGCAGCACGGCTCGTCGTAGCTGCTTGCACAGGGAGTTCACCACATAGCCGTCACAGGGCTGCCAGCATATATTCCAACCATTTAATCCACACAACATTAGAGGAGCCCTAAAGCCCTTTTAGGGTCTCGGACAGAAAAATTGGTCACACCGGAGGGTCCTAAAGGCTTTGTCCGGTCCAAATCGTGTCCGGCACCGTCAACCAGGCCTCCAACTCCGGGGGGTGCCTTGGCGGTGCCGGTTTCGTCGAAGGTTTAATGGCGGTGCAGCCTTCCGAAGCGGTGCTACAGCCGACGGGAGACATATCACCGACATTAAACTGGCACATCGCCTCACCACCCACCCGTTGCTTCCCACATGTACCACCATTTCCCACATTGACTTCCCGCCTTGCTTTCCTGCCGAGCCAGTCGGCTATAAAAAGAACCTCGCCGTCTCATTGCTTTGTCGCCGTGTTCACTTCTCGTCGTAGAAAACAGAAGCACACCTCC